>OX453286.1:16597991-16720491 GCA_949710005.1 Ricordea florida | reverse complement strand
TTCAAACCTTCCTGACTTTCACTTACAGCTGTACAAGCCATACCATGTTTGTAGCGATACAAAGTCATCATCATTTTCAATTGTTTTCCGAGCAGATTCAATAACAGCTTTTATAGTTCACCAATAAATTTTCTCCGATTCTTATTGGTTTAAATTGATCACGTGACGAGATAGTGTTCGTCCGCGGAGACACACTATCAGCGCATAGTGCCCTTCCGAGGAAAATACCCAGATGGATAGTGCCCGTCCGTGAAAATGTGAATTTTCTGACAGATATACCGTATTTTTTAGGCAATGTACATTGCGAACTATTGAAATTTCAGGCTGTGCGTATGGATAAATATTTGATTGATCTGCCTTTAGTGGGTTTTGACTGTTTTTCAACTGGCGCCCAGAAGAAAATTTAGTGGTGAACAATAAAGACAATAGAGTGTTTATGTCTCGGAACTATCGGTCCGATAGTTGCCCCTTGGAAATTTGATGTTCTTAAAACTAGCA
Source organism: Ricordea florida (assembly GCA_949710005.1). NCBI lineage: Eukaryota > Metazoa > Cnidaria > Anthozoa > Corallimorpharia > Ricordeidae > Ricordea > Ricordea florida. The sequence goes on along the minus strand of OX453286.1, from coordinate 16,719,993 downwards.
TATTTGCAAATATTTGTTTTAAGAACATCGAATTTCTGCGGGGCAACTATCAGCCGATAGCTCCTCGACAGAAGCACTCTATTGTTTGAATAGTTTGACCACATTCTTATTTTGTTTAATATTCCAGAAACTATTTACAGAAGAATCGGGAGTTAGACTTCATGCATTTGAAAGTAACAAGTTCTGAAGAGGCTTTACAGGGAAAAATGGCGCCAAAGGAGCCCACAGACCTTTGTCAGTTGTGCTCGTAAAAGTAGCATATTATGCTTCTCGAAGTGCTCAGAATTTTGGCAAGTAGTTCCGAAATTATGCTAGTTTCTCATAATTGTGTCCCTACCATCAAAACTATGATATTTGATTTTTTTAGCAAAGTCAAGACAGAGTAGGGTAAATAATGACAAGATAAGAAACATAACCTTTCCTTGTGACTGCAGGTTTCTAGTGCAATATGGCGTTACATGCCTTATATATCATCTCGAGTTATTCTTCACAATCAGAACAATTGCTTTTTTAACTTATAACATCAAACATTATTCATCAAATAGTCAAACTATGGATGAGCCATATAATCTATAAAGTAAACTAATATTGCGCCAGTGCAATACAGTAAGAAAGAAGTATCGCTGCCAGCTGACCTGGCTTCTTCGTGACAACTAGTTGGCTGGAGTATGCTAACTAAATCTGCCCCAGTCCCATCACCCCTTGTGGGTTGTGCAGCAGGCATCTCCTCATCAAGAACTACGTTACCAACGCACGTGGAAAAGACTTGATCACATGTAACTCATGTATTAATATAAGGCCGCACTATATTCACTGACAGTTTAATCTATAAGCAAATAAGAGATAAAGTGACAGTACTTAGCAGCAGCCATTTCTCACAGTATTCGGTTCCGGCCGGTTGTGATCTTGATTGGACACAATAGGGTCAACCGATCGTTTCACTATGGTACTTCACCAAGAGCTGGACGGTTAACTGTTCGTCTTTCTCCCCAATAATTTAGGACAAAAAGAATTAAAGCTGACTTGAAACTTTGCCTCAATGTACAATAATTAAAATTTGTCACTCATTCTGATCGGATTCTTTTATCCTCTGTTGCATGTATAATGTACAGTACTATCCTTCGCTTGAATCCAGATTTCAAAGAAAAAATTAGATCTGTAAGTTATGTACAAAACGTTCAATAAAGCAAAACCATTCAAGATGTCAGGCAGACATGTTTGATATCTTTTCCCTTCCAACAAGATTTCGAAGCTTTTCTCTTCTGACCATTTCAGAAATACTTTTTTTCCGCATTACTTTCAGTTCAAAAGTGAGCCAAACAAAGATGCTCACAAAAACAACAAAAGCTGCTATATGATTTGCTTGTAATATGCATTCTGAAACCCTTAGTTCTGCTATCAGTTTCCTTCTACCAAAACTAAAACTAAACTTTGAACTGAGAGTAGACCCAGAATGTAAATTTTAGTGCAACCATGATAAGTTCAATTGATCTACACTCAGAGTTAGCCATAGCGTTGGGAATACAAAGAACCACGTGTGGCAAACAACATCATATTCAGGCTTATGATAGTAGCGGTGCCAACTGCACCCACGACTTCCTGAACAGTCGTAGCATCGTTCTCCTGATTGAGCTTTGAGGTTGGAGCGGAGAAGGTGGTAACGTTTGAAATAATAAGTTTCAGCAAAGAAAAAAAAAGGAATAAACTTAATAGTAACAGGGAAACCTATTCGGCAACGAGGCGGGTATCCAGAGCGGTCCTCATACAAATAAAGTTACAACGATATTATAGAAACATAAGTACAAAAAAAAATTGTCCCCTTGTTACAAGAAACATGTACAATGAATTTTTTTAAAACAATTAAAATTCTCATCACAGCCCCAATAAGGGTAATATTAATTTATTAGTAAAATGAAAGTGACGCAGAGTTGATAGTTTTAATTTGCTCTTCGGATATGTCCTGGGACTTTAATTGTGCTTGACAGTTCATGGTAAAGAATTGAACACTAAATATCCAGAATATGTAGAAATTCTATTGCAAAAGTCGTAGAGTTACTTTGTGCTGATGACATTGCCGTCATTTCTTGTCTTGTATAGTACATTGATTGACACTGTTTCCCTGTAGCGAGAAACAACGTACATGTATAGCGCCTACAAATTAAAGCTGCACTTATCGTTACAAAAAAGAATAGCTCTGGCGAGGCTATCATGCTTCTGTGCTTGTCTGTTTTATAAACTATTAAAGTAACAATTAACAGAGTCATGGGTGCACTGAATGTTGTGCCTTTACGATGTCGTTGGTTTTTAGCGACTAGGATAGAAATGGATAGTTAGAGGTAGAAGTATACTAAGTAGTTACAGCTGGACCAATCTTGGCAAGTCCAACCCTGGTTTTGTCAAGAAAAAACGGAATTGATTTCCCTTCCAAGGAAACTGCTTCGTTAGAAATCTCAGAAAGAGACCGATCAAAGAGCAACTAACGGCTTAACTTCAATTTGATTTAAAAATTGCTTCTTAAGATAGGTTATATGAAAGCCGCAAAATTAGACAATTTTTGTTCTAAAATTCCTGTTGTATTTTAATGACTATGTAAGTTGGTTATTTATTTCTATGCATCTATCTGGTTCTCTACCGCCTTAAATTTTTTTTTTATCTTTTTTTGGCACATTTTATTCAATTTGGACAATTTTGTTTTAAACCTTTTTACGTTTGCACAGCCTTGGGAAATACGCATCACTTTTACGTTTTTTATCATTTACCTAGAATTGACTTGGTATTATACTACATGTGATTCAAGGGTTAGATCCATAAAACACAAGTCCTTCATGCAAAAGTTTGCTTGCACTGAGCTGAGATTTCGAAATATAAATTATGCTTTTCGATTTGGTATTCGTCTACGTGAGTGGCCCTTATCATCCACTTTTTTTATTCTCGGTAAGTGCCATCGCCTTATCGTTTCCTGTAAAGGCGACCTAGTGCTTTCACACAGTCGCAGCAACAAATTTAAATTACATACAGGAGATAAGCTTGACCTTTAAAGCATACTTTTAGGCAAATGGGGAACTTGGTGCCTGTATGTATTCTATATATTGAAGTTCTTTCGTGCCAAGTGGTTTCTATAAGATGGAACACGTCTTAAATTCATTTGATACGTATCACTGATAACGTTTTTATTCAACAAAAATGTTATTGAAATGCTCCCTCTTCTAACAATATTTGTTTGAGGAACTATCACTGTTCAAGCTCACACGCTTCGGCAATTTACAGAAACAGCAGCAAGTAAATAATTTTTCTAAAAATATTCTCAAGCAAGGTATCTATTCGTTTTTCACACATAAAATAATTTTGTAACGACTTTTGTAGCGTTAATATGATGAGGTAATTTTGAACAGTTCCAATTCGCTTCATTTATTGTGCCTACTTAAGATCGGTTAAGTGCTGTCTTAAGATACAAGTATTGATTTAAATTTACCGCTGAAGAAGAGCTCACATAAAGAATCGAAATTAAGATGTTCTAGAAATTCACTTTAACTCGAAATAAACTGAAAGTAATTGCGGCTTACAACTCACCGCAAGTGGTAAAATAAGCTAAAACTTTAATGATTATGCACAAAAAATAAATAAATAAACAGAGAAATGGGTATGCTCTGATTCTGAGGGTTTTTCGAGAAGTTTTGGGATGGTGGTGATATCCGGTTCCGTTACAGTCGATGATTCTACTAAACCGAGAATTAAGCACACGTGATTTGAAGTGAAATAAGCTCTAAACCCAGAACGAGAGTAGATATTTTAATTTTCTAGGTGCGGAAGAATCTTCGCAAATAACTAAGAAATACTCGAGATAGGTCTTATCTACCATTGCTAATCTGAACTATGTAGTGTGTGCGCAGTTCTAATAACCTTAAGATAAAAAGGAGCTCTTGTCGTGAGACAGGAAGAGAACTAAGCAGGACGTAAAGATTTGTTTTGATGGATAATATTACTTTGAACTTGGCTTTGGTTACATAGGAAGCCGATCATTGTGTTTTGTTTGCGATTATCTCCAGTGCTTTTATTGGAAAAAGTCCGGCCAGACGAGACCTATAAAACCTGAAACTCCGAGGTGCATGTCACATTTGACCAACCCGCTGAGATTCCAATTCATTAAAATCATTTGATTTGCAGTTATTCAACGCTCGCTGCAATATGAACACTAAACTGGTTCTATTGGTTGTAGTCGTTCTCGTGTCGACGTTTCTTACAAGAAGCGACGCTTGGACGGCCGGAGCTGGAGGCCTTAGTGGAAGAAAACGAGAGTTTGGTTCTTTTTCTCAGGTAAATCTCGTTAATTGCAACTTATATAATTCACTTGAGCTGTAAAGGTTGGTTTCTGTGGAGAGGGGAAAACCGGAGTACCCGGTGAAAAACCTCTCGGAGCAGAGTAGAGAACCAACAAACTCAGCCCACATATTACACCGGAGCCGGGAAGTGGGCCACATTGGTGGAAGGCGAGCGCTCTCACCACTGCGCCAACCCTGCTCCCCTAACTCAATAGTAGCTAAATGTAATGCTGTTTTAGTTTTTATCATAATTATCTGACTTTACCTAAGAGAATGAGCCGGTTTGTTTGCCGCAGATAATACGAACCTTGGTCCGGACACGTGTATCTTACTTCAATCCTATTTCGTTTCGATTTTATTTTACTTTTAACATGAGTGTTTCACTAAACTTGTGGTTATGTGGATTTTCAGCTGCATGAATGCTTGTCTTAAAATTTACTAATATCCCCTAGTGAAGCACGTGCACACTAAAAAGTAAGCTTTCGACTCCGTTAACGCGTTTCCGCGACCTGCCTCTTAGAATCAAGGCCACCTAACCACTATTTTCGGTAAAAAACCGGTAAAAAAGCAAGGTGAGCTAGTAAAATCTGTTTTCGAACTGATCCAACACACAGGCCCTCCGATTTTTTAACTGCGCATTTGATTTTCAGTCCATAAAACATCACCTAAAAGATTCGCAACACGGAAAAAGTAGTCCCTTACGTTTTCGGAAAGGATATTTTTGCAACTCTTGGCACTTAATTTCTGATGAGCAAATGGTTCCCTGGGAAGTTTTTAGAACTGAGGTGGTCTAGCTGGCCATTTCTGAAATGAAGATATCATTCATTAAAATTTTCGAACACTTAATTTTTCAATTTTCGAACAGATGAAATTCTCCTAGGTGATAAAACATCTCTTTAGATCGACTGTCTTTAAACATAACAAGGAGCCTAGAAATGTCTCTAAAAGGCTTTTGGCTCAATCTGCTCGTTGGGTGCCCGTAAAGCATTAAAATCTGGACACAACAAAGGGACTTAATAATGCTTGATAAACTGAAGTCAGATCATGAAATCGGTAGAACGTTAATGTGAAGGTCTTGCAAATGAAGTCAGTTTGCAGCAATCTTTCTCCGAACCGGCTATCCCACTAGTATTAAGCTTTGGAGCGAAAGATTATGCAATAGAAGCACAAAGCGAAGGGCAATGCGGGAAAATTTAATGGTCACAGTAAGAGACCTAGCCTCTTTTTGCTGAAGCATATTAGTCCTTCAGCCCGGCGGGGGAGGAACTCCCATATATAGGCTATATAGCTCCGTGCCGCGGAATAGGGTATGGTTTTTGAGGTTCTCGGTCCTTAAATAGGGTATCTTTTTTGACCCTTTTGTTTCTGTGTCCCTGGTTTGGTCCTTAGATAGGGTAACTTAATTGTATTATCTAATACCGGAGTGTGAAAACGATTGCCTAAACGAACGGTTGTTTTAAAACTTGATGTATCCGTTTAAGTATTAACAAAAGTGATTTTGAAACAGAGGTTTAATAGCCGTTAAGCGGGTAAATACACGTAAGCCTCTTCAAGCCACATTATCAATTAATAATATGACTGCCGTTCATTTAATTAACAGAACTCTCACAAGAAAACTTAGCTTCATGAAATAAGGAGTGATAGAAGGGTAAAGTTTAGCCGCGATCAAAGTTCAATACGAATCGGAGAGACACTCTTGTACGAATAATCCTGGCTGAATAATCCTTAAATAGCGTGTCAGTTTTCGGCTTTGGGCCTTAAAAAGGGCATCAGTTTTCGCTTTCTTAGTCCTTAAATAGGGACTTCCTTAAATAGGGACTTAGTCCTTAAATAGGAAATTCACGAACCTTCGCGGCACACCCCTATCCAATATTCGCGGGACTACCCCCCCCCCCCCGGTCCTTCAGACACAAATTCCTTCAAAGTATGTCTAAAAGTTTACAGCTACATGGTAGATTCCGCACAGTTTGGTAAACCTGTTTACCTTTCATGTATAATACCAATTACTTGTACAAACATCCTCATCTTGTTTCATATATACACTATTACTTTGCGTCCATAACTGAATTTTTAAAAGTTGGAATTTCCTTTTCTTATTGAAACAAAAACCTTGCATCGCAAATTACAATTAGGCCCACTTTTGGAACCTGGTACAAAATAATAGGTCAAATCCTACCCTATTTCAGACCCATTTGCAATAAACCGATACTCAATTCCATACGAAGGAATCCAAAACTACCTTTTCACGCCTTTAGCTTATGTATATGTTGTAGTTCAATTTTATCCTTGGTTTAAATTTTATTTTCCTCTGTTTCAAACTCATTATCATAAATTACCATACCAGAAAACAAAGGAAAATAAAATTTAAACCAAGGAAAAAATTGAACAGTAACATATACATAGGGAAGCGTTCCTTGTTTACTAAACGTCCGAGTGGAAACCTGTGTTGAGATATCCACGAATTTACAGTCAAGTAGGAGGCCTTTTTATCTTTTTTCTTAAAAAACATAAAAGTTTACATAAATGGTTTTTGATGATTACGCTTAACCAATTCATCGTGTGAACGGTGAAAGTCAAAATGCCTGAGTTTCTATGAGGGAAGAAAAGGAAAACAGAGTAGCACAGGACAAAGACCTGTATGTTAAAGATGTTTAAAAAATTTTATGGGCTTTAATTTCAAATCTTGATGTTGATAGCAGTTTTTATAACTGAAATGGTCATCCTTGATAAATATCTTTTTATTATTATTATTATTATTATTATTATTTTATTATTATTATTATTATTACTATCTCAGCAAGTTTTTTTTTTTCGAGTTCCACTTTCCCTGTCGGCAGTAGCAGGAGCCAGTATTTCACCTTAAAAAGCCTGCAGTCCTGAGCAGTAGGAAAAGTAGGCAAAAGAGGCAGTGATATATGTGTTAACGGTTAAATGATAAGGAAAACTAAGAGGTTGAATAATAGAATAGAAGCATCCCAAATATTATGATCAGTATATGAGCAATACTCGATCTATATTTTCCTCCAGAATAATGAAAAATCGATGACCACTTACTATATATAATCTTTGGCATCCCCTTTGTCCAGGATTGGCTACAAGTATTGTTTGCTACGTTTTGCACTCTACACTATTCGTGATGACAACTATAATTGCCATCACAACCAAATTAGAACCAATTCGGGATTCTATTAATTACTGGACAGAAACAAGATAAGTAGAAGAAATAAAGTGACTTTTATACGCATCTTGGCTTAGCGATGGTCTAGTCAATTGAAAATAAATGCTTTATGGCGTTCGCCCGTGAAATACCTGCTTATTTGGATTTATTTTGTAGGTTATCGAAGGTCTGAAGAAATTCTGTGTCACGGCAGCCTCAGTATGTCACCCTACAAGAAGAGACATGGAAGACAAAAAATGATTGAACGGAAAGCCAACAACGGTGCTTGGAAAGATCAGAGTTATGGCCACATACAGTGAATCCCGAGGATTTAACCTGAAAATTGTAATGTCGCGTGCAAATCTAAGAATTTACTGCTGTAAAACAGAAATGGGAATTTAAGCGCTATTGCTCGATCTGGAATAAAAGTAAACACTCAATCCTGTCTGTCCCTATTCGTTTTTTCCTATATATGTGAACGGTCAAATTAAAATGGCAAGGCTAATTCAACAAGATAACTTACATTATCCCAAAATCAATTATTTTATAGTTACTCAACCATAGCTTAGATGGCCGACAGCGAGATCATTGAAAAGTTCAAATTGTTTAAATAGTTCACCACTAAATTTTCTCCGATTCTTACTGGTTTAAATTGATCACGTGACGCGAGAGTGTTTGTCCGCGGAGACACACTATCAGCGCATAGTGCCCTTCCGAGGAAAATACCCAGATGGATAGTGCCCGTCCGTGAAAATGTGAATTTTCTGACAGATATACCATATGTTTTAGGCAATGTACGTTGCGAATTATTGAAATTTCAGGCTGTGCGTGTGGATAAATATTTGATTGATCTGCCTTTAGTGGGTTTTGACTGTTTTCAACTGGCGCGCAGAAGAAAATTTAGTGGTGAACAATAAAGACAATAGAGTGTTTATGTCTCGTTTTAGTGCTCCATACTTGTTTACCTTCGTGCTGTCCCTCCAAAAGATAGCAAGAGCCGTTGCGGTCCTAAGTTGAACCCATATTTCGGGTCGTTTAGAAAATGGCGAATACTATAGAGTATTCATAACCTGGTAAATTCATTACATCGGAACTGACCAAGATTTATACAAACGATTATATCTAATGAAGGACTATAACATAATTCCTTAAGTCACATGACGGATGACGTCATTATCTTTAAGGCTAGGTGTCACTAAGTCACAGGACCGATGACGTCATTATCTTTAAGGCTAGGTGTCATTAAGTCACATGACCAATGACGTCATTATCTTTAAGGCTAGGTGTCATTAAGTCACATGACCGATGACGTCATTATCTTTAAGGCTAGGTGTCATTAAGTCACATGACCGATGACGTCATTATCTTTAAGGCTAGGTGTCATTAAGTCACATGACCAATGACGTCATTATCTTTAAGGCTAGGTGTCATTAAGTCACATGACCGATGACGTCATTATCTTTAATGCTAAGTGTCATTCATGTTTGTCGCAGAGCACATGGTATGCTCATAAAGTGACCGGATAAATCCAGTCTAGAAGAGCTAACTACAAAATGCAACATAGTTTACTACAAATTGGGACACCTTAGTTCATTATAATAACAAACGGCGACAGATCTATAGCTAATTGCACAAAGTAATGAGAGCGACAGCGGCACTAACATCAAATTTAAGTAATGGTCCGGCTAAGAAGCAGGCAGAAAAACAATAGCGCTCGGCAATATGTCAGTTAATTTTGTGGTGCTAATTGGCGCATAGAGCAAAATCCAAATTTGGCCGAGAGACAGAAAATAGGGATATGGAAAAGACAAGGTCTAAAAATGACGTTTTTTTAAGTTTTTCATTGATTTTGGGGGGATTTTTTGGTGTTAGCCAATGAGATGAGGCGATTTAAATGGAATTAACAATTACCTGTTCACACCTTTTTAACGAGTTTTGCCGTAAGCCTGCCTACCTTTTAGCCGGACCATTACTTAAAAGAGGTATATGACAGGAGTTTGCATGCCTTTGGTATGACAGATCTATTGCTAATTGCGACAGGTATTACAAAGTGCGAAGATTATCACACTGAATTGCGACAGCACAGACATTTCTAATAAGAGTTAAACAGCTATTATGTCAAAGATGTTAGCATGACAAGATCCTTTGGTGATATATGCAAGAATTCAATCCAACAAGCTTATACAAATCATCGTATGCTAGAGTTTCGTCCTCGTTTGCCTTTAACTCACTGGCGAGAAAGCGACCTAAATCGTCTTCCCTGCGACTTCAAATGCCTTTATCGTAGCTTTCTCCCTCTTACTTAACAGCCTTATCTTTTTCTGGGATGTTTTCCTGGTACACAAATGGCCAAATTATTTCGATTAACTTAACGGTCACAATAGAGGAATGTAAAATAAGTCAAGGACGATGAACAAAGAATTACGCTTTGCATGTCCACAGCGTTTGAGCCCTCAGTCTTGCCGACTTGGAAACGATTCGTCTATAGAGCGTTTGCACATGACGTCACGGAAGCGATGTTGGTGTTCCTAAACAAAGAAAAGACGGCCATGTTGGTGTCCCAAACTAATCCTCCAGGAATTAAATTCTATTCTTATGCAAACATCTTCTTTTGTTTCTGTTAAGAACATGGCCGCTGATCACGTGAGTGAAAAGGCTCTATAAGGAGAACTAAGGGCTTTAGGTTACGTCTGACAGTCGGGAGAATAATTGATCGAGTATGTTAGAGCCCTACCTAAAATGAGTTTTGCAGCGGCACATCCGCCAGTGGCTATTCCTTCACTGTGTCCAGGAAATTACAAGTGTTGGGTATTATGGAGGAAGGAAAACCGGAAAACCAGGAAAAAAAAGCCGGGGAGCCAGAACCAATAACACACTCCAGATGGCGGGAATCGATCCTGTGTTACAAAGGCCTAAGCGGGAGTCCAGTGCTCTTAGCGCTGTGCCAACCTTGTCCAACCAGACCAAAAACCAGTTACCAATTAGGGACGGACCATTAAGAAAAGTGATGGGGGGGGGGGGGGTGTGGAGAATTTTCAGCTCGCACGAATTTTTTTTTTCGCTCACTGCTTGTGCAGGAATTTTTTTTTCAGGTGAACCCCTTTGCACGAATTTTTTTTTTACTACGTATGAAAAAGTCACAATTGGACCTTCCTTCTGCACGAATTTTCTTTTTTTACCTTCTTCTTTGCATCAATTTTTTTTCTTGGCATTTTCCCTTGCATGAATTTTTTTTTGTTTTATTTCCCCACCCCCCCCCCCCCCATCACTTTTCTAATGCTCCGTCCCTTAACTCTAGTTCCTGTTTGATTTCAGTGAGTTGAGCATAGCAGGACCCTGTGTTAAATATTTGAAATATAGATTACCTGCAGTAGCCTTATAGACAAAATCTATGTAGTGTTTGTCTACCGCGAAGGATACTTTCGCCTTGTAGCTCCACTATTCGCCACTATTAGCATTTATCTTTCAAAAATTAATTTTCAGCCCCTTAAGGGTTCTGTTCAAAGGTATTTGTTAACACCATTCGTTTTACAATAATTTTGCGCCGCCACTTCAGGTAATTAAATATTCTCCTGTGTCTACCCTCTATTACCTCTGCGCCAAAAGCTTCCAAGTTAAGCGTAGCCACAGAAGATTGTAGGGGAAAAGACAATACTTAGCAAAAAAAAAACAAAAAAACAAAAAAAACAAAAAAAAACAACAACAACAACAACTTACAACAACAACCAAAAAAAACCGGCTAAAACCAACACATATTTACAGTAGGCCGCCTGCATATCTACTTTTATTAGTGAAAGGCCTTTGTTAAAAACTTTTCTATCTGCCATTAAAGCTTAATATTTTCTACTAACTATTCTCGAACTAAATGCTTCTGTGTTAAAGCTGTCACAGGAAAACTATGTGAAGAATCGATTACCCTGGCTCTATCCTCGGTATCCCACAGGCGACTGCTTTCAAGTTCCTTACCCTAAAGACTGATGCGTTTTCTGAGAGAGCACGTGGCTCCAGCGAAAGTGGCTCGAAACTGACTTCTTTCACTTAAAACCACTGCACAAGGCAGGTACAAAAAAGATTCTAAAAACCGAAATATAGGCTCCAAGCCAACAACAACAAAGAGGATCGAAAGTACAAGCCAGCTCTCGACATTTCTCTAGTTGCACTACAGATAAGTCATAACTTGATTAATTTTACGTAACTAACAAATCCAAAACTGTATATACTGTCAACAATTGGAGTAAATGTATTAGCCATATGTTTACACTGAAGACTGACGAAACGAAGTTGGATTTTTAAATCTTCTTTGATTTTACGCAATTTAAAACAACTGCGATTTAGTCAGCTGAAAAAAGAACAGACTGAATTAGGATTCGAACCCGTGAACAAGCATATAACTCAGTGACGGCCTATAGCCTTATCTAACCAATAGTAATGAGCTCATATATTGACCTCAAAAATTAGCATATATGAGATAATCATTTATTTGCACGGAATGAGCTCCTAACTTGCACTGCGACGGGAAAAGATGGAAACGTAGTTGGAGATTCTACACCTCCGTTAGTGGTAGTTACGCAATCACCACGAAAAAAATTCACCTAGTATAATGTTTAAATATAACTTATTGGTTGGCTGTTTTCGAAAATATTAGACTTAATAAAGAGTACTTCTAACATGCAGGCCTCAGAACGTTTTTCAAAGGCTTCTCCTGCGCAGGATGACTCTTGCATACTGAACAAGGTGCTGTCCATTTAAAGCTCGTAGTCTGATCATGGCTAGAGAAATGCTGCAGGAATATCAAATCCATTCACCCCAGCTTTTACTCACTTTGCTATTTTATTCAAAGTTGTGATATTCAACTCTGCCTTCTAAGCGTAAAGCAAACCGAAAAAATATTTTTCGTGCTTTTTTAAGTCAACATGGTCACTCCGTCTTGGTCATAAAGTTTCAAGTCATGAATTGGTTGGCCAGTCGCAATAACACTGCGTTTTTTCGTAACTCCGTCCGAGTTAAGATGATTTTATAAATGCATTTGTTGGGCCCTGCTTTAATGATAAGAACGTCGTGAATTTAATTTAATTTTCGTTTCTAGCAGTGTGATCGTTTCATGCCAATTACTGAAAATTCATTTAATCCATTTAGTCCATTAAACCTGGATATTATTGACTGAAACTAAAGATAACGTGAATTTTTCGATGTCAGCACTAAGTCAATAATGACCTTCAATTAAATGCAAACATTAGAGAGGAAACTAAATCAGTGATGGTCAGAGCAAATGCTCCCTTAATGATCTCAACAACATATCAAAAAACAAGAGACAGTGTTTCAACACATAAAACAACCTTACGACAAACAAGTACAACGCGAATGAGTTTTCAGCTAAGTGCAAAATCAAGGCGTGATATGTATGCAGCTTAATTAGAGAAATAGGTAGAGAAAAGAATTACGCATGCAAAAATGAAACGAGCTTCACAGAATTTTAACAAACCGCCAATCGCGTTTTCTTTCATCCTTTAGCTTATTAATTAAGTATGAATAAGCTCGAAGGAGTTGTTTTCTTGAGGCGATGCAGTGAAGGTAATGAAATCAAATCGTTGCCAAAGATGATTGTGGAGGAAGCAATTTCCCTGAAGCAACTGAGAATATCGTGTAATACGTGCTCCAAATACTTTTAGGACCAGAAATTAATGGCTTGCTTCTTATCACATCCACCATGGGAAGTGAGGTTTAATTATGTGATTTTGAAGATGGTAGGCGGCTTATTGATCAAGAAAAAACTGCAGTTCGAGGTCTCACCCATGCACCGCTGAGAAAGACTTTCAGTTATGTTCCCGACGAGATTTTTGTAATTTATAGCCCAAATTTTAGTAATATATTTGTCAGGTTAATTAGCACCAAGAAGGAGAAGAAGTAAAAGGCTTTGCACGATATCGTTTCGCCTTATGCGGCATGAGTTTAACTTCAAAGGATCAGCGCACCTGGTTTAAACCGAGTTATTAACACAAATGCACAGCAAATGTACTGAGTAAACATGATTTTGATTCAAAACGTATTGTAAAAACTTGTACCCGTAACTCTATAACATTTCACCTTGTTATTGAAAACAAATACAAAAGGTTGATGACCTAATGGTTTCAATTATTGACGCGTGATGTTGTAGAAGAAAAACACCGATGGACAGAAACAATAAGTCACACTAATTAATTGCTGTTTGCAAACTCAATAAGCGCACAATATTACTTTCTTCCTTTGCTTGTGGTTGAAAAGAAATTAATATCAACTGCTCGAAGGAAGGAAGATAATGACGGTGTGCCCATTCTTTAGAATCAATGTCGGCAACAAATACGGAAGCAAAATTCAATTTCGCGAACTTGCATAGAAAATAAACAACTTTATTTTTGGGTATAAAACGGTCCCACCCCTGGCAACGAAAAGATTTCCTCCAACAATTCGTTGTGTTATTACTTTTATTATATTTCTTTTATTAAATTTAGCCGTCACCAGCGATATTTTTACATGCAGACAAAGATCGTCGACCTTGCTCGAATTCCGCTTTGAATAAATAATTCAAACAGGGTTTGCATGCTAGCTACGTAACCATAATGTTCATGCTCTGGCCCCTCGGTAGGGGTTTGAATGATTAATAGTTGCGATATTTGCTTCGTCTTCCTTTCAATTTTCAGTGAGATTCCGGGGGAGAAACACTTACGCCAAAAGAAGAAGTTACTAAACTCTCAAGGCCTTTTTCCTACGCAGTGCTAATTGCTGCTGTGAGACTCCAAATTGCTTTCTTTGATTGAAGGCCATTGCTTTTAGCAGTTAGCGGCAAATGGCACCATTATCTTTTTTCTAATCAAAAATCAGATCTTTAAAATACCACAAAATATCTTTCAAGGCAAATTGTCGACATTTATGACCTGATGTGTTTTGTTCCAGCCCGGACATCCTCCTTGTTGTGGATCCTATAGGTCGCTTCTTCTGCCCGCAATCATCGCCTTCCCCCGGGTTAGACGTCATAAAATTTGACAGAGATATCTAAATATATATAGATTTTTTTTGTGGTTTCTGAATGGCTAGTGAGATACGGGCGCAATATGATAGACGTTTTGGAACCCATACTAAGACAAAAGACGGAAGTAATTATAATTCAGCTGAATTCGCAGCGTCCTTAAAGGAGACAGAGCAAGTCGAGAGGAGGCATACTCTATCACATCACACGCGTGATTAAGTCATACCGCGGTACGTCTGCAACAAACATCACTCAGCTTGCGCAAGATGCTAAACAAGGGGTTCATATTTCTCTGCTTGAGTGTCGTTTTGATGACAACCCTAGTTTCCAACTGTCAGGCGTTTACGGCAGGTGCCGGTGGATGGCGAAACGGGAAGAGAACGTTGATGAAGAAGGTAAAATACTGTGTCATCATTTTCGACTTACGAATCATTACACAAAAAAACCCTATCCACTCTTCCATCATAACGGAAAAAAAGAAACTTCAGACTTAAGCCACTAGATAGCACTGCTGAATCTAATTGCGCTTAGGAAAAACTCTGCATTTTTAATCCCCAAACATAACTGACTTATAGCTTAAAAGCTTGAACTTTGCCTCGTTGTACAAAGAAACGTTTTTCATCACGTTTTGCCTGTTCCATGTGGCAAATGAATCGAAAATTGAAATGTTTAAAAAATCTAGCATCAAATGTGGTACACTGTTCACGATGTACGCAAAAAAGGTAATGCCATGTTCTCTTACAAAAGAGAACAAGCCATTACTGTCGTTACAAATTCAGTGCAATTTGGAATTGTTAGAGAAATTAAAACTTAAATGAAGCAATCTAATAGCCGCTGAAGGATATCAGGGAAAAAGGCGGGCAAGAAATGTACCTAAAAATTGCTACTACCAGGTGCTGTCATTTCGATCCCACGTTAACGTCTTGCTATTGGTGAACTACTAAAGGAACTGAAAGAAATACTTCAGGAGAGGGGACTATCAACAGCCAGTGAAATAGTCTGTTTTACAAACTCTTCTTTGTTTGGATGTGATTTCATCCACTTTGATTCTGTAATCCAAGCCCGCATTTTGGAAAAGACCCCAAGGCGTCTATACATAGGATCCGAAAACCCAAAGCCTAGAAACATTATATTCATTCTATTTCATTCAACGGCAGAAGGGCGGAATACCCTTGCTTCCAAAATTTTCGTGTCTTCAATGAAACCAAGGGCATTTGACCAATCTCATTGACTTTGTAGATTTAAATATATTTAAAAATGAGAGACAAAATTTAGTAAAAACTTCTGTTATATAGACCACTGTATCTTTTACAGACTTACTTTAACATTTATTCTTTTCAAATATTTAGCGGTCATTCGTTCATTCTATTAATTTTAGAGACATAAAAGGATATTAAGGAATCGGTTGTGGTTCATCGTGGAAAATGTGATGATGATATAAATTCTTCTCTTGTCACACGATGTAGTCACTGGATGTTGATCGTGTGACAAAACAAGAATTTATATTATCATCAGATAAAGAGATGGAAAGCTGCAAAACCTTGATCAAGTTCGACTGCTTTTCCAATTTAAGACAAAAAGTCGGAAACGGAGGGGCGAAAAACCCCAGGAGGTGGTGAAATACGTTATTTTTTCAGACATTGATTGATCGGAAAAGGACAAAGTCATAAAATGCGACAAGTTTGTGTGTATTGGAAAACGTTGAAGAGAGTTTTTTTTCAGATTATTGGCTTAAACTTCTAAAAACAATGATTCGTGGTTCGCAGGTCGGTCATTTCTCAGCCAAAATTTCCAGTCGACTTTTAGAAAAACAATGATGCATGGGGTATAAATAGAAATCCAACGCAGAAAAAAGACATCATTTTTTTCAAAGAACTTTGATATAAAATCTTATTTAATGACAATGTACGTTCTCCAACCTGCTTTTGAAATCGCCAAAAAATCTTGGCTTTTGTTCTTTGGTTATTTATAGTTCCTGTTAGTGAATTAGCAACGGAATTGCATCAAATACAAATTCTGAACACCATGCTGTGGTTAGCAATATTACATGAAGGCAAAAATTAATGAAAAACACAAGTTAGCGACAATAAATTCTTGCTGAAGCTAAGTAGAAAATAGTCGTGCTAAGTCATATTTTGATTACTTTGTAACTGAATGCTTTGCACACTCATAGTCTAAAAAAATTGGAAATGGTTATCAAACCCGACAGACGTTGTTTTTGTTTCTTGTTTCTTTGCTTTCGATTCTAGTCATTCTAGTCTTAATCCTAAGATTTTGATATGCGCTAAAGCTGTACAAAACAAAAGTTGTAACTAATTCATTCAGCTGAAAGGTGAACATCGCCCGGTTTATTAGATAAACTGCAGCATCATTGTCATAACCACACCCCAACGTAACAGCCCGTTCCTACGGTCTACGATTGATTGCTCGAACAAGGTAAAAGACATCAAACTAAATCCAAACCACAGCTCGCAGTCTCGCAACCAAATTATGGTACATGATGTTCTGATTGTTGCAGTCAAGTACCCTCATTTGCTATACAGAACTGAGTGTATCAATAGCAAATTCACCACCTCTAAAATTCCACACGAAACGATATCCGAGACCCGAGTATCGCATTTTGGCAAATCCTCTCTACGGATAGATATCTCTAACGTCATTTACTTATCTTTATTCTCTCGCTTGCATTCCCTCATTTATAAAATATTGGCTAATGACTGTTCAAAAATAAAATTCGAAACTTAAGCTTGCTCTGCAACATCTCATAGAAATTATGAATAGTAATGTACAAGAGCTACTTTGACACAGTCGACTGGCTGAAACAAATGCTTTTCCTTCAGGAAACATAGTGTGCGACTAAGAAACTGTTCGTTCTGTCACGAAGCACACTTAAAGTGTCTTCATCGTATTCCATGTTTTTGTGCTCCTGGTATGTAGATAAAGAGTAGATAGCCGTTCAAAAATAGTTTTTCGAATTCCACCGTGTTTTTGCCCTGAAGTCGTCATTCAAAGATTCTGCTTAAGCCACATCCATCAAACTTGACCGAGCTAGTAAGGGGCATGGGTCTATTCCTGACTTGACGTCACAAACTGATTTGCAAACCATTAAGTCTTTATGCATGCAAAGCCGTTTGTGACGTCAAGGGGGGAATAGACCTATCCTCTGTCACGCTTGATGGGTGCGGCTCACGCTGGAACTTTTAACGACGATTTCAAGGCAAAAACACAGTGGAATTCGAAAAAAAAATTGGATTAGCTACCTACTCATGTACATGCGAGAACCACAAAAAACACGGATGACGATGTAGACACTTCATATCAAACTATGCTTTTCGTTCATGCAGCAAATGAAATAGTTCTTAAGCTTTCTGATTTTACACATATGTTTACCCTTAATAATAGGACCGCTTTAAGCTACTTATAGACACAATTTAGGGGAGCTATACATAGAGACTCACGCCTGCTGTATAGCATCTGTCACGTTAACTTGGCCGGGTTTCTAGAAGATCGTAGACACCATCAATACTTGTTTGTAAATTCAAGCCTGTTGTAAAATTTCGCAAGGCCTTTCACCTTATCTTAAGCTCTTTAATGAAATAATTCGAAGTACACTGCTTCATGGTGTTTTGATGTTTTTTGGAGGAACACCTTCAAAGAATACAACAAATCTACAGTTATAATGCAAAAATTGTCTCGGTACTACAGTCTCAATTTAACAGAAGACCACTGCGTAGTTATAGGGAGCAGGTATGCATTCAACAAATTGGCCCAATGGTTTCAGTCTCCTTTTGGACAAGCCACGTAGAGCAACCTAAGAATCTGTGGTCTTATATTAATAAAGTGACTTTAATTAACAGTTAATTATTCACCGATAATCACTGAGCCTGACCGAATAATTGTTTTAGTATAAAGAGACAGGTGATTTTTTTTCAAAAAAGAAAAGAAAAAGAATTGTACAACAAGAAAAAAATTTATTTCATCAAAAGTGTGTGAACGACTGGCAGCCATTTTGTTCGTCGAGGTGATTATCGGCTGATAATCCGAGATAGCGAAACAATCAGGGGCTGGTTGTTCGAAGGCCTATTAGCGCTAACCCAGGGTTAAATTTTAACACTGGTTTCTTTTCCTCTTTTTAAAAAGCGTTTTCTCCGATAACTTTCTCTATTTAATTCAGAGCATACAATCATCAAATTGTATTCGAAAAGAATTATACTAAATGTGCTTTTTAAGTTCTCATAGCTGCATTTAAATTTCGCACCAACCCTGGGTTACCTTAACCATGCTTCGAACAACCCGGCCCAGAGCGCGCGATTTTGTATAATCACCTGAGTACTTATACCAAAGTCTGTTATTGACATAGGGCCTCCTTGAGAAATACTATCATGGGGTAAATATTTTAGTGGCTGTTTTGTCATTTCACTATTTTAACTAACAGTGTGTCTTACGTCAACAGAGCGATATTTCCTTTCTCCAAGAAATCTGCTCAATAGCGATGACCTACTGTCCAACAGAACTGCCAGAATATAAGACTGATGACAAGCGCAGAGACTCGCTCGTCGCTGAGTGAAATACGCCGAAATAAACAATGAAGACTTAACCTCACAAAAAGAGAACACAAAAGTACTACATCAAGGGTTACAATTTATTTACGATCTAGTTTTTCCATCGTTAAAAATGTAAACTATTTGTAATTAGATTTATAGCGGAGCGTGAAAACTCACTGCACGTTTGTGGGTGTCTACTTTCCGATGTAATCGCGGAAATCTCTCGCATCTGAACACTCTGTAATAGATTGTTGGACTTATTTGTAACTAAGACATATTTATCTCAACAGCTATTACGTTTTAAGACAAAATCACTAATAAAACCTTCAAAGAAACACATTCCAGAGGTTCTGTAATTTTACTCTAACGCGTTAACGGGTGGCTTTATAAGTTTATTATTCCAACAACAACAACAACAACAACAATACTACTACTACTACTACTACTACTACTACTACTACTACTACTACTACTACTACTACTACTACTACTACGACTACTACTACTACTACTACTACGACTACGACTACGACTACCACTACCACTACCACTACCACTACCACTACCACTACCACTACCACTACCACTACTACCGTCACTACTACCGCTACTACTACTACTGCTGCTGCTGCTACTACTACCGTCACTACTACCGCTACTACTACTACTACTACTACTACTACTACTACTACTACTACTACTACTACTACTACTACTACTACTACTACCACTACTACCGTCACTACTACCGCTACTACTAATCCTACTACTACTACTACTACTACTACTACTACTACTACTACTACTACTACTACTACTACTACTACCACTACTACCGTCACTACTACCGCTACTACTACTACTGCTGCTGCTGCTGCTGCTACTACTACTACTACCGTCACTACTACCGCTACTACTACTACTGCTGCTGCTGCTGCTGCTGCTGCTGCTGCTACTACTACTACCACTACTACCGTCACTACTACCGTCACTACTACCGCTACTACTACTACTACTACTACTACTACTACTACTACTACTACTACTACTACTACTCTACTACTACTACTACTACTACTACCACTACTACCGTCACTACTACCGCTACTACTACTACTGCTGTTGCTGCTGCTGCTGCTGCTGCTACTACTACTAATAATAATAATAATAATAATAATAATAATAATGTATCATTATTATACCCTCTGAATTTATAACTTGAATAAATGCTCTCGCCCAGTAAAGAAGACTATACATCCATACAGGCCATTATTTCAAAGGAAACAGTAATTCGTTTCTGATTTTCGTGCTTAGAACTTGCGTTATAGAAAGACGGTGGAAGCGATTGAGTTATATGACCTGCGTTATCATACAGGTGGCAGTAATAGTAGCATTAGGACCAGTGGGATAGAGAAATTAAATGAAATATACAACTTAGGTTATGGTACCGTTGAAAATCTCATGCAACTGGGTGGAGGCAAAAAGTGAGAGCAAGTGAGAGCTTAACATAGATGCTTTGCGAAAGTTAAATTCTAGAAAACTATGGGTGAAGTTCCCCCAAACAGCGACACCAACATTTTCCCGGAACAGAACGAAGAGCAATGGTGTTTGTGAATTTGGCTAACGCACGCCAACATTGAGATGGAAATTTAACATTGTAGCCAAGTTAATCGCTTATAAGGGCTTTCTTATTAAATTGAGGCAAGAAGCTAAACTGAATCACAACGTGTCCGCCAAAAAGCGCCATATTGATTCTAGGCACTCTTTCAAAACGGCTGCAGCTAAGTAAATCAATTGCTTCGGGTCTTTCGTAGCGGTCCGTATTAGAATAATTCGGACTGTTCGACGAATAATAGCAAAGCTCCTTTACATCTAAAATTTAAATGAAAATATTACAAATATACTTACGTGTTAAATGTAACTTTGAAAGACCTGTGTTTTACTAATGCTCTTCTCGATTCTCACTACATGTATTAATGTACTAGTTTTGTGAATTTCTGGGCTGTACGACTGGTTTAAGATCACATACCGGGAATTCGTATTGATTACTTTCGAGAACGCACAGTTCAGTTGATCGCAAATCGCACACGTTACCATTGGATTCGCTGATAATAATTAATGTAAAATTTGCTTTATCGCTGACGATCAAATTCTGGCTAGAGAAATACAACTGGTTACCATAGCTAACATATCATATTCACAAGCGACGCGCTGGAATTAACCTCTTTTAAATAAAATGGAATCGACGTATATAACTTGTGAAAAGTTTAAACGAGAATTCGTCGGTAGAGTTCAGCTTCATCTCATTTTCTTGACTTTCGAAAAGCTGCAAGGTTCGACTTCGTTTAAAGGAAGTCGGATTTTCGTCTTCCGAATTTACCTGTGACGTACTAAAAAATATATCTTCAAGAAGTAGAATTTACCTAAGAAAGTTTTTAAGTATCGAGAAATACTGTAAAACTGATGTCCCAGAGTTTTAGTCCAAAAACAGACAGGAAATTGGTTAGAGCTTGATGACACACAAAAACTGCTACCCTCCAGTTTCGAAACAAGATTGCAGTTTTTTTTCGGTCAGACACAAAAGACACATTTCCTTGAACTGCTTTTTAGAACTTACAGCACCTTGATTCATATAATTGCCAACAATACTGACTTTATAATCTGACCGGCTGAAAATATATCTGTCAGTTGATATTTTAAAGTCCATCAAAATGAAGTAGAAGACAGCACCTGTCTCCCTGTCAAACTTCTGAACTATCTCCGGTTACCCTGAACCTCGTGGAGCAGGTAGCAGGCAAAAATAATATGTCCGTTATGTACTTAAGATTTTCCACATTGTACGGCTGGCGGCCTTGGCTTCACATGACAGTCCATAATTGCTTTTTTAAAATTATATTTTGAATTCAATTTTGATATACATCACAAGCCGAAACGAATTTTGTTGACGATTAAAATATTTTTATTGAGTTTCACTGCGTCGAATAATGTATACGCTCCAAAGAAATTCTTGTCAAGCATTCGTGTCATTTAACAGTTTTGGACGTTCTTTTTTCCTTCCGGGGTACACGACTGACAGACAATGATTGATTTGTGTTAATGATTTGTCGTTAAGTTGATGCTTTTTTATTTATAAAATGGTTCGTTAAGCGGCAGATTCGTCGAGTATTTAGATTTCATTGAGACGAAGAACTTAAACCACCCAAGCAGAGATGAAGACTGCTGTTTATGTCTTAGCGAGTCTTCTTCTTGCCGTCTTTGTTCAAGATGGAAAAGCTTTTACACCGTGGATCAAACCCCAAGGTGACATGCGCGCCATAAAGAACCGACCTTGGTACAATACAATGAAGGTACTTGAAGTGCTTTATTTCTGATAGCAAATAATTTTTTTTTAGCTCGGCAAGCGCTATTGTCCTAAATTATCAGGCCTAAAAAGAAAAAAATGGTAACCGCAGGCCGGAATAAGATTAACTTTGATTGGTTTAATTCGCTTTTAATTTTTATGCATGTATTTTGAGGTCTCTCTGCAGAGGTTTTTGTTGTCAGACTCAACCTGAGGGGCGCGTGATCTGATACTCGTTTTCGCCCGTCCAGTTCTAGCAGATTTAAGCCATATAGCAACCAGTCACAAAATCGTCAGAGAACAGCCTTAAACTCTTAGTGCGGCTCTGAACGTTTTTATTGATAAAAACTAGTTCCGTGGTAAAGAAAAAACATCCGTTCTGTCGTCAAACAATGAATTACCGATGTAACAAATTTTTATGAATTACCTACCACAGTGAAATTCTTAGTTACAACGTTTGACCCTAACTTTTTCACTTCAACAGTTTACTTTGGACCTAAGCGCTCGAGGGCATCGCTTCATACGTGATGAAAACTTCACGAAATGCGTTCATATCTTCATATTTGCTTTTTAATCTCTGCAATCAAAACCATAAAATAGCTTGTAATTTAAGAACTGAGAGAGATGCTTTCTTAGAATGAACCCAACTTTTTTTATGCCTCCACCAATCTTCCTTTAACGCCATCTGATTATCTGTCCTCACAAATTCCCCTGAACAACGAGTTTGTTAATCTGGTAACTAATACTGTTATAATTTAACCATCGGTTATTCACGCCGCGCTCGAGCGGGAAATTGTAGAGTACTGTTTGCAATATTATTGTTTATATCTGTTACTTCAAATCACCTGATTCGTTATTAATTTCTTTTGCTGAATTTTTTAGGGTTTTATGGAAAACTCATGTCTTTACGCCAGGAAATATTGCCAAGAAGACAAAGACAAGGCTCTTAAACCTGACCCAGCAGCTCAGAAGACAGTATCGGACTTACTGTAAATATACCAGACAACTGGAAAATGTTGGCAAATGTGATCAATTTTAAAGAATAATGGTTTATAATGTTTCTGCAAATGATAAAAAGTACCTTATGGCTCTGTATTTTGCTTTCTTGATAAATAATTGAACCATGTTTAAAACAAAGTAACGTTTTAGAAATAAAGCTTCCCACAGAAAACTGGACAATTTCGCCGTTATGTTTTCCAGAAAAATATATCATCAAAGTTCGATTTAAGTGCATTTACGGAGATGCATAGGAAAGCCTACTCCACTCCCATTTTTGAGTTTTAGAAATGTTTCTTTCGACTTTCGTTCTTACGTTCGCCTGCTCTCTTCTTTTATCGCCACTTATAGTTTTTTTAATTACTTTTTCTATTAATTTTTATGATACAAGAAAGGACGACTCCTACTTCCCACAATTCCTCAGTGGCGACCGAATGTGATTTGGAACAGTATCATCGTTTTATCAATTGAACATGAAGACACTTTACAGCTTAGTGCAGCGCAGTTTGTGTTCATCACCATCTCTGTCTACTTCTTTCTTAAGAGGAAACACTGGAGCCCTTTCGCAGCAGACATATCTGTGTTCCGCATCTAAAATTTGCGAAACAGACATCCCAATCCAGCCAACAGAACCTTTGCCTGTAGTTATCAATTGATCCAACAAAAAAACTTTGATGACTTTGGAGACCGTTCAGGGGAGGCTGGTGGAATTTGGTGGAGGCACGTAAAAAGAAATTGCCAAAAAGTAGGGGGGGGGGGGGGGCGAGCAAAAAAAATGGGAAAAAGAGGGGATCAGGTAGAAATTTCTGCAATACTTAAAGATGGGAAATGCTGCAGTATTTCAAAATATATATATTTGGGGGGGCAAGGGGAGGAAGGGGGGTCACAACAACAATTTACCTCTTTTTTGGGGGGGGGCGGGGAGGCCTGAGAAAAGATTTAATGATAATTCAAGAAATTCCTCCAGCACCTCTGCCTCGTAAAAAATGAATGGTCCTTTGAAAGGCAATGAAGTATCAGTATAAACGATACCACTAAAAATAAACAAGACTAACATGTGTCAACAATTTGACAGAAAAAGAAAAAAAAACAGAAACGTTAGACCCTCTCCTTTTTCTTTAAACTTCGAAAAAATGAAACTGTTTTTGCAACTTGTTTAAACAAATGCACCACTTTCCTACTTCCCAACAGATCAAATGCGGCTTAGCATCCACGCTTCTTAACTTTCTCAGCCACTCAGAGAGTTGCATAGATATAAGGAAAAAAAAAACTATGAGAAACAAAGTTATTTTGGGACTCAGTAAAAACTATGTCTAGAAACAATATTGCTAGAGAAATTTGACAACGATCATGTTGACCTTTGCTAGTTTACTTAACAGCGTCGAAATAAGGAAAATTTGATCCACGCCGTGTATTTGCCTAATAAAATCTAACTTGGAAACCTTCGTTCAACACTTCGCGCTCCATTTTGCCCAAGAAGTAAATCATCTGACAAGTTCGCCATGTACGCGTGAACATGCAACCAGAGTTTCGTATTGTCGCTCTTGTTATTGTCGCTGTTGTTGTTGTTTTTCTTTGCTTCCTATGAAAAGGTTCGCCCGGTTTGTTCATGGGCTGCAAAAGGAGCTACAGAATAAGTTACAAAACTAGAAATACGACTCTCGCAAAAACCTCGCGAAGCTAGTTTTTGAATAAGTCACAATACTTTTATATTTTATTTTATTTTGTATTTTATTTTTTATATCAGCGTTATCCCCATTTTTTAATTTGTTATGCTGTGTTTGGTACACAATTAGTGACACCTGGTGCAAATTACATGATCAGTATACCGCTCAGCACAGGGCTTAAAAATTGACCTTCATTTAGCTCTTTCACTGCCACTGAGATTGCACGAAAGGGAATAGTAAAATTATTTGTTTTCTTGACGGGGAATACAGAGTCAATGAAGTATCACAATAATATTCAGTTAACACAAATTGAAAATTATTGTAAATCTTTTGAAGGTGAAATATTGAAGAGTTGATATGAATGCTTGTGTTTACCACAGTGTAAAAACCTGGTTTCTTTTTGGAGTTGTATTTTCTTAGTCTCTACTGCTTTGTCTTCTTTGTTGTACATCACTTTTAAACACAATATGTTCTTACACCGAGGATGAGTTGAATGCTCCAATTATTTTTTGTTTATGTTTTTTTCTAATAATTGCATGAGATTCATTGTAAGAAGAATCTTCTGATTAGATATTTTATTGTCTACTGCAGTCATTATTTCATTCCTAGGTAACCACAAATGAGAGCATTATGAATAGTGCATGTTTCAATTTGTGTACTCTCTTCAGTTGCAATGGTACCCCTAGTGGTAGATAGAAAAATTCCTCTTCCCTCAAAAGAGATGCCATGTCAACAGAAGTGTGAGATACAATGTCATTACATAAAAAAAATGGGGGTAAAACAGTTGGATTCTACAAAAACTTCGAATAAAGGTTTGGTAATAGTGAGTGCCAACTGTATAGTATGTGGTTGTGCTATTTTTAGGTCATATCATAAAAACAATACATGTAAGAAAGAGTTATTGAAATCTTAACATGTTGAAAAAGATTGCTCCACTATGATGTACTCCTGTAAGAATATAATGTGAAATCAACATCAATCAGTCACAAGTATATACCACATGAAAGTTTAATTGTGCTGTTACAGAAACAGGCAAAATATCCATACCCAACCAGAGAATAGTATATTATTTTGAATATATGAAAATTTCTATTATAAAAACTGCAGAAGAAAGATTTATGATAAGGATGGTATTTCATCGAAAAAGTCATGGCAGCCAGAGGTATTGAACTTGTAACCAATGACATATAGTAACGAGAAGAACTATCATTATAATTATTATCATTATTATTATTACTATTATTATTATTACTGGTATTGATATTATTATTATTATTATTGTTATATTTTTTATGTTAAACATAATATATTTTTATGGGGTGGGATGCATGTGCTAATCTTGGTAAAGGTATTGTTACTCTACTACTACAAGCAATACAAAAATCTTCTTAATAGGCTTTCCATCAGAGGTGGTAGTAATCAAAACAGCTCCAAAGAATACCATTTCTTCTTTAATGCTTAGAATCTAGTGCAGTCATTTGTCTAAAAAGTTTGTGTGGAAAATCATTATTGAAAGCATACTTTAGGGCATTTAGGAAACTTGAAACACTTGTTACTACATACAGCACACTTGCAATGAATATATGAGAAAGATTATAAACATTTTGGCATTACAAAATTTATTTTCTTCTTTATGAAGTTCTTTCAATGTAAAAGGTTAACTGTATGTTGTGGTTGTTATTAAAGATTGATATTTGACATCATAAAAATGAAGTAAACAGCAGAAAGTAACAAGGTTATTATGTTATGTCTAACTTTGCAAATTAAGGCTTGAATTAACATTTCATTTGTGGGAAAAGGGCAAGGGTTCTAGATAGCAATATTATCAGGGGGGTCATTGAACTCTAAGGTAAAACTTACCCATTGTGAAAAGGCTATGAAACTTGTTGTCTCTATGCAATATTATTGAAATCTTTCAATCAGAGAATACATACATATATATATATATAGCAAAGAGAAATACTACTCAGAAGTAAGTAATAACATTTGCTTTATTTTCAAATGATGGCATTGATCACTGATAAAATTGCAGAACCAGTACTTTATAGTGACACTGGGTATATATTCTGTTGAAAATTCTAAACACAACTGCTAGATCAAGAAAATTTACAATATTTTCACTGTTTCAATGATATCAGATCACATCGTTATAAATGATTGCTATAACAACTGCAAGTCTCTGTGTTGGGAATTTCTTCAAAATGGAAACACTATCGTTTTATTATGACAAATACCAACTTACATTCTTTTGTAATCTGTTGGTCGTCTTGCGATTCCGTTTTTAGACTAACTTTTCCCTGCTGTTTCGTTTGCCTTTTTCTGAAGCGAGCGGTTGTTGTCTTTGCTGCGATTTCTGTTGTTATTCTCCCTGCTGTCGTTTCTCTATCCCTGCTTTGAGTCGTGCTTTCCTTGTGTTGATTTTCACGGTATTCGAACTTACTCGGCGACGATCTCGGGCTAATCTTTCTTGAATATCTCGGAGATCATCTTGCTGGGATGTACCTCCAGGACGAGTGAAATCGGTTTCCACAAAATTTACATTACCTTCAAAAAGGCATCACCGAATTCTCAATGGCGGAAATTCAGCAGTTCTCAAGTGCGCTACTATTGCCAGGTAACCTGGCCTGCGAACGGACACCTTTAATATATATATATATATATATATATATATATATATATATATATATATATATATATATATATACATATATAAAAACTCTCGGCTCGATTTACTCGGGCTTGCGAGCCACGTGGTCTGACCGGAACCGACACGATTAGTAACCTCGCTTCGCGAGGAATAACCTTGTTAACGGCAACATTAAGTTATGTCCTTGACCTGTGTAACTTGTGCGTATCTATTCGCAGACGACCTCGCGTTCTTTGACTACCACCGCCCTAGACATATCATCATTATAGCGGAGCTCCACAGCGGCTCGAAGAGCCGCAGAGCGGAGCCCCATAACTACCGTGCGAGGATAGAAATTGAGAAAACCATGCGTTTGAGTTTTCATGGTCACCGTGACTAGCGGCATGGCTCGCGGGCGCGTGCGCCTAGCGACGACGACGACGACGACGACGACGACGACGATGTTGCCCCAACATGGCGGCCATAGTCATCTGGGATATTTAGAAGGTCTTAAACCGAAAGGAGGCTTTGTTATTCGTGCGCTTTTCGCGGCTTGCCGCGGCTACACAACCTACAGCCAGCAGTCTACAGCAGTCTACAATGTTTTGCTGAAGAAACGGATTTTATTCCATAGGTACTGAGATTTACTCCTTATAAATCTGTGTGAGAAAAATAGTCTGTAAAAAACTAGAAGCAATTTCACTGGTTGGACCATTTTCTTCACTAGTGAAAAAAAGTGGTCCGACCAATTCACTGTTCATAGAGGTGGGATCAGTTTTGGCGCCATCAACTCGGCAAAAAGTGAGCAATAACGGCTTCTTCCTCAGCTTCTTCTTTGAGAAATTCTAGGTTTGCAGATACAGCTTCAGTCGAGGACTTCATACAAGATCAAGAAAATAAAAATACGAATAACAAATCCGAACAGTCCGTCGCTTCACTGAAAGAATTCTTGACGTTGAAAGGCGAATCAAGGTCCGTAGAAGAAATTCCTTCAAACGAGTTCAATTCAGTTCATGAGTGAATTTGTCCGGTAGCAGTGGGAAAGAAGGAAAACAAAGATTATGAGCCAAGTTCGCTCCGTTCTCTCTTTCGCAACGGTTATTTGAATAAAAAAGCTACGGATTCAGCATCTCAAAAGAAGTGGTGTTTGAAAAAGCAAGAGCCGCATTAAACTGATCAAAACAAAAAGGTAATTTTACATTGTATTTCCCGTACACAAGACATTCCTGAGTCATTCACGAGTCGTTTTAAAACGTTTTTAACTGCCTTTGGTTCTTATACTTCTAGCGACATTTCCAACAGTGTTTAAAGTAGAATTTTCCAGTTCGTGCAATGTTTGTATCATTTTAGAGAAGTAAATTTTGAACGCATTTTTAACTTGACTGTCATGTTTATTCGGTATGCTCCAAAATAAAGCCTGCTACGTGCGTTTTGCACCTTGTTGTGGTATCTTGATTTTTCTAGCCCAGCGTGATTCATGATCAGTTAGTAGTATTTTGTAAGGAGTAAATCTCAGTACCTAAAAAATAAACAAATTACATCATGGTTAGTTCGCCCGTACCATTTTTCTTCACTCGTTGTGAAGAAAAGTAAACTCACTCGTTCGCTGCGCTCACTCGTTCGTTTTCTATTCTTCACAACTCGTGAAGAAAAATCGTCCGCCCTCACTAACCATGAAGTAATCTCTATATTCATAGCGGTTTTGGAGGAAAAATTTTCTTCCTACAAGTTTTCAAGCGTTTTTGGAGGGACATAAGCATAAAGCTGAGTGTCTATTTTTCCTTTGTTAAAGAGCTGCCTAGCTGCTTTTGGTGTTGCTTTAAAACTATTATAATTTTGCTGACAAGGTAATGGTTCTTCCGTTGAGTCGCGAGCTAGATATTTGAGCTATCGAATCTTCTTTAAGTAGTTGCGTACACCAGGCGTATTTAATAACTTTAGAGACAACATTTTCAATGTGTGAGGGTCTGTGTGAGGAGCTCCGCTTTTAGGCTTGCCTAAATCTATTTAATATACTTTACCAATGATTTGTCTTGGTGTTTGAAGCGTCTGAAGAATAATCCGTCCATGGTATATCGTGTCATTTTTCAGCGCATGCTTTGAGAACGTGTACTACTTTGAATGAGGTTTACTAGAACTGTGATTGAAAACCTAATTTTTGCTAAAACTCAATAATTCTCCAACGAATTTTGTCCACTGCTCCGGTACGCATCCTTCTTCAAGGCTTTGAAAATAGCCTGCTCTCTCTCTACCCTCCTCTTTCTAGAATCTGAGGTCCAACTCACATTTCCAGCGTCCTTACAGTGCTCATTTCAAGTCTGCAGGACAGTATTTACTGGTGTCTCGTCTGAGGAAATTTCCAACTAATGGTCGTCATCATCTCCTTTCAATTTCATATGTTGCATTGTATGGTAGAGTAAAACAGACAGAGAGGATACTAAATTCAGAATATTATAACTATATTGTTGGAAGTACTCTTATTACATTGAATTGATTATTTTTTTGATTCCCACCATAGATGTTTGCGCGCTCGAACACTGATTAATGTCATGAGAGAAGGTTGCAATTGTATATAGATCACTTCTTGGTGTGAACGGATTGGTAGTGCTGAATAATACGCTTTATTTTCGCCTAAGGTATATTTTCTGCCATGGGAAGAGTCTTGGGGGTCAGTTTTTTTCTATCGCGCAAGGTTACCGTAAGAATGGATTACAATTGATAGCACAGGTAACCCAAGATCTAGTAAACGTGAAGTTTCTAGAGCTGCAGGGCTCTTGATGTCAGCATTGACAACAAATACCAAAAATGCCTTGAATGCATGGTAAGTTAAGAAAACAAGCCACCATGACGGATCATGAAAAAGACCAAATTAACAAGATTAAATTAACTAGGCAATGTTCATGTAAATATGCTTTTGTGATTTTTTTTTTTTTCTGACGCTTGGAGGAACCGAAACACTTTTGAAAAAAACTCCTTCAGTTTACTGTATCACGTGTTCTGTGTGAGTCCAGCTACAGCACATTGAATTGAGATCGCGATGTATGTTTGAAAAAGAAAAAAAAAATGAAGAAGTTCTATGCTCAGCAAAATTTTATCTGCTGGCTCCTGTTGTGGTGCGATAGCCTACCCTCCATGTTCCATGCAGTTGTTTAGACAGAAACGGCTTCCCTTTCGAATAACTTCCAAAATAATATTGTACTACTTTCATCTGCCAACCTCCCTTGGAATAAAGCTACTGAATGATATTACCGGAAAAAGTGTTAACGAAAACGCGTTTTAATTAAATTCCTATTGCATACGGTGACAAATGTTTCTACCTAGTTCTTATTAAGTTCAACTTGGGAAATCCCTGAACTTATCATCTATCTTCGGACTCCTGAAAAGACTAATTTGGAATCACGATTATATATAAATTCCTCAATTAAAGTTTCACATAGGTGTTCAAGCCGTTCAAACCTGAAATTTTTTCAGGTCTTACCTTTGCAACTAGTTCCTCACATAACTGGGTCGATCTTTCACTTATTAAATCTTTCTTTCGCAGTTCACATGTATGAAATTTCCATATACACATTCAAATAAAGGTTCTTCTTACGCCACTACAGTAATAATATAAATAACGAAGAAATTTGAGGTTTTGGCTACGAATTCTAGTCGATATTAGGCATGTTTGTGAGTCTACTGTTTGTAGCGAAGCTAAAATTTTATGTCAGTATTTGCACGAAAATCTTACATTTATGCTAGTGGTATTTCTTTCCTGTTTTACATCTCGTTTGACGAGTGATATTTTTATACTGGATGCTGCAATCATGTACTAAGAATTTTCCTTTTAAGCTTCTAAAATAATCACCTATAACTTAGGCATATAGGAGACTTGTACACCAGAAAGGAATAATGGGCACTGAACTTAAAATACGTTAGAATTAATCAAAAAATCGGCTGAGGGTGAGTGTTTTTGCTTTAACCTGATTCATTTGTCTGCATTAATGAATGGTCTGTTATAGCATTGCAGGTAATGAGGAATATTATATTTATTCCGTACTTGAAAACTTAAAGCTTATGACGACTTTGTAAAATACAGATTGTTAATGATGTTTCAGGCTCTCTCTTGACATCAGTGGGGTTCAATTCTGAATAGGGTTTTGAATGGTGTTTTTCATGTGAAAATTAAGGTCGGCTTTGGTTTCGTGAAGAAAAAGCTGAACGTAGTCTCCTCATTCAGAAAATTTCGTTCGGTTCCACTCTTTCATGCGACTATAAAATGAATACCTCCGCCAAAAAAAAACACATGTTTAGGCTCTTATTTATTTTATAAATAATAAAAATACTCAACAGCCCCGATATGGGTAGCAAGGAGCTCTAATTAAAGTTCTGTTGGGAAATTGCAGTCGTCGTTGTCATAAAAGAAGTATTTCTCTCGTTTGTAAAATTGCTTGTCTTGCTTGGCCCAGCATAATTTTAAGACCGCTATAATATCGTTATTCATATTATAAAGCAAACATTGCTTAATTTTGATGACATTAGGTGAAAATACATCTATAATAGCGACGGAAGCATTCGCGCTACTGAATAAAGGATTGTAAGCCTTTCTTTGTATTTAAACTTAATATATGAAAAAGATGTTAGATCCCAATCAATTTTAAAGGAGTGTCTCAAGATGAAATTGAAGACACCAAAATTAAAAATCTCGTGGGGAGAATATTGGCAAACATATACTTTTAGATGTTACTACGAAAAGGCTGTCAAAAAATTCAATCGTCGGCCTAATTTATCAGACTTTGTCTAACTTTGATAGAACGTTCAAAAATACTTTCTAATTATTTACGTTCAAAATTGTTAACCTCCCTTATCGAAAATTGTTCAAACTACCTTAATCACCGCCTGCGGTCATCGTTGTGGTGTTTTCAATCTCCGTAAAACAAGACACACGTTTAGATAATCGTTTCCAAAACCACTAAAAGAATCATTCTCGATTTGTGTTATTTCAAATGTGTCCCAGAATAAACTTAGTACTGCTATTGACCTTATAAAAGCTGAAGAACAGCTTTCCACTTACCGCAAATTGATATTGTCATAACAAAATTGTTAATTGCGGAACATAGCTAATGCGGTTCTTCAAACTACTGAAAATTGCTGTGAAAAAACTTCTTTAAGTTAGATTCGCTTCGTTTAAGTAAACATCGGTCGATCTATACATATATTAAACTTCAAGTTGAAAAAGGAAAATTCTAGAAACAGAGAAAGGGAATTTTTATTATTGCTGTTATTATTATCATTATATTAGCAGTAGCAGTAGCAGTAGCAGTAGCGGTAGCGGTAGAGGTAGCAGTATTAGTAGCGATAGCAGTAGCAGTAGCAGTAGTAGTAGCAGTAGTAGTATTTTAATAATTTTTTTTTGTGGGGGGTGGGGGGTACACAGTTATCACTTGGGTTGTAGATAATGCCCTGAGAACTGATAGAAGTCACCACATTTGCTTAACTTGATGAGGCTGTGTGGTATTCAAGCGAAATCAGTGCATTCTTATCAAACAGAAAATATATTTGATTATAAAGGGAGATTTGGGGCTAAAATGCAGTATATTGAATGAATACCGGAGAGCAGAAATATACTGGAATGACAAAGAGGGCTTTCGTTTTTGTGCGAGCCAGCAAGTTAATTATTGGTAAACAGCTAGGACCTAACACTTTCAAATACGCAAAAGATTGTCTTAGAAAGGATAAAAATATCATCGGTCAAACTATGCCACTCAGTCAAGGGTAGAACGACAACACTGAAAGACCTTGCGAAAAAAAAAATATATATATATAGGACCAGATGGTAATGCTGAAATTAGATTCCACACGTTACAAAAGAAATACTGATTCTCAATGGACTTCGCAAATCAGAGACCATTGCCTAGATGTCGAAAGAAATCAAGTATTTTGGGGAGTCACTTCAAGAGAACAAACGTGAACAAAGCATGTTTTCAAGTGACTCTTTCCTTTTCCAATGAGAGGCAAAAATTATGGTCCCACATTGAAATAGGACATTTTACACCAACAAGAAGAACGTTTGAAAATCCTGAATTCTTTCTACATCTTCCTTGAGCTAAACACGTTTGTAAAATATTTGTCTTTTTTGGAAATGTGAGATTTACAGTGTTAAAATAGGCAAATATATTTTTCATGCCACTTGATACCGCCCAAAACTATCATAAATGAGAAAACGTTTCTTACGTCGATGTTGGATGGTATTACAAATAATATTTTTTTTCTGTTTTTCTGTATTTTTGCATTGCAATTGCCACCTGCTGTAAGGGTTTCCATTTTTAAAATAAATTTGTTTTTAATATTTTTGATGACAACTTAACTTGACGGTGAAGATGTTTCGTTTGCATTACAATGCATTGTTAAATGCGGTAATTTGACATCTTAAAAACACTCATTTCCAAATAGCCTTTAGCATCCGCTTATGAGGAAACATTTAACTGCAGTGTGTTTTCCGAAGCGTCAATCAGGAAAGTTTAAACAAGTATGTCGGTATTAAAAATGTCCGAACTCTAAGTCTCTAGTCAAAGTGAATCCATAAGGTAATATTGAACACAAAAGACAATAACGTATTTAACAGAATGGAGACGCTTTTCACACAAGATGCTTCCCATATTTCGAACACCCCATGTAAAATGTACTGCGAAATACACGTTTTCGAGCGAATACGAATTAGAAGGAATGGAACTTCTTATATATGGAAAAATTGTTTTTATCTTACTATTGGCTTCAATGAAAAAGATTACAGTAAACATATCGGAAAATATGATAAGGGATAGGAAATGGCATGTTACCACATTGAACAAACAGTTCTGTTGCATTGTAAGGAATATTTCCTTATCGAGTCCAAGTGTGGACAAAGACCAAAGATGAAAGTTTTCTGTTCTGAAAGCGAAATTTCTTTCGCAGAAAGAATTGTTCACTAGGATCTCAGATCTAGCTAATGCAGGCGCAAACCGATGAGCAGCAAAACACCAAACATTGTGAACTGAATGAAAAAGTCACAGGTCCGGAAACCAACACTCAGCGACCAACTGTACTGCTTTGAAATTATTTTCTTTTTCTTAAAAAAAAAAAAGAAAACACATTTAGGGTATTGTTATTTTCAATGTTCCCAAATAGATTAAAAACGTGAATAAAATATATAATTGCTTAGTCGGTATGGTGGAAATTTGTTTTCATTTGATCACTGAAAACTCAGTTGTTGTTGCAATGCCTTTTGCGGCAGCCTTTTCTTTCACAATGACTTCACCATTAGTTTTAATTTAAGGATAGGGTTGTTGAACGTTTTCACCCTTCAGGCAGAATTAAACGTGAATTGTGACGGTGCATTGATGTACTGGAAAACTACTCAGTTTCTTCTTTGAATCAAACCGTTAAATTTCGTTCATTTATGCAAAGCCCTTGGAGCGTTTCTGCAATTCCGAAGTTTTACGCAATTTGGAACTCTGCGATTCTTAGCTGTTATTAAGCAACCATTTTAAACACTACGGGAAACGTTCTTTGCAGTCTGCCTTTTTGAACACCTTGGCACAAACATTATCCGATATATTAAATAAAATGTTCTTTGTAGTGCACTCAAGTGTTTTGCACCACAACAGAAAAGAGTCAACAGATAAGACTCAAAACCAACAGAGTGTCCATTAAAAAAAAACCTATGGCCGCAATAATATGTTGCACAAGTCAAGTTTAAGCTTGTGGGTTGGGCAAGTTAATAATTATAACCACTTCCACATTGGTCCCTAGCAAAAATGAATGGAAAAGTCCTTCAAACGCTAAGCTTCCGAACCACTTTCCAAAAATATTGGCGCCCTTGAACAAACTATAATCTGTCTTCGAGACTCGAGGAAAATTTTGCAAACTCTTGCAGATCAAACAAGAGCGATATCAAAGAATTAGATTGCAAAGAATTGTTTCCTGAGAGAAACTTCCCATCCGCCAAGGTAAGAAGCTTTGAATTTCTTTAACAATTAATTATACTATGTTCCAGATAAATTAAAAGAGCGCAAATATTCGACGAGGAAGAACAAAAAACATGTTTCCATCGATAAGCACTTTTAGGTTCACACCTTTACTCACTACAAAGCGATTCGCTGAAGCGCGAATCACAAAGAGCGAAACAGTAATAAAAAACAGTAAAAATTGTAAAAATGTAAGAAAGGCCTAGGTCTTCCGTCAAAGCCTGATCGCAATCAAAATAGTATCTTATATTGGTAGAATTGTAATTCGTTATATGGTCAAACTTCCTCTAGTATTGTTATTGAGTATTGTTGTCACAAGGCATCAATATCATCACTTTGACAAGTCATAAATGCTTCGATTAGCTGCTTGTCCCGAAAACCTTCCTGGATCATTTTCAGTTCAATTGAAGGATTTTTAATCATTCCTTGTTCCTTTTCTTCCGAGTAATGTTTCAGGTGGGAAGCAGGAAGTTAAGCCAATGGTTCTAATGCTTCAGTTTTTTGTGACCAATGGCACGACTGTGAACCGGATGTGTTCAACATGTTGTTTAATCAATCTATGCAAAAGCCATTGTTTAAATCATCTACAATTCTCTTATTGTGCAAGTGGACACGCTGATCTTATCAAAAAGAGACCCTTAAAAGAAGGAAAACCTACAGAGAATAAGCATCACACCCTCACTTGGATTGAGAACATTGAAGTTGGCCAACCGTAAAGTCACTACACCGTTAAAAAAGCAATTCAGGTAATGCATATGTGTACAATTAGGACGCGTGTTGAGCATCTTTGTGGGCCAACCACGATTCCATATCCCTTATTAACCGAGTTCGAGGTCCGTACTGTAAGTTACGGACCGAGTTTTGTCCGCTTGGATTTATAAATCCGATCGGAAAAAACGAGGATACGTAACTTACAGTACGGAGCGAGAAAGCGAGGTTTGTAAGATATTTATTATATCTCAAAACAAACTTTTGAATTAAGCGGGCCGTACAGTGAAGTGCGGCCCGCTAAATTGACCAATCACAGCGCGCGTACTAACAAAGAGATATAATAAACTTACTTATATTCCCTCATATCGAATGTTTTTGTGACAAAGTAATTTTTCCAGTTTTCCGGGGCGGAGAAGCATGAAGATTGTATCTTAATGTTTTCAGTGATGTCTTTTGAGCTACTTTACTGAGTTGTCTGACCATTTTTCATACGAAGAACTGAAATGTTCAAACGACAAGGCAGGAGAGTACAACTTTAGCCACATTTCTCGCCTGCAATCTTTAGAGCAAATAAATGGCCTTAGGGAGAGCGTTACTAAGCTATGCTTTCCCCCAGCTGTTAACGGTATTTTTCTAACTGGAACCTAATCAGTTTCGCTAAGTATTGTGACATTTTCGTTGTAAATGGGCCTGTAAAAACTGTCAAAAGACAGATACAAACTAGGAACTCAATCAGATCAAATGCACAAATGCATGATTTTTGTTCAAAAATAGCAAATACATAGTAAGATGATCAACGGAATCGTACGACCGAATCGTTTTGCTTTACACTAATTTTTTTTTAATAACAGAAGTTGTTCATTGGCCTTCTTAAACTATTTCTTCGTAATCTAATCCCAATACGGTGCTCCCCCAGCTGTTCTAGCAAAAATATTTACTACAATTGTAAGATTTAGTTTAGAGTACGCCGTGCCGGTTTTGGCAGAACATTCCTGATTACCTCGACTATAGTATAAAAAGAGTTCAACAAAGGGCTTTACGTATTATCCTTCCCGCCAGTGACTATGCAGAAGCACTCTCGATCCTCAACTTGGCAACTTTAAAAGAGCCGCGCCAACACCTTTGTCACCAATATATGAGTAGGCTTAGAGATGCAAATTACCCTCTACATTTCTTGGTACCAAAGCAGGAGCGAGTCCAACACAAATACAATTTAAGATCTGGACCTAGAACGGTCAAGAGGTGCAGAACTAATCGATCGCAGGAATTCGCGACATTCAGATATTAAATTTATTGATCATTTTTAGATATAAGTGTATATAAATTATATGTTATTGATTGCCATTTTTCACTTTGTAATTCAGTTTTTTTTTTAACTGCAAAGAGAGTTTTCAATAAACTATAAACTATAACCACTATCTACATGCCGTGGCTTGGAGTTCGTATCTTTTTTGGATCCTTCTGTTGGCCTGGCATCTTCGTTGGCTCAAAAAGTCAGCTTAAAAAAATTGTTAGGGATCACACGACAACTGGATGCTATTGAACGTATTTGTGGTCCTTAATTAATAGAATAATAATTAATAATTACTCTATTAAATCTAGGTGAATAGTGGCAGGACATTTACCTAGCTATGAAGCAAGGACGCCATTTTCTTTTTTTTTTTCGATCAAAACTCACTTGCACAAGGATTACCCCGAATCACCTATTTGAACTATTTATATAATTATTTGCCTTATTTGAACGATGGCCTTCCAGTAAGAGGATCGAAAAATGCAATGTCTTCTCCAAATTTTACAGATCTGTATAATTGCAGAGGATAAAGATAAACTCTTGACTGGTTTGGCTTTTAATAAAACGATGTTTCGGCTATTCAGCCTTTCTCAGGTTAAAACAATATTTACAATAAAAAAACTATAAAAAGTAAGAGTTAAACGCCAAGTTACGCGCCAAGTTAAGAAAACAACTGAAAGAAGAGATTAAAAAATTTTCACTCAAAAGACAAAGTTACAATTAACACGGGCGGCTTATGGCTCCATGTCTTCACAATCGCTTTCTATAGGTGATGCACAAAGAAAAAAAATAATAAACTTAGACCCTAACAATCCCTGGGTAAACATATAAGATATACACTTTTTATCAATTGCAAACAGAGTTTAGCCAATATTAGTATATACCAACTCAGCAACCTTGGCATTTTTATCAATCTGAAAGAGCAATCACTATCTCGGGATACTTCGTCAACACTATCGACCTTTTAGGAGGAGAATAGCGCCGGTGATTCGGGGTAAACCTCGTGCAAGTGACTATTGATCCAAGAAAAGAGAAAGGCGTCCTTGCTTCGTAGCTCTGTAAACGTCCTACCACTATTCACCTAGATTTCAGAGAATAATGTACACTTAATGTATGGTCCCGAGGGAAACAGTTAGTTTTGTTTTCCCGAGAGTCCTGATATTTCCCGAGACGAAGTCGAGGGAAACATCAGAACTCGAGGGAAAACAAAAACTAACGGTAAACCATTTTCCCGAGGGACCATATATTAAGTGATTTGTTATATATTTAGACTTTTCCTTAGCAAAAACAAGCAAACAAAGACGGTACAACTGGCGCGCAGGAAACAACTGCGCAATTATATCCCAATCGGAATACATTTGAATTTGATCAAGGGCACGTGACCAAGAATCAACCAATCACAGTGCTCGTTTTGTTGAGTGAAAGTCTAGGTATATAACAATTCTTAATTATTATCCTATTAATTAATGACCACAAATAAGCTCAATAGCAAACAGTTGTCGTATGATCCCTATTTGAGCGAAAAAAAGTAATCAAATATTTGATTCTCTCTACTGCTGTCTACTGCAGGACGATGTACTACTGGTGCTTTTCAGTGCTCATTCTTATCCAGTTGTCTGCATTGTTACATCCTTTCGCCATTGCCGAAAATGCCGAAGTTCAGCAGAATTCTAAAGAAGATACTACTCCTTTCAAAAGACGATTACCACTCTTTGTCATAAGCGGGGAAAAGGGAGAAAAGGAGAAAGATGTTGCGCTGACCGAAATCCCAGTTAAGCGGCGCCATTCAATGCCGTTTCTTTCATCTGACGCTTCAATCGACAGACGAAATGAAAACTCACTGTTCCTTGGAAAGCGAGGAAAGAGAATGAGTGATCAGGTCCTGCCAGTGGGTGGGCCGATTCCACCATTCGTTAAGAATCGTGGGAAGAGAGAAGGCGAGTACGATCTTGCTCTCTCTGACGCGCCATTCAAAAGGCGCATTCCAATTTTCCTCATGGGCCGTGGAAAAAGAGAGAACAGTCAGTGAAAAGAACACTTTTAACAAGGGATTCTCTTAGCGAAAAATTAGACCAAAAAGGAGATGCAGCGTAATTTACTGTCATTAATTCAGCATATAAGTAGAAGTTGGTCTTTTCTTAGTTCAAAGGGTGAGCAGAGCATCATGATTCCTATAGCAAGTCTAGAAAAAAATGTATGCCTAGGATTACGGATTTTTCGGATTTTTCAACAACGTAAACTATCTTTAAGCGACGCCGTTTTCAACCAAAGGTAGAAACACCGTTAGTGTTTGTCGCGAAGGGAATAAAGTCGAAAGAACCACATTTGTCACTTTATGTGTTTAACGAAGTTTAGAAGAAGCTCCTTTGCTTTTGTGTTAACCACTTCCAAAAAAGCAAGGTCCATCTCACGTTTACAACGGGTCTCGGAACTTATTCGAGATAATTTGAAACGAGAAACTTTGAACGATTTAACAACCGTGACAAAAGCGTCTAGTTCAAAACTACTGTCTTTTGTTTGCTGTGCGCCAGCAGAAAGCTCATTTTTTTCTTGGAAGTAATGCAAAAAGTCAACACCCTTATTACTTGCAATCCCTTCTGTTAGCCAGTCGCGTTCTCTGCAAAACGTGCATCACAGAAACTTTGTTAAAGTTAGTATATTGTAAACTGATGGGCTTCTTAAAATAATACAGGGAAACAATTGGAGGAGACTCTATGTTACCAGATATATATCTCTATCTCAAGAAATGTCGTGAAAATTATGAAAGTACATATATACATACAGACAGACAGACAGACATACATACATATAAGTACATACAGTGTTTTCGGCTCTTCAGTATCTTAGAATGCTACTATAAAATATAGGCTCCTTCCTCATAAACAATAAGACAGAACATGCGCACGTTTATTGCATGTAGACGTTTCGTATATAGTTAAGAAGTATAGTCTATCATTTATCAAATAGA
Organism: Ricordea florida; assembly: GCA_949710005.1. Taxonomy (NCBI): domain Eukaryota; kingdom Metazoa; phylum Cnidaria; class Anthozoa; order Corallimorpharia; family Ricordeidae; genus Ricordea; species Ricordea florida. The sequence continues at coordinate 16,679,386 of OX453286.1, read as the reverse complement.
ATATCAAGATTTCTTTCTAGAAAAGCTTAACCCAGTGAGAATCAACGCTAATTCCAGGAAACACTGCGGAATTGCAAAACCCAATGGGGGTCTCCTCAGGTCCTTTAAAAGGAAAAGAAGCTACATTTACGGACCGATTTTAACACCAAATAAATTTTCAAGTTCTTTTGAATTGGACTATGATGAACTAGCGGCACTTCGCACTGTAATTTGTACTCAGCAGTAGCTTAATTATTACTAACACTGGAAGAAGTATCCAATACCTTTAACAGTTACATGTGAGAGATATGGTTCCACAGTAGCTGGTTCTAAATTGTGGCGCCCTATGTGGTTTGACTGAATCTCGTTCAATGAAGCCAGAGGTTAGTCACTACTTCACAGTATGGAAATCCAGAATGCTGCAATATCTACTAATGCTTTTGCAGTTGTTGACAGCACTGGTTTGAGATGCCATCTGAACTTTGCAGGCGCGGATCCAGGGGAGGTGGAATGGGTGAATTTTCAACCCCCCCCCCTTTTTTTTTTTCTGAGCCCCCTTCTTTCTTTTTTTTTCTTATCCCTCAAATATTAAAATAATATTTGATTTCTCTGATTTCTCTGATTGAGGTGGAGAATGTGCATAAGCGATGACCGGTTCTACCAATCAATTTATTCATTTTGAGCCCACAAACATACTGTCCAGCATGTAATCCAAAAACAACCAGGCTTTGGTTCTATTACATTATTACAAAAATTCACCCCCATTTCAAAATCCTGGATCCGCGCCTGCTTTGGTTTCAGAAATCCGTTCTTTGTGAGCCATGCAAAAGACTTCAGTGGTTCAGTGTTCTTATTATGCCAGTCTATGGAATTCACCCAACGTTTTAAACTTGATTTATAAACATTTCATAGGACCTCAGAAAGTAATTGTGCCACTCGTTTCCAGCCGAATATTGATGTAAATCATTGCGCAACTACTAAAAAGGTACCTTCCGTTGGGCGATGTAGCAGCTGTCGTAAGGTCTTGTACTATTGGTTCGATATCCTAGCCCGAAAACAATGGAAAGGTTACACATAGAGGTCCACTCAAATAAGAGGTTTAGAAGAGCTGCTACTAACACTGCTGTCATAATTTACTAAGTTAATTGGCAAATTGTTTGTCTTAAGTATAGAAGTGTGTTCTGCCACCTACTGTGTACTGTTCCATTCACTGTTTGTTTATATTTTTACCCAATCTTCACAAATTTAAAGAACATTACTTTAAGCAGCTAGAATGTAACTTACACCAAACCAAATATTTATAACATTTCTAACACGTATTATGAAGACCGGTGCCCGGGTGAGAAAGGAGGAGGGTTGGGCGTGAGGCTAGCAACCTCATCCCGTAAAACATTTGCTTGCTACAGAAACACATACAAGAATGACCCAAGTTAACTCAGCTCTTGGGAGACGAGGGCCATCACAAAGAAAACGGATGACGCTTTGCGGTGAAAGCCGGATGAATCTGGAAGCTGCAAGGCCTAACACCCTTCTCGGAAAAAGAGCTATCAGGATGGGAACTTGCAACGTAAGAACGATGTATGCAACAGGAAAGAGTTTCCAAGTTGCAGAAAAAAAATAAAAATTATGAAGGTAGACAGTAGCCCCACGAAATTCAGTTAAGAACAACAGATTGAATAACACCGAGAAGAAACAGAAAAATAAGAGACTAGAAGAGTGCATAATACTGTATTTATAACGAAGTTAATGTTAAGGAATGGGTTGTTGTTCCTCGCCTGAAGAAGACTGGCAGTAAGCAGTCGAAACGTCGCGATCAACATCCAGTGACTACATCGTGTGACAAAAGAAGAATTTATATTATCATAACGGAGTTAGTTTCTTAGCAAACCGGTGCTACGTCAGTGAGAAATTGGAAAAATAAAAAGGTTGATCAAACAAGTTGAAAAATATAAGTCCTTTTTTTAGAGAAGTGATCGTTTTGAGTGTAGAAAAAAATCCGCAATTCACAGCTTTTCAATTTTTCACATTTAATCCTTGCGAAGAGGTTGCCAGCCAGCGGTTCTTTGAAATTACGATTAAAATAAAGGAGCGATTACTCTAAACAATACCCCTGAACCAATTCTGGGTCTTGCAACAGGTTTATTGAATTATACACCATAATGACTCTTCAGTTTATTGCAAGCCGCGTGATTTGAGATTTTTTTAACAAACCATGCCATCTGATAACAATCAGAGAGTACGAAGAAAATAATATAGAAAACAATGTACATGGTATTTATTCAAGATTCTTTACATTGCCATATCTGCAGACAGAAAACTAACAAATGGATAAAATATAACTATTACTGGAGAATGTTTTTCGCGATTGATTTAATAAACGCACCAAAATCGACTTCTGGAGAATTTGCATTTAAAGGCGTCAACGTCCATAACAGTGTGAAATTGCAATGAAGAAAGTAAAGAAATGTCTGACCTTTAGTTACAACTGAAACATAATATTTTCATATTAACACACCATATATTACCACATCACATCGGAATAGAAGTTAATGCAAGCGGTTAATGCTGATGACATAAGTACCTGCTGGGAGTACTGATTTGTTCTTTGAACTCTGCGCATTTCTCTCTCGTTAGCAAGAATAATTTATTCGCTTTAACTTTAAAACACTCGTTTGAGAAATAGCTCTAACTTCGAATCCTTAAGCTTACATGGGAAACCAGTGCGTGGGAATATGATAAATAAAAACAATGAACGTTTCAGCTGCAACAACCAACCCACCACAATTACTGCTTAGTTTATGATAACGAGAGAACTTTTTACGGATCAGAACTTGACATGTTGAAATAAAATAGTAGAGATGTAAACAATTTAAAGGCTGAAAATACCCTGAGTTGGTTTTCGTTACAACTACTCTAGAAGGCTTCATTAGTTAATACGCAATGTTTATAAATAACTGGAACGCTTCGCTGGTATGAAACCACACGAAAACTGACAACAATTTAGGCTAGTACAACAAACACTCAATCAGGCAAACAGAATTTCAATTTTTTTTTTTCTAATCTTAATTCTTCTTTCAATGTCGAAATAAAAACGGTCAATCTTTGTTTCTGCTAAAAATACAATATCAGTTATCAATCTCCACGACTATTAACAATTGCCATTAAACAAGCAAACAAACTCGTAGAGTTTTTATCCCGTTAGAGGTAAATTTTCGGACTTGCAAGGGCCCTTGTATAGACCGCTCATCATACGTTACTCGAAATGTAACTTAACGATTCTGTTAAACAGCAAAAATACAAAAGATTTTAAGTCTTGTAAGATCAGACATAGGCTCATTTTAGAAATCGGATAGGAATCGTGTGCTCGTAGACCAATGTTTTCCTTAAGGTGAAAAAGACTAGAATTACATAATGTGGCGGGCTTCGTACAATTTTGAGAGAAACGCTCGAAACGCATTGGAAAGTCGACATGTTATCATGGAGTTGTACATTCAACCATTAAAAAGTCGAACTAGATGTTTTCACTCTTCGTACAGGTTTGAATCTCAAGAGAAAAGCTGTAAACTCATTGCAAATTCGAGATTAATTTTTACCAATCGATTATACTTGCAATAATGCAGTAAAAAGGAGAATTTTTCGACATTTTTTTGACCGTTTGACACCTTGTTTCTGAAATGGAAAGCTAGCTAGAACAACACAAAGATTTTCTAAGAGTAAAAGAATAGAGGCGTATAGGTTCAAAGTTAAAATATGAGTATAAGTCACTTGGAACCAGATTGTATGACTCAAGCTTCGTCTCTGGTGAGCTGGATTCCCCGAAATAGCCCAAATGTGTCTCTACGAGTTAACTGATTTCGGCTTCTTGACTCAGTTAATGATATGAATATACCATAGAGATTTGCTGTTCTTGTTGTTGTTGTTGTTATTTTTTTAGGGGATTTACATGGTAATAAAGAAAAAACAAAATAGGACATGGCTTTAAACTACAAGAAGATTGGCAAAAGAGGAAATTTTATCAGCTGCTACGAGTTCTTGAATTTATAGGAACTTTTAAAATGAATTGCCATAACGTCCCTGGCTTGTAAACACTGTAAACTGTGGAGAATTTTAGATAGTTGTGTTAAAAAAGATTATTATGCCAGGATTAAAAGCTCACAGCGGACAATCGATTTAAAGAGTTATTTGAAATTTACAACGCTTCATAGAAGAATCTCACTAAGCTCTACAGATATGTAAGAGAACTAGAGCCGGTGTTTACGCCACCACAATAGTTTGAGACCATTTCAAGTCATTGAGAAGCATGTTTACCATGCACCTTGCGATGGAGAAGGTGATAACGAAAAATTTAGATGCTTTTGTAGTAGCAGCACCGCACCTAATGCAAAACAGCATTGCAATTACTTTTCGGAGTGATCAAAGAGTTTAGTCCTATTCTTGGCCAGGTTTAACTGCCACAGCCAAATGATATGGAAATCCTGTCTAAATTGCACGATATTTTTACGTCTACACGCTATTTGGAATAAGAAATGTAACCGTTAAGTCCATAATCCTTCGTGTTTATGTTACTTGATTTTTTAATCGAAAAACTGCGTACTTGGTGAAGCAATTGAAAAGAATCGTTTTCGTACCCATTCGTTTGTGGACTGTCCGACTTTCATCTCGCCTTCGGTTGGTCAATAACAACATGTTTTAATAAACAAGAGGGTATTAACTTTAGTCTTATGTGCCTGGAATATGTCCAGTAAAAATGAATAAGTACTCTTTAATTGCAAATGGCAGTAACCTCACCGAATACTTCATCAAAATAAATGACTTCTCTTCATTTCTAAATTACTTAACACGCAAGGAACGCTAAGTCCTGATTAATGGCCACAGCAGTTAGGAATCTTTAAATTTCGGGTTCCCATTGTCTCTGTACCTTAACGCACTGCATTTAAATGTAGTAATAATAAAATTTTCGCAACACTTCGAAGGAGAAAAAGCAATAATCGCTTTTAATGTCCCTTTGGTAGAGCGATCAAAACACGTTTATATCTGAGTTTGCCAAACAAGAGCATCTTTTAACTTAAATTGCTGGTTGCTTCATTAAGTGTAATTTGCGTCTATAAATCCTTTGTTTTATAACGTCTTTGTGTTGAGTTGTATAAGAAGGCTGCAAAAGCGAGCCAAGTCAACCATTTGGTCACTTTACGCTAAGCAAGCGACAAGAAGACATCTGATAAATTCGCTCTAGTAATCATGAAGAAAGGACAGGCTGTTTTTCTCTTTGCTTCTTTGCTTGTTGCAGTGGCATTTATGCAAACCTCCAACGCAATGACGGCCGGTGGGAATTGGAAGAGAGCCTTGAATGTAAGTTGCAAAGTCTCAGTTTATGGTTCTTCTTTCTAAGAATTTTGCTGAAAACGCATCTTACCTCCACTATGCTGTTGGAAACCAACAAATTCATTTGAAATGCCATGATTCTTTAAAAAAAAAGAAAGGACAGCTCGCTAAACAGAAATAAAGCGACTTGACTTTTGTCCGAAATTTTATTTTCAGAGGTCATGTGTACATAAAAGCAATTAACAACTACTCTTGTGAGAACTTGAAGGAAAATGCATTTTTAAGATCTTGGAAACTATGGTGTAGTTTGCGATTGTCAAAACAGTCCATAAGTCTTTAGTTACTTTACAGTCTCACTTTACAGTTCTTTTCTAAATATAGTATGATTACATTCTAGTTTAACGTGGTGAGGATTTCTTGCGCTCAGATGATTTTCTTGTTTTGATAACATTTAGTGAGATTTGAAAACCAAAGTAATCTTTGAAGAGCAGATAATTCTTTTAAGATTTAAAAAACGTATTTTCATTCCGCTCAAGACCATACGCGCGATGACTTTAAAACGGATTGGTTAAATCAACCAATAGGAAATTAAAGCACAAGCTAGTAATTTTACGCGAGAATATACTGGAGTTTATAAACGAAAGTTTCACAATATTGAAAGCTGAAAACGCTCAGGATTATAATTCCCCTCGATTTCAGTATTTTGGAAATTTTCATTGCGTTTGCTAGGGCAATTTTTTTTTTACTTCATTGGTGAACTTAATTAATAATTGTTTATGCCTCATCAATTCTCTGCTCATTACAAAAATCATTTAACTAATGGTAGGAGCAATTGAAGTCTCAAAAATTGATGAGTTCCCCGAAACGCGCGTATCTTGAAATTTAAATTGAAGAAAACAGTCAAATAGTAACTCCATACGGAGAAGATTAAGTAAAAAACTGTTTCCTTGGTGGTTGATTTTTTGAAAGACTGTGATATAAAAAATAGAAATATCCCAACTGACAGCGCGGCCCGTTATTGTGTTTATAAAAGAACCTAACATATCAGTGATGGTCGGCTAGTACGCGTGGTTTATTTAAATTTCTGGAAAGCTGAACAAAAAGCACATTAAAGTGTCTTGGTTAAAGACGACTTAATTGTTGCCATAGTTACAAAAAAATCGCGAGACGTTCTGGTATTGCTTTTACATAACAGATTTATGACGTGGGCTAACATTAAAATACAGAAACACTAACTACAGAAAGGGTTTAAGCGCTCTCAATTGTTTCCCATTTTGCAGCTCATGCAAGAGAAAAAAGGCTTGTGCCATTCGTTCGTGAAATATTGCAGACGGGAGATCATGGAGCATCCGGTCGAAGACGCTGCCCCAGAAACCCAACGATGATCTAGCTGTGGTTCCACGGGACGCATAATACCTCATTGAAAACTGTACCTAATTATGATACGAATCAATTCACACAATGTCATGTAAAGTTTCACACTTGCTTCATTTAAATCTAATAAAACTGATGTAACTGACTGCACTAAAAAATGACGTCTCTGCACTTTATGAATCACGTTAGAAGGACATCATATGAATATGATTACAGTGGAGCCATATTACACGACTGGATTGCCTGCTATATTGCAAGAGAAAATGAGGAAATATCTTTCACTTAATTAATTGATGTTTTTCATTCAATTAACTAATTTACTCTCATTCACACGCTGATATGCCTCCACTAATAGCATAGCTCCAAACCTCTCTATATAAATTGCACATAACCAATAAACCTCTCATTCGCTCTTATGTACCTATCAGTGTTAAGCCGGCGGGGGGGGGGGGGGGGGAGTCAGGGCATGGGGTGGGGATTTGACATTTTTGAAAAATTTGCCGTCAAATTCCCTGCCCACGGGCAAATCATTCCAGTCAAATGCAACCAAATTTCCCCACCCCGGGCTACACATCGCTGTCAAATATCCCAAGGCTGGCAAAGAAAGATTCAAATATTCCCTCCCCCGGGAGAACAAGGTCAGTCCAATGCCCTACCCCAGGGCCAACGAAGACAATCAAATCCCCACCCCATGCCCTGCTTCCCCCCCTTCCCCCCCCCGGGCTTAACATTGATAGGTGCATTACGAAGGGCTAACGCTCGAAACATCAGCGGCCCCCTCTTTTACCTTACGGTGATACAAATTACTTTATTAATCTGTTTGATTATCCCAATTTCTGGTGTTTCAATTCCCCACCGGCTCAGCACCAGTTTCTTTAGAAACTACCCCCACAATACTGGTATATTGTCCACGACCTTTCATGTCAGATGATATGGCAACATTCCTAATTTATTAATTTAGACTCTAATTGTTGAGTTAGAAGCAGTTTGTTTTTTTGCCGTTTCCAAAGGGGAAAATCCGCAGTACAAATTTCAAGCTCAGGTTAAGAATTTTTGGTGTTGACGTAAATCCACAGGTCACAATACTCGACTTAAATACACGCGCGATCAGGATCGTGTACATTGAGCAATCTCTGGAAACCTGATTTTGCTTTTATTGCTCTTTGTACATAATTCCTGTTTTCCATCGATTAGCAAGCAGTTATTCCACTTTCAAATAATTTCTCTCAAAAGAAATACTCTCCAGGACACGTAGTGGACCGTTAGTTTTGGGTATCGGCAAATTTTCTTTCAAGTATTCCCATTAAACTATATCCTTCCCTCTTCATTTAACCAATAAATTGCTGTTTCTGTGGGTTTACCGGCGTAATAAACCACGCGGGATGCTAGAAGGACGCTAGAAGACCAGCGACTCGTGATTTACAAGCCCTTCGAGTGATTTACATGCCCTTACTTAGTAAGAGCATCTATTCTTTGAGAACAAAAAATGTCGAAATTTGTTAATCCACGATGAACATTTTGTTAATCTCTCACTTTGTTTGCTCGCTATGCAAGCAATGCAGTAGAGCATTTTCGCCGCTTTTTGTCCTATTCATTTTTGTTCTGTTCTTATCGCTATAAAAAAAAATTTCAGTAAGAAAACAAAGTGCTTATAAATATAGAACTCACTAATTGACAGTAGAGTTGAGAGACCAATCAATAGTATCAGTACTGGTCACTTGGTTTCCGGTGTATGATTTCATAGCGTGTCTTGACTCACAGATGGAAAAGTCACAACCAGACTGCATGGTGGATCAAACTTTAACATACCATTGTACGAAATGATCAGTATCAAAAATCAAACAGTTTTGCACAATATTGTTCAGCCGCTTTCTACAAAATGGTTACACTTGTTTGATCCTCCAGAGACGAAAATGTTAGGGCCACACCGTAGCGTAAAACAAACAGTACCATAGTACAGTACTGTTCAGTAGCTTTACAAAGAATGGTCACACTAGATCCACAGATGAGAAAGTTAGAACCACACTGTCTAGTAAAACAAACGGTACCACACTGGTACAGTACTGTTCAGTAGGTTTCCAAAGAATGGTCACACTGCATGGTTTGATCCACAGATGAAAAAGTTAGAACCACACTGTATAGTAAAACAAACAGTACCACAGTACAGTACTGTTCAGTAGGTTTCCAAAGAATGGTCACACTACATGGCTTGATCCACGGATCACGGTAAACAAGGTGTGCAATGCAGTAAAAGGTATCGTCTATATTAGCGGACCCGTCCTAGAAACCCTTCAAAAAGGGCAACACTGTATGCGGTATGTTTATTTAATAATCATAAATTTTGATCCTTATTAATTATATGCGCGTTACGGTGAACTGTAAAAAGAATTATCTACGACCTAGCTATCACTACAGCCGAACAATGCTTAAAATAAAAAATTTACTAAAAAATAATACAGCAAAACGAGTATAGCGAAGAATGCTCTAACTGTGTTGAACGATAAAACGGAAGGTTTTGTTTGCGTTTGATTAATTGAAGTGATTTTTTTTTATGTTTACTTACCGTGTTTATAATATTTACGGAACAGTAGTAAAAGCGTCTTATTGCCTTGATGATAAAATCATTCTCTCGAAGCCTTCATTCCCGACAACAGTTCCTTTTCGATACAATTAATAGAGTTAGAGACCTACTTCAACAGAGAAATCCTTCAATGGCGCCGATATTGATGAAGGTTTCCTTGGTCATTCTTTAATGCGGAATGAAGACAGCAAATTTGCAGACGATAAATGAACAGAAGCAAAGAGCAGATGGCATGGTATAAATGTAATGAAGCGCTTTCCGACCAATTTTGAAAACGCATGACCGACGACTCAAATTTAATAATAATGGTATTTAAACAGACACTCTAAAACGTTTTAGTATCGGCCAAAAGTATTTTGTTCTTCCTTTTTAAAGTTTTTAGTCTTCTGATAACACAATTTGCTAAAATGTGGGTGAAGTGAAGCAATTAGTCTGATAGCATTATTCCTGTTCAGCTAGCAACATTGTCACGGGAAACTTTGCTACAATAGACCAATTAGGCTTATCCAAAAAGTGCTGGCCGCGCCGTTTCATTTTGAAGCATCAATTTGAAAAATTTGCCATGAGAAATATACTTTACGCCCCTGCAATGAAAAGGTACCGATAATTTAAATTAAAATCCAACTGCGACACTATACCAAACTACTGCTCCTCGCTCCCCTTTTTCAAAATCCTTCAGAGGACAATATTTCGAGGTATGTTAAACACCTTAATTTTATCATGGCCTTTTTATAACTGTTACCGTTTTTCGCAAAATAAATTGTATCAGCATCGTACTCAAAGCGCAGAGGATGAGAGTTTGGCAGCGAAGTAGAGAAAAAGATCCAAATACGCACAGCCAAGGGTCTCCTTAAATTCGTGACCTTTAGTCTCCATGATAATGGCTTCATGTCAATCATTTATTGTTTTATCGCCCGCAATGTGCTCTGCTTGTCTTTGCAAACCTGCCAAGAAGGAAATTGAAAATGCCCAAATCTGCGTTGCAAAAAGATTTGAGCAGATAAATCTGTCTTGGAGCGCCATCTCCTCTCCATAACGCCGGATACAAGAATCAAATGCCGCTGGGGGCGATTGCTTTTTGTACATAAATATAGCAGCTAAAGTAGTCAGTGTTCAGTCAAATTGATGTGCTAGTCTTCAACCACCTGCGCTTACTGGAGAAGCAAACGATTCAGTGGTTTTAAAATGACGAAACGATATGCCGTTAGTATTTTGCTCGCAGTTCTTTTCATTTGTGCGGTTTTTGTCCCGACACCTACCCAAGCCATGACTGCCGGAGGAAGTAACTGGGGAGCAAGATCAGCGGTAAGGTTAAGAATAAAATGCTGTTGGTTCTGAAGTGTTGTAACCTGTGTATGATAGCGATAAAACATAACAAACCTGTTTCTAAAAGCTGTCTACGTGCTAAGACATTCCGCATGCGCATTTCAAAATGAGAAAAAAAATTGTTTGAAGAAAATGTATTTTTCGTTTACATTTTGACACGAGCGCCCTGCAGTTAATTAATTAGCTTTTAGTGCACTAGTCGCGAGAATTATCTTGTCAAAGTACAATCTATAATAATAACGGAGGAAAGCGGAAATTATGTTGGTGAAATATACCACAGAAGCTATAGCGAAAGTTTGAAATTTATTCAATGTGCCCTTCACTGAGGTATACGGCAAAAAGAATGCCGACAACAGAAGTGAATTCTTGTGACAATACAACGACTCAGGAACGGAACCTTCTTTGGATGGAATTCAGACGTAATGCGAACATTGTTACTTGTACATAGGGGTTTACCGTGTGTTACTGATCATCCTTACTATGTGGTTCTAGCCTTTTCACCATCAGACAAAACAATGCAGTGTGGCCACTTGGAAAGCAACTGAAGCGCAGTATTGTACAGTTGTAATCTTTGTTAGTTTCCAAGGCCAGAGCACGTGTTTCTAACTTTTGAACCAACAGGGCAACTATAGAATGCGCCGGAAATGAACGTTACTTTGCAGTTTTTGAAAGACACTAAAATTTGTTTAACAAGACATTGTCGGAGTTGCCCAATTTTTACGTCTCTTTATAGGCAGAATAAAACAGTATGTGGCCTGCTTTTAACCTTACTTTGTCTTGTTAACGTAATGTCATCTTTTGTAAGGTGTAAAGCAAAGCGTGAGCGCCCTTTGAGAAAGGCTTACCCTGAGAATGATCCATCTTTAATGCTTGTCGCATAGCAAACTTCCATCGAAAAACAAATCTTGCAAACAAATACTTCAGGAAACTACAGCCGTTTAGAATATGACAGAGTTTGACAGAACAGCTTTGAAGTCCACATGGATTACTTCTAATAAAACAGTACAATAATGATTGTAATCATTATAATTCTTATTAATGGTAATTTTTTGTTGTACGCTATGTGAACACGACCCATGGCTATAGGCCGATCTGAATACAAAGCATTAAATCTTCATCTCCACTTTATTAGGCATTGTCAAATGTGAAAGTTTTCCGGTTGTCATAACTCTCAAATGTGCATTCATTCAATGGGCCGATGTCTTATAAACCAGATGGGCTCCTGTATAAACTAATTATCGCTCTTATGTTTGTTAGTTATAAAGTAGACCGATCTGGAAAAAAATTGCCTCTTGCGCGGCAGCAATTAGGCCACATCGGAAGCCGACCCTCATGCAATATTTTTAATATTCCCTGGCATCACAAAGATCACTAACGTCACACATTTATTACCATCGCTGTTTTTAAAGAAATTTTGGTAAAGCCAAAGTTTGCCACTCTCTTTACAATTTGTTTTAAGAGCTCCATTGTAAAATGCGAAAACTTAAGAAAATAATCCATCAAACTCTAAATTTCTTGGGCGGCTTCGCTTCCTCGATGTTGAAAAAGTCATATCATTTCCTATCGGACTCTGATCCCATAAATAAGAGTTATGAACTTTGAAAAAAAAAAACAGCTTTCCTGTGTTACACTTCCCACGCCGACACAGCATAAGTTTCATTGCATATTACAATCATTACAAAATTCGGAAATGCAACTGGAAGAATCTAATGAGAATAATAAACAGTAACGGTAACAAAGTCGCAACATTAAACAATAACTGAATATTACGAGTTTATTATACTAAAGTAACAATGCGAGGGTTTTAGATACAACGCGGAAGAGGACGTCCGTGTAACAATTACTGTCTTTTTTAATTTTCGTCATTTTTGGAACCAGGAGAACCAGTTGCTTGACGTGAAATTGGTTGGTCTAAGTTCACGATATTCAAGGCATTCGTTACATTCTGAAATCATGACATTCATTTTCTGTAAAGTTTAAACGTTATCAAGTTTTCTCTCTTCCACTGATGTCGGCGTACGTTTATTAAAGAGAAGGGCTTGAATTTCAGTGGCGCTTCAGTTTACATACCAATCAAAAATCTGCTTGTATTTCATTTCCATAAGTCGAGTAGTACAAAGAATTTAATGAAGGAATTGTTACTGAAGAGGGCGTGGTAGCAAAGTAGCTGTACATTGTAATTAGAACCCTTAGGAAGTAAAAAGTCAACCTTTTTCCAAAGACCTCAATACTCACGTACTAGAAAGATGAAGACGCGGTTGGCCATTTTTTTTTTCTTTTTGGTTCGCCTGTTGGACCGCCAGAAACCACTCAAAGAAAGGTGTGCGCGCCTTGGCCATATTATTTCATCTTTGTGGCGCTTCAGTTTATTTTAAATACAAATAAAATGCTTTTTTCATTTCCATATGACAAGTAGTGACATTAACAGCAGTGCAAAAAAAATACCAGTTAGATAAACAAGTTAATGAAAAACTGTAACGAAAAGGCATAAAAGGCACACTAATTCTACACTGTAATAAGCCCCTTAGAGACAGCTTTTTGCAAGGATCTCAGAACGCACGGAATTGAAAGATGAACACACGGTTGGCCATTTTTCTATTGTCAGCAATCTTTTTAGCCTCGATGTATCCACCTTTGTGTAAGGGCTTCTCTGGCGGCTTCCATTTCAAAAAAAGCACCATACAGGTTTGCACATTTATACTACTGACTTGTCTTCTTAGTAATATCAGTTCTTTCTAAGTACTCATCACTTTGTAATTTATGGATGATGTGGCCTTTTCCATCTAGTGTTAAAAGAAATGTTATGATAAAGTTTCTTTAACCAATATTTGAAGCTTTTAACTCCAAAAGCTTACCCGCCAGTAGGGTTTGCAAGACAAATAACTTCGATTTTGTATCATTACAGCCATTGCAATCCCCTGTTCCTTAGAATATAGGTACTTTTGTTAAGTAGTTAAAAGTGGCTTTTCCTTACCTTTGTTCCATTGCCATCCAGCACAGCTGTAATCAAACCTCACAGTTTGTGAGTAAAGCTTGCGCCAGTGATATCAAAACTTTCCCTGCAACATGCACAGTCATTTTATAGTTTAGCCGCCGTGCTGCAGATATTATCCATATAAAGCTATGAAGTAACAAGGTCACAAAAATTATGCCTCATACTAGCTATAATAATAGATGTTTCACCCAAACTCATAATCATAATTTCTCTTACTTTCTGGTGCTTTAGAGATGCAAACACAAGCAATCACGTAAACTGGAGGGAGAGAAAATGGATAATAGACAGAAACAGGGGTTTCTTTTGAAGACTGTAGGCATTAGCTCGCTAGAACAGCGCAGGAAATTTCAGGCATTAGTTCTTGTGTCTAAATGCTTACATAATCAAGCTCCAAGCTATATTCAAGATCTCTTTAATTTTAAAGTGTGCTCATATAACCTAAGGGGGTCTGGTACAATTTTAGAGATGCCTAGATGCAATTTGGAATGGCGGCATAAGTCCTTTTCTTTCATCGCCGCCAGGATCTGGAACTCAATACCACCATTTGTAAGGAACGCTGACGATCCTTTAACTTTTAAACGATTACTAGGTAAATATTCTAGGTTTTAATATTTTTAACTCTTTTTAGGCGCCTATTATTTAATACATACTTACATACATAGATAATTATATATATTTTTTCTTTTTTTATATACAACTTTGCGTTCACGCACACATTTTAACGAGTGCTTGCGCTCCTAGGTGTCGCGTGGTTAAATAAAGTATTGATTGATTGATTGATTGATAAAATGCACCGCGCTGCCTAAGGACACCTTGCGTTTAAAAATTTATGTTAACAAAACTATCGAGTGGGATTAGTTGTTTCGAAAACTATCAAACGTCCTTCCATGCAGTGTTAATTTAGTTTTCATTGCTCTGACACTGTATTTTCTCCAATTTTTTGCATAACAGAGACAACTTGTATTCGAGTGTAATTTAGTTCAAATAAGCACATGTAAGTCGCATGAAAATTGAACGAGTCCGAAGGGCGAGAGCGATTTCTAGTTTAACAAAAGTTTCAAGTACTTATTTATAGCAAATTAGACGAAGAATCATATAAACAACATACATGAATAGAAGGAAGGTAATGTATTTAAAAAAGTAAAATTTCTACTACGCGCTTTTTATGTGACGTTAATTCATCTGATTCGCTGTCCCAGATATCGTTTGTCAAATTCAAGATTTTATGAAACATTCAAAAGTCATGCAGCTATGAACTTGGAAACGTGTCAGGATTTCTTGCGGATCGTGATTTACAAGTTCTTCTCGTGTTTTCCCAACATCCCGCGTGGTTTATTACGCCGGTAAACCCATAGAAACAGCGGTTTATTGCTTAAATAACCGGCGCTTGTCACAAGATATGTATTTTTTGCACTTATTTGTCCCCAAAGTACAGCGTTTTCCTACTTGTGATAAAATCTGTTTTCAAATCTAATCATTCTGTGAGTTTAACGTCATGGCAACACGACCTCGAGTGGGTTCAGTTTGTTCTTGGTTCTCTCTTTATTCTAAGGATTTTTTTTTTGTAGGTTTTCCGGTTTTCCTCTCTCCATAAAAACCAAAATTACCAAATTCCAATTCCAATTCCATCAGGGTAAAGTGGTCTAGTAGACACCAAGATGCCATAAGGGACATAGAGGGGACATGAAAACGCTGGTAAAGTTATTTATAGAAACGGGAGTGCATTTTTCTAGAGGTCCGCGTCTGTATTAAATCGCCACTGGCGGATCTTGAATATGTAAGAGGTTAACTAATTATGGACTATTCAAGCGGAATTTACAATCAACAGCCCTAATCTTTACGCCATGAGCATCAAAATGAGGTATGCGGACCTCTAGGAAAACAATCTCGTGTCCAATAATAACTTTTCTGAAGTTTTCACATCCCCACGACTGGACTGGGAATGTACCTGGTTGTCCCTTATGCACCCTTGAAGACACCTAGTTGGTGTACAGAAAAAAATCTATTATTATTATCATTATTATTATTATTATTATCATTATTACTATAACTATAGTGATAATTATCATGACCACGACCATTCCCATGATCACTATCATTATTAGAGACTTATCGCAGCGACGACGGAAGGGTTTGACGACGGCGTTCGCGACCCAAAGGAACTGGGACGACTACCTCCTGTCGACTGTCAAGTTACGTTACGCAACAATGGTTTTCAGGACAGCATTCTTTTGGCGCGATATGCAAAACACAATTCTCGGTCTAGGGTTGTCTTTGTTTATCGGCCTGTTACGCTTTACTTCTAAAACTATTGATTTTAAAACCTAGATTCCTGATCAGTGACAGCTTTATACGGTATGCCGTCTTTAAGAGAAATCAGCGATATGTTGCTGTTTGCTTACAACGATAATTTAATCAGCGAATATTTTTTTGCCGTTGTACGATTCATAAAACAACCAATAACAAGCGACCGCAAGATTTTAATTTAACAGATGAATGCTACGTTTTGTGAATGTAAAATTATTTTTAAGACCTTCGCCGAAATTTGCTGGAAGAAGAGTCCGCGTATGGCGAAGTGCTGTAATCAAAATCAGGAAAACAAAACTGTTCAATCAGATGGAAGTCGGCCTTAAACTCGTCAGTTATAAAAAGATGAGGAGTTAAATGTTAATAGAGAGTTAACTGAGTAGAAAACAAAAACATTTTCAACTATATACTGTCTCTTCAAACTTCTGTTGACTGCTCAACGTGAAAGCAAGCCAAATGACGTCGTGCACGGGAGCACGACGGCATTCACACTTGAACGCCTTCACTATTGCAAATGCACATGTCGTAGTTTTGAAGAGAACGGCGTCGTCAAATCTTCCCGTCGTCACTGCGTTAAGTCTCTATTACCAATAAACTAAATCATGGCGACTGTGTTTATTTTCAGACCAAACGAGCTTTCGAGAGCATGTGTAAAGTGGCCAGGGAACATTGTACGAGGGAGCTGACGAGTGCTAAACCTGACGATGTCCCTGGACCAGGGGCTCTATAAAGCAGAAGAATTTCGACCCCAGAAGATAAAGGAACCACGCTCCAAACAAACACGCATTTATTCTATTGCAGATTTTCTTCAACTATGTAACAAAATACGAACAAAAAAGTGTACTAAATAAAGTAGAAGTACGAGTTGAGCAATGCTTCTTCGAGCTCACTTCTCTTTTATGTGGCAGGGTATTCTGCACTCGATGATTTACATACCTTTTTTTGGCGTTTGCGGAATGATTTATATACATTTTTGACATTTGACCTCAGACCGTGACAGTATTATAGACTTGATGCGTTTACTATGTTTAACTTGATTAGCAACACTTTTCCTTTCCCACCCAGGCACAGTGGAGACAAATACCTCACTCTCACGCCCATCCCCCCATCTGTTGGTTGTTATCTGCTAAAATTTACAGACACGTGACCAGACTAGGCCGAGTAGGAGACGACTCTGGAAACGAGGTTTACTGAGAACAGGTTTATATTTCTTCCGTAACAAATTCAATGATTAAAATAAAAAAAAAAATTGAAAATCACCATGTATTTGGTCCTCATTAGCAGGAATGGACACCATGTTTTATTTAACAAATAAAGAAGCCTAAGCCGTGTATTGCACTGTGAAAAAAACACGACGGGCATTTGAGAACACGAGTGAAATGTAGAAAACACGAGCCACAGGAGAGTGCTTTCTACATTTCTCGAGTGCAATGTTAATCTGAGCTTCAAAACTTTCTGCTGCTTCACAGAGAACTCCATCATGAATTTCTTCAAAGAAAATGTTTTTCGTCATCTCGCCAGTAGAGGTAATGTGGCGAAAAACAATAAAACACGCTTTTTCTATGTTTTATACTCTGATAAAACATGGGTTCTTGACCAATCAGAGCTCGCGTAAGAACGTAGCTATATTATACAGACTATACACTGATAAAAACATGGGTTTTTGACCAATCAGAGCCCGCGAAGGGTCCTATCAATACTATAATTTCAGTTAAATCGTATATTCAAATCCTGAATCGTCAGTCGTTATGAATTTTTACTTTTAAGGTATTACAACAGCAGACCACTGTTCTGAAATTTTCAGCTCAAAAAGGTTCTCCATTTCATGACATGAATTGGTTCAAGAAGAGCTATTTGAACAGTCCTTGTCTTAGTATAATTATTACTCTGATATGTGCGAGTTCCTCGAGTGATGAACTCACGACTTCGCAGTAAAACTCAATGACAGGATGTTTCTGCTGGTTTCCGGCTCTGGGTGATTCAGTGCCGCTCGGAGAGACACCAACGTACAAAGCTCTACAAATTTGGAAAATATTTCTCCGATTATTTCGCATATAAAAAGAGCAGACCTGAATCTGGGTTAGCCTTTTTGAACATTTATCTTCTTTCATTTCCCAGATTCGGGAGTTAATCTGTTGAATGGTTTCTAAATCTAATTATTTTCGATGGCGTGACAGCGAGACCTAAAACAATCGCTTAACGTGACTAAAATCTCCGAATACGTTATGCACAAGTAAAAATGGCAAGAAGAATAGTAAGCCTTCATTTCCGGAACTTCGTCATTCCAAAGAAAGGAATCTCAATGGACTTTCATTCAATAGGGGCCTAAATATTTTCATTGACACAAGTTCTTTGAGGTTAAATCAGATCTTAGAAACCCAGGTGGTTAAAGAAAAGTGACATACAAACCTCCTCCAGAGAAGGACGTCTTGAAGATGAAGTCCTGCGAAGTCGTCTCCTTGAAGCTTCCCCCTTTCTCGATTATAAAAAGGTGTTAATGGTCCATGTTTTGAATTTTCTTTGTAAACGCTTCATGAAGGTCAAAGACGTCACACAATTCACAGCTTCAAACTGTCCCGAATTGATAGCGTTTCAACCGTACTCAGTGTATATTTTCGAAGGACCTTTGCGAGCATTGAGCATTTCCAAGTTTTCAATTCAACAACTAATGGCAGTCGCTTGTGATTCTCTAATCTTAAGCCTGTAATTTATCGATGCAAACGGCGATCAGTCGCGGGGTCTTTGAATGAACTTTCCCGTGCTTTACGTCATGTATGACTGCATGAATAAGATGTTCCCAAGTCTTTCTATAAACTGGTGGCTCGAGAAAATATTGGGTGCTTGTCGGCAGTAATTTCTAAATTTTATTGTAGTGCAGAGGAAGGAAACTGTCAATTTTTAGTCAGTGATTAGTCTTGGTTTGGTATTTCAGTGGAAGCCTGCCTCATTATCACCCCGTTGATGCGGCGACCTCATGTCACTGGCGCGAACGTAGAAGCGCCCAGGATTAACATGTTCACCGATTTGAAGACAAGTAAGTTTCTTCGGACCATTTCCTTTGTATCTTCTTTCCGACGACAACTGTAGTTGTATAAGGAGAGTAATGACAGCAAAAGTGTGTCAAATGTCTTGTGATTGTGATGTTTGTTTCGGATATAAACACGAGGTGGATAAGAATGTCAGTCACAAGCGGCGGGTCTAATCCGCGGATCACAGGTCACAGGTCACAGGTCACAGGTCATAGGTGGCAGGTCGTGAAATAAAAGTGGGGACGATTTCCCGGACTAAGGCAAATGACTAGAACTGAATATGCAAAAGGTAGCCGACATTATTAGGGATCGGAAGTCAAACGTATGCCTAGTTTCAAACTGCTTAAGACTGCATTGAATGGGAAAGACTATCTTTAGTGCACTATAAATTAAAGAAAGTTCTAATATATAGATTTTTTACTATACTCTTCTTGAATACTTCGTTAGTTTATGGAATCAATGTATTCTTGTAGATATAGTTAGTCAAGAGCTAATACCTCATTTTCTCTTGGATAGACTTAATATAGTATTGTCAGTGATTGCAAATCGAGAGTGAGTGGCGTTTGGCTTGTAAAGCGTATTAATCTAATCTGAGTGAATTCAGCATATATGCTGCACTATGATGAATGCGTGACGTAGATCCCGTGCTTTTTGGTGTTGAAATGAACTCGGCTTGACCAAGCAGAGCGTATGTTATATCTGTTACATTTAATACACCTTATTCCAAAATGTTAGTTTTTATTCAAATTATCCCTTGATGCCTCGTTCTCAAGCTAAAATTCAAATGAATATTTTACCTTAAACGAGGTATCAAAGTCTAATTTAAGCAAAAACAAAAGAACCTATAAAAGGCTGCCATTTTGGAATAAGGCATATAAAAGCCGATAAGTGTGCGCTACAGCGTTTACCATTTCTTAATTGCTTTACCGACCATCCTTCTTTATATCAAGAAGGAAGCGTTCTCCCTGATTAGTTTTACATAATTCTGAATCCTTTGGGATTTATTTTATCACCCGGTTAAACCTCTTTCTTTGAATGTAAATTTCAATTCATTTAATCGTTTTTTCATTGATTCTTCAAAGACAGTTCTTATAGAGTTTGCTTCGGCAAGTTCCTCTCTTTGCAAAGTTCTTGAAGTGTGCTGCACGAGTCTTGTAGCTTCTTCATCAGCTGAAAACACAGCATTTTTAAATTAAAAACTCAGTGAATATTAAATTTATGTAATGAATATTGTCGACATCAAAGATTTATTATCGTGCGAGAATATCAGTTCCCATATCATAAGAATACTTTTAACATGGATTAATAAAAACGTATATCGAAAAACGTGGCATAATATTATTTGGTAGGCGTTTTTTTTACTGTAAAAAAACATCAAGACTGTAGTCCTAACTCCCGCGTCAGTTGAAATCACAACTGTAATTCAAAGTTTTGAAGCTGTATTAATGTGATTTTAAACAAAATTAATCCGTAGGAAAGTGCTGATTTTTTCGTATATTTACCGAGCTGCAAAAAACTGTATTTATCCTTAAATTTCGAACGCTTATATTCATGAAAAGCAGTTGTCTTGAACATACTTCATCTAGTATCTGTAAGTGTAAAGCATCGCTTTATTTAAGGCTATATCAAATTTTGCGTTTTGTGCCCAGTCCCGGCATGCAACGTTAAACGGTTAGTGTTTAAACATGACGGTAAGCATTTTACAGTAAAGGTTTTCGTAACCGTAAGTTTCGTATAGTGGCAGAACTGTTAAAACTTTGTGTTTTAATGTAAGCAAGGGATTTATGCCAAACCTAAACAGCAAGTCTGCAAAAATCATCGGCTAGTGGCTAAATATTGAAAGTTGTCGAAATGGATGTACTCACATTGGGTTCTCGCTTTCTGCCAGGAATATGGGCTCCACCACTGGCCGTAAACCCATCGCTTTCGATGGTCATTAGAATCAATGCTAGGAGAATAAAATGCAGGAAGCTGAATTGAGATATCTTGTACATCATCGGAAAAAAAAAATTTTGTACAAGCTGATTTTGTATACGACTAATAGCAAATTTAAAATATGTTGCGACCGGATCTACTGTGAAAGCCATTAAGCTCGGAACAAAAGCACGAGAAAGCTCATGTCGTGGTTTTGAAGAGAGGCATAACTTTTGAGCAGAAGGATTTGAAGTTAGATGAATGGTATAGATTTAAAGCTTTGATGGTCTCGACCTCATGTACAAACAAACCCTTCCTTTTTCTAACTCATTGGAAAGCAGTTTTAATCCCTTTTGTCGATTTTGAGATGATGCAATTTTCTCCCCTAAACCTAATTTTGAAGAAAGTTTCAGCTTAACTCTCAATAATTCTTTTTTTAAGCTCAGATACAGTCAAGGCGAATGATAAAATTTCTTCATCACTCGGTTACTAAAATTGATGGAAACATTAAGAGTCGGAATATGAATCTGAAAACTACTAAAGGGTGCTGGATTGTATTACTGTATACTGTGTTTCACCTGTAGTTGTGAAAGTCTAGTTTAATTTTGTTACTTAATTTTTAAATCTCTTAGGTCATTTCTTTTTATTGTTTCCAAGTAATTTTAACTTGTTTGTAGGGTCTTGTATCGCTCTAGAATATATTTTTTATGTCCTGGCTTTCTTTTAACAGTTAATTCACATTCGCTCATGCATTGAGGTTTGGACTGAGAATCTTTACTGATCCTGCAGACGCGATGACACCGTTGGCCTGAGAGGTCCACTAACAGTTATATATATATATATATATCTATCTATCTATCTATCTATCTATTAACCTATATATATATATTTTTTTTTTTAGGTATTTATTTTCAGCGTAATGCAAATCGTTTTACTCAGTTCATATTTTTCTCGTCAAGCCGTTTTCGTTAACCAACTCCGTTACAATAAAAATAATAATGATAATAATAATAATAATAATAATAATGATAATAATGATAACAATAGTAATAATTTTATTAGCTTATATTGCACAGATATCAATGGAATATTTTTATCTGCACATTACAATGTATACAGAAAAAATATTCCCGGTTGAAATGGGATGCTCGTTCCACGGTTTAGTGGACGCCATATTACTGAAAACATCGCTCACCCAGCGTGGTTTACGCGCCGGACTTGAAAGTTGCAAACTTTAAAAGAATACAAGGATTTGATATCAAATTATATCAGCCACTAGTATCATGAACAGACATAAGTTCGGTAAAGTAAATCAGAGCGAGTCTGAGAATAGGTGGCTTAAAAGTTACTAAACTCTATGATCAACGCGATACTTCAGCAACAGGTATTAAATTAAGGGATCTCAATAGCTAGAGGTGAAATATGACAGAATTTGAGTTTCTTCAACACAAGGCGAGCAGCTTTTTTCTAAATTCTCTTGAAATGACCTTCCGTCCGCGTTCCATACAACTGGATACAATTTTATTAGAATAATACGGTTAGAAAAGAAGCATTTATAAGTAGGCGTATCGAATGGTCTTTGCGAGCATTTGCGAGAATGCGAGCACTGTGTTTTAGTTCGCAACTGACGAGGAAAGATCGAATTTGACCGAGCAGTACTTTAGAAAATTCAACTGGCGAGCAGCGAGCAGCGAGCACTTGGAGCTACTTGGTAAATTTTCACCAACGCTGCTTTTTATTGAAGTGAGCCGACCAATCTAACTGGCGCCACATGCAAGGATGCGAGCATTTGCATATTGAACTTTTTGTGAGCACGAGCAAGCGAGCACTCGTTTAAAAGTTGGGAGCAAATCGATCAACGGCCAAATATATGGTGAGGGACCATTCGGCAGGAATACCCAACGGCCGGGCCGCTCGGCAAAAAAAAAAGAAAAAAAAAAGAAAAAACCTCTTCTTCAAGAAGTAATCGAGCTGGTTGGGAAGTTCAACATTACATATTTCAGCTGTTTTTTTTTTCACGTATTGCTTGTTGGGAATAATGTTGTAACGCTGTTTCTAGCTGGGTGACAATTCTAGCTGGGTGACAAAAGCGTCATTTTTTTGTCCTGGCTACTACAACATCAGTGTACCGTCTTAGCTAAGGATAGTAAGGAAAATAATTGTTTTAAAAGGCTTTCGCCTTTTCTCATGCAAGGAAACTGCTATGGTGTACGTACGATCAAGTTGAAATTCTCAGGAACCTTGGTCGTTGGGTATTTCCGATTCGGTACCCCTTATAAGTGTTTCCGCGCATTCCTTGGTAAGATATTTTGTAATGCTTCTTATCTTGTATAAGTAATAGAACGCAGCAGAGATTGCTTTTGTAATATCAACAATTAAGTTAACATAAATTTGTTATTGTGACGGCCTGTACATCTTCTGAGTTGCATATAAATATAATGTAAAATCTTTTTACAGGTTTGTTAGGTTCGCTCGACAGCAGCCTGAGAAAGTGCTTTAACCCTTTAACTCCCAAGGGGTCTCCATTTGACGAATAAAATCGTCTAGTGTTAGACAGAGTAAAATCTATAAAGTCACTCTTAGGAGTGAAAGGATTAAGGGAGAAAGTTTTTAACGTGAACAAAATAACACCGCATCGACAGAAATAGGGACCCTTATATACTGCCAATGTAATATGAAGTCAGAAATGTTTGACTCTGGGAATGAAGGAGTTAAAAGTTAGTGTCACTGCCTGACTCCATAGGCTTGACCCGATATCATGTTAAATACGTATTGTGGGGATAGTTTCTAAAGAAACTTTCCCCAACAATCGCTCCAACGAAGAGGTAACGCTCGAGACGTCAGCACCTCCCTTTTACCTTACGGTGGTATAACTTACTTTATCAATTCGTTTGCTTACACAAATTTCTCATGATAAATGCGATTTGTTACTCAGTCAGAATCAAGATAATAGTTTTGAATCGACGCTCTTTTTCCCTTAGCGTTCACTTGATAAATTATAAGTGAGAACCACGTTGTTTCTTTTACCTGAGGGTTGCATCAGGAAGTAAAAGTAAAACATTCGGACAATTGCATGTAAGTCGTGCTTTGTCGAGGCGAAAGATGTATCAACAAAGATGTAATAAGTGGGCTAATGTCTGCTTTCACTAATTTGCTTTATTGCTCTCTTACATTTCTGCACTGTCAAAGCTTACATTATTAATTCTACTTTGGCTATAAACAACAAAAATGAAAACAATGACGAAATTGTGCCCTTGTCTCTTGTTTGTGTTTCTTGTTCTTCGGGTCCAAATACGTTTCCATCACAGAGTCCCTGGGCTAGGCACGTCCTCAAGCTGCTCACTTCTCGGC
This sequence comes from Ricordea florida, assembly GCA_949710005.1. Lineage (NCBI taxonomy): Eukaryota > Metazoa > Cnidaria > Anthozoa > Corallimorpharia > Ricordeidae > Ricordea > Ricordea florida. Next base: position 16,655,208 of record OX453286.1, on the reverse strand, counting down.
TCCTTCTTGCAAGTTTCCCTGGCCACTCTGCACATGTTCTCCAATGCTCGTTTGGCCTAAAAACGATCAAGGTTAAGAAAGTTTGATTGATTTTCTAAATCTGTAAAAATATAGTAAATAGCACATAAAATGTATTCATAAAGAAGCCCCAAGGATCATAGAATAATTTTTTTAAGATTCAAATCTGTAATTATAATTTAAGAGGGTCGGGGACACTTTTAATGCTACCCAAAGTTAACCTAGAATGGCGCCATAAGTCATTCTCATTTTTGGCAGCAAAACTTTGGAATTTTTTACCCACGTATGTTAGAAACGCCAAGGATGTTTCCACTTTTAAATGTCTTTTAAAGAAGCAAGTTCGATTCTTAGAAAGATTTAAGAATGGTAATTTTAAATTATTTTTTTTCGTTTGACAGTTTTCGTTTCACGCACATGTGTTAACGAGTTTTTATCACTCCTAGATGTAGCAATAAAGTATTACAAGTATTATAAAACAAGTATTGTATCGTAACCCGTTTTGCAAGATATTTAACAATTAGACCCGTAGCCCTTGAGGGAGAAGGGTCTAATTGTTTTAGTGTCACCAAACTAGTCGGACAGAAAAAGCAATAATAAAGTTAGCAAATGCAAGTTGAAGAGAGATTTATATATGGGAATAAAACGAAAGAAAGCGCCACGAAATTCGCTACTCGAGGACTATTACTAATAGTCCTCTAGTAGTGTAGCCAATCAGATTGCGGCATTTGCATTAGTCCATGCCACTAGTTGGGTGATACTAATATTCGTTATCCACCGTCACGCGCCGAATTAGCGAATCCGATTAAATATGTAACCGTCGCCGAATTAATGAAAAATTTGGTCGGGCATCTTAAGTACTCAAAATATGGAAGTTCTAATAGCAATAACATGGGTCACGACGTTTGCAACCCCATTCATTTGTGATTGAAACCAATAATACGTCTGATAGAAGCATTAAATTTATTTCATGCCGAGACACGGGACTGTAACTTCAATTTCTTTTAAATTGTAGCTTTTGCTTGCTTTTGGAAGTGAAAGCAAAGAGAGAAAAAAAAAAGGAAAGAAAATGGTTGACATTTGCACATGAATTGATAGCATCCCATTTAATTGTCAAGTTTTCAGAAATCACTTCTTTCCTGCCCGAAAAAGCGCCTGCAGCAACATGTTATTATTATTTTTTATGAGAAAACAGAATTTTAAGATTTTTCTGTTCCAGAATCTCAAAATGATTTTTTCAACATGGGGCATGAAAAGACCGAGATATTCCCTACATTCCTGAACTGAACTTGAAAACGTCATGACAAAGTCAGGAACCCAGTGAATTTAAGAAAAGCCTACAATTAGTTATGTTAAGGAAAAGGTTTAAACAATGAGTTGGTCATAACAAACGGCGCGTTTTCGAAAATATCTGGTAAAGAACAGTAATGAAAAGGGAGAAACGATATGATCTAACATGTTTTGTTTTGTACAAAAAATGTTTGGCTAAGAGAGGAGAACATGTAAAGATTTTACCATCCACTTAAGAGGAATTCTGAAATGTTCATTTTTAACTGACTGACTAAGTAAGAGTTCATAAAAACCTGTATGTAGTTGTTTCGTTTCCAGTAACCTGCAAAACTCTCACACGAAGGAACGGACAGGGAGAACAGAAGAAATGTAGCGACGAGAAACACCGTAAGCTGCTTGTTCATCTTAATTGTATTCTGCGTCTGACCTGGAACAGCGAGAGTCTAAACCGAAATGACGGACTGTTGGTTCTAACTGTAAACGGTAATTTTCTTTTGCTGTTTTTTATAACAACTCCGTGGAACTTGGACAACTGAGCTTTCAACGATTAACAGAAAAAAAAGTAATTAACACGATCATTAGCCTGGCGGAGTTGAAGGATAAGTGAACGTTTGTATTATAGTGTGAATGGCAAGAGAAGTTAAGACCGCTATTGTTAGTGTGTAATGAACGCGTCTATGTAGTGAAGGACATTTAACCATAAATCTTCGTCATTTCAAAAGAAATCTTACTTGGCAAAAGCTGGTTATACACAATATGCAAATTGCCTAGGATGTTGTTGGCTTAAGTATTCCTTTCAGTAGAATACAATAATCCGCTACCCAGATGCGACATAAGGATGAACATCATTAAAATAAATTTTTGCTGTATTTATCATTGGTGGGATACTAACAATAAATACACCCTGCATGAATGTACTACATATTAAAAAATAACCTCAGATACTTAAATGCCTCTTAAAAGCTAAGGGAAAGCTCACATTTACTGACATGTGGCTCATTTGTTTTTGCGAGATTTACTAGTGATATTTTTTCTCGTCATTACACAGACGCTGAGTTTTGGAAATTTTTCAATTTGTTAGCTAATCTCTTTAATGCCTCTTAGATTTTCTTCCTGTACGAACAAAGGAGTACTCATATCCGTCAATGAGTGTGCAAGAGACGCATACTTATCTACAGTATCTAATTCAACAGATTAAAGTGTCCACGTATGGTTTGCCGATTAAGTTCTCACGTCAGTAATTTACAAAAATGGCTGTTGTAAAACACTGAAGACAAACATTCTTCTGAAACTAGCAAACGTAAATGGTATTAAACACAGGGGCATTAACAGGTGAATTCCTTATATGTGTTTCGAACAAAGTCTTCAGCGACGAAATTTTAACAATTTCAGGCGTTAACGGCTTGATTCTAGTCTTCATATTTTACTTTTTATAAGACTGATGCGTATTATCATAAATGTTTTTAAAGAAAACTAACTAGGAGGAGAATTCCGTAACTGAAATTCTATCATTTAAAGTTCTCAGTTTAGGCGATTATCTAGGAGGGGTATCGAATGGTCTTTGTGAGGATATGGGAGCATGCGAGCATAGTGTTTTATTTCGCGAGCACGAGCAACGACCGAATTTGTCTTGCAAGCAGCGAGCACTTTAGAAAAATTCAACCGGCGTATATGTTTAAGTTATGTTGTTGTAGATTATTGTCGTGTGCAAATTTCAAGGAGAATTCGAAAATGCACTGAAGCAATTGCAAAAATTTTGCGAGTACGAGTAGGCGAACATTCTTCTAAAATTTGCGAGCATCGGCCAAATTTTGCTAGCACTTGAAAATTTGAAGGGATCATTCAGTAGGCCTTCTAGGGTAAACCCAAATTCATAAACGGTATCATAGATACCCACAAAATTGAGTACATGATATCATGATTATACCTTTTATTTTGCTTTAGTATAAATACTCAGGTGATTATACGAGATCCCGCGCTCTGATTGGTTCGCTATCTCGGATTATCAGCCGATAATCACCTCGACGAACAAAATGGCTGCCAGTCGTACAATGTGTGTGTGTTTTCGTGTTGTACAATGTTTTTTTTCTTTTTCTTTTTTTTTTTAAATAATCAACTGTGTATTTATACTAAACAATTATTCGCCTCAGGCTCAGTGGTTATCGGTTTTCTCCAGCTATTGAAAAAATCTAGTTTTGTCTTAGCTAACAACAACGACAGGTCGGAAGTGGTTTTCGATCTACCGGCAAAGGTCAAGTTGTTAGTTTTTATCGACCGAAAATGGGTTTATGAGGTAAATTAATCGCGGCTACACCTGATCCTAAGCCTTTATGGGCGTGAAATAATACCCATCTAGACCCATAATCTACATAATATTTGGATGCACTTACATTCAGAGAATACATGGGCGGTGAACACTGATGGTTTATTCACGGCCATAGGCAAATTAGGGACGGACCATTAGAAAAGTGATGGGGGGGTGGGGGTGTGGAAAAAAACAAAAAAAATGCATGCAAGGGAAAATGCCAAGAAAAAAAATTCATGCAAAGAAGAAGGTAAAAAAAATTCATGCAGAAGGAAGGTCCAATTGTGACTTTTTCACACGTAGTAAAAAGATTTCATGCAGAGTGGTTCACCTGAAAAAAAATTCCTACACAAGCAGTAAGCGAAAAAAAAAATCGTGCAAGCTGAAAATTCCCCACCCCCCCCCCCCCCATCACTTTTCTAATGGTCCGTCCCTTACATGTTGTTTCTTTGAGAACTATGTTTTTCAGCTCAGGGTATAAATGAATATAATATAAATTGCTGCAGTCGTGGAATCACGTGGAAACAATATATCCCTCTGTCTGGCATTGCCCGATGCCGAGTTACCAAACGTACATTGAAATGACCAAAAAATAACCTTGTATTCTGCCATTTCTCCGCTAGTCCCTCTAAAACAATCAGTTCCCCGTCTGTTGGGAATTCGCCAGGCCTGGTCCAAAAGTTTTGGGACCCATGTTTCCGAGGCGGGGAAGACAACAGACTGGCAGTTATTTTCTGCCTATAAAAGAAATTGATTTTATGCCGAATTTCTCAAAATCTAAGCAAGCTAGAGTGCGGCTTTTGGTTGCAAATTTTAATGGTCGAAAAGGTATTGTCTTCAGTGCTTTCAAAATAAATCTCCTTGGCTAATGCATCGAGTGAAATATTCAGATGCAAAGTTCTCACACTTCCTATATACAGAACTAATTAAACAACTTCAGTTACAGTTTCAGCCCTTTGCCTCACAGGATTTTGAATGAAGACCATGGGCTCCTCAGGCTGATGAAGTCTTATTACCACCACAACTTCACGTTCCTCTCATCATATTGGCTGACTTAGTTACCTTTACAAACGCTTTTCGCACGAAATTATAGTGTCGTTTTCCTCGTGGTTCGCACATGTTGGCAAAGGTAATAGAGCTGCCAAGTAAGCTGCGGACACAAAATAACTCTTTTCCGTTTCTTATTCTCCTGTCACGAGTCCATAAGTTCAGGCTTTCTCTCAGTGCAACCAGTTTGCAAACAGCAATTGGGCACGTCATCGTACACTGCAAGGAGGTTAGCTGCCTTCTTGGATGTGGGTTGGATTTCAAAACTCATCTATCAAAGCCAGCTCCAACTTGACAAATCCTTTAATTAATTACCCCAATAATTTGAAGTAGTATCAAAAACTATGGAAGCTGCTATGAGGCGAAGTATCGCGAGAACGTGTTTCTTAAAATATTTAGGTCTGTCAAAACGCCCGATGTGAGGATAGTTTCTGAAGAAAATAGTGCTGCATCGGTGGTGAATTGAAACACAATAAATTGGGTAAATAAAACGAATTGATAAAGTAAATTATACCACCGTAAGGTAAATATAATAATATAATAATACATAATATTTCAAGAGGAGGCCTCCAATCACCATAAGGTGGTTTTTAGGAGGGTCCTCTGAAAATAGATGATTAAACCTCTAAAATACAATAAAATCTAAAATACAATAAAAAGGACAAGAACCTATGAAAAGCTAACTAAAAAAAATAATTAAGATACAATAACTATTTGAAATGGTTCAGTAAAAACTGTTTGTGGATGTTGCTTTCCCCTGGTTACACTTGGAGTTAACATGCGTTACTCTGACATCGAAAAATGCCGTAACCCCGCGAGACCAAAAGCCCTCTGTTTAAATGTCTAGTCTTGCCTCCGGGCTTGTTACCGCGAGTAGTATGTTACAGTAATTATAGGTGGGTTTTAATTTTTTATTCAATTTTTTCTTCATTTTTTTTCAATTTTTCTTAAATTTACCAGAAATTTTACCAACAATTTTATCAAAAATTTATGTATGGATTACAAAATAAAAAAAATTAATTTATGGTCTAAAGATTTAAAAATAATTATTAAATATGGAACAATTAAATAATTTAAATTTTCATCAATTAAAAAATATTGCAAAAGAGTTGAAAATTAAAGGACGATCAAAAATGAATAAAGAAAATTTAATTAAAGGTATTAAAAAATTTTCAGAGGAGGAAATTATTAATGAAATTAAAAAAGATACTATCAATAATAATTATTTTTGTATTCATAAAAAGTGTAAATATTTTTGTAAAGAGTGTTGTGGGTCACAATTATGTATACACGAAAAAATTAAGTATTTTTGTAAAGAATGTAAAGGATCACAATTTTGTATACACAACAAACAGAAAACACATTGTAAAGATTGTGGTGGGTCGCAATTATGTATACACGAAAGACAGAAAACACATTGTAAAGATTGTGGAGGATCTCAAATATGTGAACATAAAAAACAGAAGGCACATTGTAAAGAATGTCGTAAAAAAAAAATTATGATTTAAAGATATAAAATATAAAATAACAAAAGATGGAAGAAAACGTAATTATTGAGTTTAAATATTTTAATGATAAAAAACTTCGTGTTAATGATTTTATGAAGTCAATTAAGTCGGATTTAAAACAAAATATATCAAAAAATCTTGGTTTTATTGATGAAAAAAATGAAGTGATTTATTTTGAAATTTTGTATAATGATAAGAATGAGGAAGAAGAGATTTTTGATTTTTCTGATAATATAAAAAAATTTGATGTAGATGATATATGCACTGATGATTTTGGTAGAGATTTAATAAATTTTGTTAATGAAGAGTATTTAACATATAGAGGTGGTATTTATTATGGTGATGATGATATTGTTGATTATGGCGATTATTATTATAATATTAATAATTTTATTATTGATTCATTTAATGTTACTATATATGTAAATGTTGATAAGATATCACATAAAAATAAATTCTGCAAAAACTTGTATGATGATCTAATGCCTATAGCATGGCATCCAAATAGGTATTTAGAATGGTGTGTTGATATTGATGAGTTAAAGTTTTTGAAAGAGTTATGGGGAGAAGATTAAGTTATATAACGCTTATATGTGTTACATAACATAAATTTATCGAAATAGATACCACACTAATCCACCAGCTACAACTATGATTGATAATATACGCACTTCGTGTTCTGTTGAGTCAATATTATTTTCATTTTTAATTAGGGTTGTTTGTGTTGAGTCTGTTTTCTTTGGAGGTTTTGGGTTTGTATCAACTATTGAATGAGGTAACTTTAATTTTGAAGATCCTAAGTTATGACTTATTCCAACTGGTTTTGATTCAGTGTTTAAGGAATTATTAACTCCAAATTTCATATCACCAGTAGCTTTCATAAGTTTGTTATTATATCCAACCACGCTTTCTGTATTTATGATCATATTACTTGGCATCAACCAAACACCAGGGGCAATAGCTAGATCAAGTCGTAATTTTGATTTCTGTACAGCTTTTTGATATCCTTTAATCGAATTAGAAATATCATTCTCTATAACACTACTTTCAAATAAAGATAAGAATTCTTGTTGTGTTTCGATAGCCCCACCACCATTACCATAAATCGAATTTCTAGTGTTGACTTGCGCTCCTAATATACAGTAAACAAAAGCTTCAGCTGATCGATTCAATCTACCAAGTCCAGCTTTAGTGAGACCATCCCCACTTGTAGGAATAAACCAAGAATATTTGTAATCACCAAAGACATCATTACGGATAAATGAGATAAGATTACCATTTTCTTTCTTACCACCATCATCAGAAAATTTACCACCTTCGCCAGGCCATCTATCAGCTTCTTTATCATAATTTCTTATAATATATTCATTTTGATATCCGCCGCCTTTCCCTTTGTATCCTGAACCATAATCTCGAAATATATCTCCCAACCCGTTGTTTCTTCCACCTTTCCATCTAAAGTCAGCTGAAGCGTCAATTCCAAATTCAGTACACAATCGTTTATATGCAACTTTATTATATGGGTTATTATTTATTACAAAAGGTTGATCATCAGGTAAGGGAAGCTTTAATTCATATAATATACGTCTTATTGTGAAATATATATGAAACTTTATAAAGCTATTAACTACTTTAGGATAATTTAGACTCTCGAAGGGGATTATCCCACATCCAGAAGTGGCACACCATACTGCAAAGTTAAGTTGTTGAGGCCAATAATTCATATCTGGTCCATTTAACCATTTTCTACCCTCCTTTCCAGAATTGAATGTTACAACTTGATTGGTAAAAATATCACGCATCTTTGCTGTGAATTTCTTATTATCTGTCACATATATATCCAGAGAGGTTAGCATTTTTGTTATGTCGGTTGTAAAGTCATCAAATTTAATAGCAGGTATTGGGTAAGATTGATTGGTTATGGATAAACTTTTTGGAAATGAACTCACTTCAGCTACCTCCAAGCCTAAATCTTCCCATAACAATCTTTTCAAACTAGGTGATAGATCATCAGTCCAGGTTTTTCCAGTGGGATCATCATTAGACATTATTGTTATACCATTCACTTTCCACTTAATATATCCTCCATATGAATCATTCACAAATGTAAATTTATCAAGGTTAGCCTTTGGGTACCTTTTAGTGAAATCATTGAGTAACATTTTATTCCTTGTGTTTAGAATAAGATGTAAAGTCTTTAACTCATTTCTGTCACGCAAGTAAAATTTGGGTACATATATACCCAAGGAAGAAAAAAATTCGCAAAAAATTGCGTTACATCCGATTCCCTCCATATTTGGAGAACAGGGAGGTTATAGACTTAGCCAATCACCGAGCGATTTTGGGCTAAAACACTTAAATGTGCCATACACGACGAATTTTTCATTTTTCACTTTCCGACCGTGAGTATGGCGTCCGTGTCGAAGAGAGCGCGAGTCGAGTATGTCGATCCAAATGACGTTCTAGAGATGATTTTGGATGGCGATGAAGATCCTGGTGGTATGTCTAGTGGCGAGGAAAGCGATTTAGATCGCCAGCTCGAAAATCAGAGCGAAGAATCAAGGTAAGCGATCAATAAACTTTCGAACACGAGGCTTCCCCAAAGTGACGCAGTTGCCCAGAGGTTTTTGAAATGCGAGGATATGCTCTTTAGCATGCCTTTTTTGCGTCTGAATTCTTGCCTATGTCATAAAAGATATCTATGAATTCATATACGGGAGTACACAGCTCAATAATTTTGGAGGAAAGCTTCTTTTTGAGCGATATTTTGGTCTAACAAAAGGGGACGCGAAATACGAGCCGACGCTAAAGTGATGTTGTGTTTCCATGGAGAGATGCGATCGGGTCGTGTTGCTTGATTTTGTTGTGTACGCGTTTGTGAATTGGCATTTGTTTTCTTATTTTTTGTGTGATTAAATTTTAAATAAAGCTAAGTAAAAACAAAGTGTGTTTGTAATCATCTTAGTGCTGAAGAAGAAGAAGAACATGAAGAAGGAGAGCGTGTAGTAATTGAAGAAGATGAAGAAGGAACGCAGGAGGATGCCCGTGATACAGATGTTCCTGGTGTGTCAACTATTTTTCAATTGGCATAAATTTAGCCTAAATAGTAGAAATTTGAAATTATTATATAAAATTCTTACTTTCATTTGCACATTTGCACATGATTCCAGCATATTTATTTATTTACATGGTGATAAAAATATTTCAATAATTATTTTTATGTTTCCATGTAGTCCCCCATGGCTTTGCTACTCCTGCTCCTGCTGGTCGTGGTCCTGCTAACCCTGCTGTTCCTCCAGGTCAGTATTTGAACTGTATAAGTACTATTTATGCAAGAGAAAGTTTATTTTTTGGCCCATATCAGCATATCTGTGGATTATACACACATCCAATTATAATATTATTTTATATTTGTATAGTACCCCACGCCCCTGCTTCGTTTTATGGTGATCCCCGTCCCCGTCCCCGTGTCCGTGCCCCAGTTGTACGTCCCGGTGCTCGTGGTCGTGTTCTTGGTCGTGGTCGTGGTCGTGGTCCTGCTAGTGCTCCTGGTCCTGTTCGTGGTGATGCTGTCCCTGGTCCAGCACCCAAGAGCTATGATGACGCAGATGTTGGCAATATCCTCCCTGGTTTCAACCCTTCGCGCCCACCTGGTATCCACTTTGGCCGACCTCTTCTCCGGAATGCTATGACAAGGGCTGTTGATTTTTTTTTCCTTTTCTTTACAGTAGATATGATAAACACTATATGTAATAATACTAACAGTTATGCTACTGAGCATATAACAGAAGGTAACTTTCGGTCTTATGCTCAGCCTGATGGGAGCTGGTTAGACGTAACACCTGATGAGATCAAGAGGTTGATTGCTATGTTGATTTATTTTGGTCTTGTCAAAATTGGAAATGTAGACAGGTATTGGAGTGTAAAGACCCTGTACCATGGTCTCTGGGCACGAGCAATCATGTCTAGAACCAGATTTAGAGCCCTTATGGCCCTGCTACATGTTGTCGATCCAGCAACTGAGGAGACCGGGGATAAATTACGTAAAGTAGAGTCATTTATTGGTTATTTTAAATCTAGATGTCTTTCTTTATATCAACCTAGACAAAATGTAGCTATTGATGAACGTATGGTAAAGTCTAGGCATAGGTCTGGTATACGGCAGTACATCAAGGACAAGCCCACAAAATGGGGAATCAAACTCTGGGTGCTAGCAGACAGCTCTAATGGCTACACTGTGGACTTTGATGTCTACATTGGTAAAGCAGCAGGGCAGACTGTTAGTGCAAATGGGCTTGGCTTTGATGTTGTTGTGAAACTAATGGAACATTTCCTAAATCAGGGCTACCATTTATTTGTTGACAATTTTTACACTTCAGTGACCCTATTTAAACATTTGTTTACAGTAGGGGTCCCTGCCACAGGTACCATCATGGAGACCAGAAGAGATTTTCCTCCTATTCTGAAGAATGGCAAGGCATGGGCCAAGAAAGAAAAAAGGGGAAGTATGCGTTGGCATAGGGATCCCCCCTGTTTAGCATTGCAGTGGGTGGATAATAAAGTCGTTTCAATGTTAACAACCATAGATAATGCTAATGATCAGGTGCAGGTGTCCCGTAAATCTAAGACTGCTGGTGTGTGGAGCACTAAAGTGGTACCACAGCCCAAAACTATTAGTAATTATAATAAATATATGAATGCAGTCGACAGATCTGATCAGATTTTAGCTACCAATAATGTCTTACGTAAGTGTATGAGGTGGTGGAAAACTTTGTTTTTCCACCTCATTGATATAGCTGTAGTTAACAGTTTTATTCTTTTCAAAGAGCACCAGGCTAAGTTTCCTGACAATGAAGCCCTTCGTAGGTCACCTGATTATTCACTGGCTCAATTCAGGGAAGAGCTTGTAAGACAATTGTGTGATTTCCCTGAATATGATGTACCACCTGTACATGGCACAGCGAAACCAGCTCCTCCTCCTCCGGGGGAGTTCGAAACTGTGCATATTCCAGTTTTCTCCAAGGAGAAGAAACGCTGTGTCGTGTGCTACAAGAAAACCAAGGCTGACAATAGGGTGTATTCTTTTTGCAGAGCACCACAATGCAACAAGAGCTACATGCATGTGACGGGGGATAAGAACTGCTTTGCGGAGTTTCACACCAGGGAGTATCACAACACTTAAATTCATAGTTTATTATCTCTATTATGCATTGTTCTTGATATATAAAAATAATTAATAAAAAAATAATAAAATAAAGAAATACCAAAAAAAATACTGTAGTTTATATGACTTAGGTTAGTACCAAATTAACGTTATTGTGAGTTAGGTGCAGCATTAGCAGTGGGGCCTGCCAATGATTGGCAGGGGTGGAGGAGGGTCCCTCGGGGGGAGGGGGGGCCCTTTTTCCTTTTTCAATGCTTTCAGACCCAGCCCTAAACAGATACACCTGCAAACAACATTTTCCAAAAAAAAAAAATTTTTGCCGATTTTCATGTACTAACATGGTTGTATATAAAAAATCATATCTAATTCTAGATTTTATCTTTTTCAGCCAGATTTTCAGGACACTCTCCTGATATGATGAGGAACATTTTTCTTTTTAACAGTTCTGTACAATAACCTATCATTCTGGAAAAATTTCATTTTTTCCACAAATCTCATGAATAATTATGCAAATTTATGCTAATTAGGATTTTTTTACTGAAATATTATTGGATGTCATGATGAGATTCTTTTTTTTATAAGAAGCCCATTTTATCCCCTTTCAATTGAGATATAGTAGTCCACATTGCTGTAAATACCTGTTGAGATATTAAATAAAATGTCCATTGTGGTCAATTTTGTGCTTTTTGTGCCTGACAAAAATGAGTTAAAACGGTTTGCTGATCAACTCAGTTCTTTTCTAATGCCAGCAAAACAATTACATCCTACATCAGTTCTCTCATATGAAATTTTTAATGTGTGGGAGCGGTTCACCTTTGAGGTTCTCCGACTAGCTCTTTTAATAGATCTGCACGAACTTCTCTCCTTATCTGCGACATGTTTAAGTTTTTTTCTGTATCTCTCCTAAATTTTTGTCGGATTTCTAGTTTTAGTTTTTGAAACTTTTCCAACTCTGCTAAAATTATAGAAAATTCTTGATCAGATATAACATTATCTTTCAAAGCTTTTGAAACCAAGTCGTTAATAGTGTTTAATTTTGATTTTGCTATAGAAGCAGTCTGTTCATGTTTGCTAACTTTATTTGAAAGTCTTTTTGAGGCTGCACCGAATCCAACAGATACTCCACCACAAATTCCACCGACAACACCCAACGGAACACCAATAATAGCTCCAAAACCAGTAAGAGAAGTTCCAAGCCCGCTTGCAGATAGAATAACTGAAATCACTCCACTACAAACACTGATTTTTGTAAATATTCCTCTTGCTCTATTGTATTTTTTCCTTACATCTTCATAATGTTTAATTTCTTTCTCAAGATTTTGTAATACTTCACTCGATTTTTGCAGTCTGAAATTAACTGGATCAACATTATTGGGTAATCGTCCGGAGGACGGGCCCGGCTCAGCCGGAAATTGTGGATAAATTCTATTATAGTCATCCATATTGTATTTTACTACTCAACATGATATCTTTAAATTGATACGAATGCGCACGGTATTAGAAATTAACTTTGTTCCATTTTTATCTAGAATCCATAATGTAAAGTAGTTCACTGGATTTTTTGTTTGTGTAATTCTTAAACTTGGATACTTTTGAGATGGTATAACAGCTAGTAGTTGAGAGGGGCTAAGTTCTACATTTTCACCGCTAGGGATATGATTGTAATATGAAGACTTTGGTTCAATAAGATCACACATTAAGTACAAAGGATTTTCAGAAGTTGCTTTAGTACCAGAAAAATCTAGCATTTGTATCTCTTTTACATTATATAATGACGGATCCAGATAAATTGTTGTTTCTGTAGTTAACATTGTGATAGATAAAAAAGTTATTATTTCCTCATTACATCGATCATTCATTATTTTGTTTTTCAGTGGAGGTGGTCTTTAGATCTACTTACTTCCTCTTCTTGTTTTTAAGCTGTGTTCCACCTTTCACTTGCTCCACAAAATATAGAACCACAGCTAATATCAATAACCAAGCATTCTTACCTAAAAATCCAATAACCTCGCCAGCTGTTTTGAATAAAAAGCTAACTATTGCACCAACCATTCCTGGTAATATTTCACCAAGTTTTTTACTAAGAGTTTTCAAGCCATTACCAACACCTTTACCTAATGTTGTTAGACCTTTAGAAAGATTAGAAACTATAACACCAATGACTATACCTACAGCACTAATAACAGCAAAGACTGTAAAACCATACTTTTTGAAGATGTACTTTAACCGCTCTCGTAATGGTAGATTTTTAAGTATTTCATCTTTTCGCCTCTCGATATCTGATATTTGTTCTTCACTTAAGATTATATTCTTTCTGCTTAGTTCTCTTAATTTATCAACCTCAGATTGTAAACGTTCATTACTTTGTTCTAACTTTGTTAAATTGGATTTACCCTTCTTATATTTGTCTATTTCATCTTTGTATAATTTTGTTTCATTTAAAAGTTTTTCTCCCTGTATTTTTAATTCTATATTCTGTTTAACAGTTGCATCAAAAAGACTTTTATTTTCAGCTTTTTCCACCTGTTGTCTCTCAATGAATTCGCGCAGTTCTTTTTCTTTTTCAATATAGCGATCTATCTCCTGTGGATATACTTTTATAGTTGCCTCCAATCCCTCTGCGATACTATTTAATTCCTTAATTTTTTCATTGGCTTCATTTAATTTTAACACAACATCATTATATTTCGCGAGCATGGTTTCATAATCAGCACCTAGTTCTTTTCTGAAGGTGATTGGTAACTTATCAAGCAAAATTGCCCCATCTTTATCAACCAATATATGTGGTACAGCATCACTCCTACCACTTAATTGTGCGATTAAACTACCATCTTCTCCAAATGTTACATTAAATGGTGAATAAGAAGGATTGTAATTAGGGAAAAAACGTTTGATATATTGCCCTGCTTCTCTCCTATCATCATATTTATCATGAGGTGGTATAGGTCTTTCTTTTGAACCCTCTCTAGGTAATGGACTTCTTTCGTCCTCTTTATATTCATCATAACCAGCATAATCTTGATCAATAGTGGTAGATGTATTTGGGCTTTGATAAAATGTATTATCTACATCATCACCATTATCACCATCAGTTCCTTTTGGAAATTCATCTAATGGTATATCTTCCATGATTTTTTACCAATTAGTAAGAAATCTTTAAACGTGCAAAGCACGCCGCTGCAGATCAGTAGACCCCTTAGGGCCGCGAAGCAAACGTGCAAAACAGACCGATCACAGACAATTATCTCTAAAAGAATTTACTTACCATATAACCTAAAGCTAACATACCACCACCCACATATGCCATTTCACCCATCTTTTGGTTTTCACTAGGTCTATAATAATCCGCAAAGCGGGGCTCTTTCAGAGTTTCAGAGAATTTTGGTTCATGCATTTGACTATACAAGTTAAAAGCTTCATCTGTATTCGAAATATTTTTTGATGCCTGATATTTTGCATCCTTTTGTTGTTCTTTCCAATCAATTATTTTCTGTCTATTTTCTTGATATATAGCATAATCTTTTTGATATTTTTCTAATGCCTTATCGTGTCGTATTCGTTCTGCATCTGTTTTATCACCTGATAGATATTTTGCAAGATATGATCCGCCAACAAATGTGGTTGCATTCAATATAGCTCCACCAACCATCATTGCTATTGCTGCCATGTTTCTTCGCTTCGCTCAGGTCTATAAATCCTTAATTTGGTAAAATCTTTTGTTCCTCTAAATATGTTTTTAGGTACATACTACCTGACAATACAGCTACCCATTTAGCATAGTTTGTAATACTTGAGGATGGATCGTTCATAAATGATTCTTTCATAGCCTTTTTAGCTACATAACCAACTCCAGCTGCTAATCCAATAAGGACTGCTGAATCAGTAACAGTTTTCACAAGTTTGTTTTCGGTTGACATAATTTTTTACTGTATCAGTAAGAAACCTTTAAACTGTTTCTCAAATGTACTTTCCATTATATCATTCCCATTTTCACTGGAGATGGTCCTACTGATTTTGGTAGTTGTGATGGTTGAGCGGGAATATTTGAGGGTGGAAATTTAGTCGGTATTCGTTCCTCATTTGTATTTTTATTATCCTCCTTTAGACTTTGTCGATATCTCATAAACATATCAAATGCTGTAAACCCTATTCCAATAATGGATAATACAGTAGTAAAAGATAGTTCTGGAAGCCATGCTTTTGTAGTCTCTTCTTCATTGGATTTTTGCTCCGCGGACCGTAGGGTCTCTTCTTCCTGTTTCATTTGCTCCTCCGCCCGCAGGGTCTCTCTTGCTAATGCTTCCTTTGCTTTTTTATTATATTCAGCTAATTTTTTACCAGCTGCTACTTTTTTAGGATCTTTCTCCCTCTTTTTTGAAGCATTACCTACGGTTTTTTGCTCTTCTTTTATCGGATCTTTTGTAATTTGCTCAACAACTTCTTCGGACATTATTTTACATATCATTAAGAAATCTTTAGACCCCTTTAGACCCCTTTAGGGCCGCGAAGCAAATCATGCTTAGTATCCTGCTCAGTTTTGTTGGAATCATCTATATTTTTACTTGTAACTTGTTGAATTTTACTTATTTTAATGTGTTTAGCAACCTGAAATAGTCCGCTAGCAAGTGCTGCCAATCTTCCTGCTTTCAATGCTAATAGACCTACAATGTTTGTCAGTTCGCGATTAACCAAATCATCATTCTTCAAATCATCGCAAAGAGCTTCTATATCATCCACAGGAACCAAGTAAGAAATGACTTGAGAAACCAATTGAAGAGATGAATCCACTAGCCCACCGTTAATTTTCTTACCTAATACTGCCTGGTATCGATTATAATATTTTTCAACATCTTTCACTGATAATTTTTTTATATCACCTAGACTCATATCAGCACCTAAATATTCCTTTGTGGTTCCAAGAGCTGCGAGAATAGCTAGTGATTCTTGTTTTATTTCAATTTCATTATCATCATTACCTTTTACCTCAGTCTTTCCTACAGTCTTTTCTTCTTCTATATAATCTTCAACTTCTGTCATCTTTTTTCTTCGCTTCGCTCAGGTCTTTAGACTTTAATTTTGTAATAACATATAGATTCTTTTAAAACGGTTTTACCGACCAGCTACGCTGAAATCACTGAGTGAGATGATAATATAGTATTAAAAGATAGCTCTGGAATCCAACCAACCCTAATAAACCTACAAATTTTATAAGTTCTCTATCAATCAACTTTTCCAACTCATCTTGGCACGCCTCATAATTATCTTCAACTTCGGCGTAGCCGGCCCCCTTCGGGATATCATTGTTTCTATTATCGTCAGTCATCTTTTTTAATTTTCTTCCCTACGATCAGGACTTTAAATTTATAACTTCAGGGATCTCTAAATAGCAATTAAATGGGTGACGTAAAGATAAACAAAGTCTAGAATATTTTTTAGTTTTTAATAATTGTACAAATTTTTTACATAATTCATAATCCAAATCACCACCATAATCTTCAAAAAACATCTTCATACCTTTTTGTGATGGGTTATGGAAAGTAACAACACAAGCTACATTTTCACGGAATGGTTTTGCTATGGATGTTAATTGCTGGGTAAGAACCCAAACTGATAATCCATGATGTCTTCCAGAGAATGCTAAATCTATAAACTTGTTTGATCGTTTTTTCAGATCATTAGAAACAGCACAATCATCTAAAATTATTAGTGTATTTGTTCCAGAAAATAAAGTTTGACAATCAGTTAACAATTCATTAATCTCATCTATATTACTTGCATCAGGTGATAACACATAGAAATGTTTATCTTTATTAGCAAAATTATGATAGGTTTTATTTTTAGAATAAGTTGGACATATTAAAACAATGTAATCAAAAATTTTTAGGAATGGTCCTCGAAGCTGATCAATTAGGTACTTTGTCTTTCCGCAATTTGTTGGTCCGGTTATAATACAGTGGAATGGTAATTTTTCTCGTAATTCTTCCATGATTTTTTGTATCATAACATAAGGTTTTTTTAAATTTAGTACTTAATGGAGCGCAAACCTGAATTCATTATTTCCATCATTGCATCAGCCACAACAAACATATGACAGGTTATAGTACCAGATCCGCTTTGTTTTCTTTTAATTTCTAGTTTTACACCATCTTGTGTATTGTTTAATGCTAGACCGCCTCCATGAATACCATTATCAGGGTGAGTTCTCATATCAACCCAAATAGCAAACTTATCAGCATAAAAATCCTTTTCCTTTACCGACCAGCGCGAGGAACCAACCTCTCTCCCGAAACGTTTCTTTACCGACTCCCAGAGGTCTGATGGTATCATTCCCTTAGAGTATAAACGATTTGGTACGCCATCAACATCTATATTAATCGAGGTTATACCTGGATTGTAAAAATTCTCAGAGTTACGTGCTCCTGCTGCGATTGGCAATGTAAACAAACATAATATCCCTGTCATTGATCTTCTAGGTAGATTAATATGCTGATTTATAACACCATCACCGCCTATGGAAAAGGTAAAAGTTTTATGTAGAGTGACATTTTCATAAAAGAATCCTTTACCAACCTGATAAGCTGCCTGAGCCTCACGAGCCAAGTATTCACTTGAAATGGAAGAATATTCTAACTCAAGGTTTTTGATTGAATATGTTGGGGTTTTAGTAGTGTCAGAATAAACAACAATATCATTAACTGGAGCAAGTGTAATCTCAAAGATTAGTTGATGATCTAGTGCCTTTGGATAGAAAACTCCATGATCGTTTAGAATAGGATGGTTTAGTGGTATACGATACTTGGTGTTATGTACTTTTGAAAGAGCCTCTTCCTTAACATCTTGTGTTTTCTTATCACCTGCATTTGTCCTGAGCTTCCTCATATTTTCAGAAGAAATACCTTGTTTTAATCTATCTTCACGTTCTTCATCTGTTAAGAATAAGTCATGATAGGTTTGAAATAGATCATATCTTTGAGTATCCTGTAATGTTTCACCACCAAAAAGAACCCTAAGTCTAGATACAAGATTACTACCTACATTATTCACAAGTGTGTTATTAGCATGTCCGCCAACATCCAAGTTAAATAGTAGAGATACACTTCCAGGTACAAATACTAAATTCTCAGAAAGTTTTGGAATATTTATATATAATGTTTCTCCAGGGCTAGCTGAGGATGGATTGAGAGTAATTCGATTCAGTGTTGATTCTGCTTTCAAACCAAATGGCTCTCTAGGAATTCTGTTTGGGTTAATTTTTTCAGACGTCATATTGATTTATAAGATACTTTGGTTAATCTTTAAATGAGTTCCAAATTATCAAAAATATCGGCTAAGCCGGGCCCGCTTTTAGAGAGGATATATTATTCAACTGAAGGATATTGGAAAGGATATTCTGCAATTCATAAATTATCTGAAAAAGCAA
The DNA here is from genome assembly GCA_949710005.1 of Ricordea florida. Taxonomy (NCBI): domain Eukaryota; kingdom Metazoa; phylum Cnidaria; class Anthozoa; order Corallimorpharia; family Ricordeidae; genus Ricordea; species Ricordea florida. Next base: position 16,636,459 of record OX453286.1, on the reverse strand, counting down.
AAGTTAGTGAATATGTAGCAAAACAATGGCTTGAAAAACAAGCAATATGGCAAATATATCTACCACCTCCAAAATATATTCCAAGACCGCATTGGACTGTAGATAAACCTAATATGATTCACCAAGCAGATTTATTATTTTTACCACATGATAGAGTTGGAAGAAAAACATATCGATATGCATTAGTTGTGGTTGATGTTGCCTCGAGATATAAAGATGCAGAACCATTAACCTCAAAAGAAAGTAATGAGATATCCAAAGCTTTTGAAAAAATATATTCTAGAAAGTTAAAATATCCTAAAACATTAATGGTTGATCCAGGAAAAGAATTTATGGGTGAGGTTACAAAAATTATGAATTACCATAATGTAAAAATCCAAAGAAGTGAAGCTGGAAATCATAGAGCTCAAGCATTTGTAGAAAACGCAAACAGAATATTAGGTGAAAGATTATTTAGTCATCAATATGCACAAGAAATGATCGGCGTAGCCGGCCCTTTAGGTTTTAGTGATGAAAGGTCCAGAGTATGGGTGAAACGATTACCATATATTTTGAAAACTTTGAATAATACACCAACAAGAATAACTGGTAAAGAACCTGATAAAGCTATAAAACTGAAAGAGGTTGATATTGAACCTAAAATGTATAAGAGAGTTGTAGGACTTGATGAGGTTAGATTACCTACTAGTGTTAAAGTTAGATACTTACTTTCTCCTGGAGAACTTGAGGGTGGAGAAAAAAGGCGGGCTACAGATCCTATTTGGAGTATTAAAGTTTTTGATATTTCTAGAAGTGTGATTTCACCTAATCAACCAGTTTTATATTATTTAATTGATGGGCCTAGACGTGGATTTGTGAGAGAGGAGCTTCAAGTTGTACCGGATGATACTGAGTTACCGCCTGATTCTGTTTTGAAATGATTTAATAAACGGGATATGTGTGAATTCCATCCTCATCAACTATTCTTTTATCATAATATGCGTTCAACCCTTTTTTAATTTGTGTATATGTCACAATTTGGTTGTCATTGACTCTAAATCCTGTATTTTGTGCCATATCAATTGACCCTTTCAAAGCTGACATGTACCTATCCCAGGTCATTTCGTTTTGTCTATGAATTGTTCCTTTACAACTATACTTTACTTTTCCATTCTCATCCTCTGCGTAATAACATTTTGATGAAAGTGCAATCATTCTAATACCATCAAACTCCAGCTTGAACAGCCCGGGGGTCTTTTCGTGATATTTCGATGTTGATAGGAATTTTTCTTTTCCACCATTTAAGTATTCTTTTTGCATTTCAGGTTTTATAATATTATCCAATTTTTCAGCCGAAAGTGCCATGTACATAAAATCTGTATCCATTTGTATCAACTCAAAATCCTTTCTATCTACATATTTATCAAGAAAATCGTAATAAAATTCCAACATCCGAAGTTTGGCTAGCTGATATACCGCGATACCACATTGATAGGGTCGGTCTATTTTTATTTTTTGTTTTCGTTTTATTATTTCATATGTTTCATTTATTTCTGTAAGATCTTCAAAGAATTGGGATCTTAAGGCTTTTTCAACATCATTCTCATCCTGAGTATACCTTATGTTCTTGTGTTTTTCTTTATCTTCTATCATTTTCCCATAGAATGAATTTCCTTTCAGTTTGTAAGTATCAGCCAATGCTTTACAACCTTTATACTTTGGCCTTAGTTTTTCAATCAATACTTTAATGTCTTTATGCTCTTCAATAAATGGCACCACATCAGGGAATTGTTTTAATTCATTAATAATATTTTCAACCTCATCTTTCTCCTTTTTATTAAAAGCTATACTTAACCCTTTTATCATATCCTCAATATCACCATCTCTTCTCGCGTCGCTCACCTCTTTTGGGAACCATTCAAAAGGTCTTCCTGGTTCATACTTCAAAATATGGTGTATGGCTGTAATCTCCAAACCGTGATTAAGATACCATTCAAGTAATTCTGTATATAAAAGTATCTTTTTTGCCTTTGTAACCCCTAGTAATTTTTTATTATCTTTTAGGTGTTTTCTCCCTGTAGCTTTTTGATATTCTTTCATATGTTCAGGTACCAAATCTTCAGGAACACTATCTACAACAAATAGCGGTGAGAACTCTTCAAACTTTTCTTTTAGGTTTTCAGGTACATTTATATCAACTTGACAAAATCCAAAAAGTTTACCATCAAGAATCTCTTTACAAATCTTCTTAATAAATTCGGGATCTGTTGGATTTTCAACCTCAATACATTCACCCTTACCGCATGGCATTTTTTGGCCCGCCGCGAAAAGATATAACCCATTTGCATCATAACCAACAATCCTTACACATTTTTTGGGAAATTTATATTTATGGGATCTAATCTTTGTTTTTCCCATCTCTGCATAGCGCATAAATATTATACTAGGTCCCCCAACCATACCTGTTTTCAATAGTTTATAAATCTTGTTTTTATCGCATGTGGTACAATCTTTCATTATCTGATGGCATTTTTTACAAAAAATTTTATTACAAACTTTATTACATCTATGAACACAGTATTTCCCAGGAGCAAATAATTCGGGATCACTTTTCTTTTTAATTTTTTGGTATTTATTTAGAACATACATCATTGAGACACCAGGGATGGATACGGCATCTTTTAATATATCTATTTTGTCCGGATAATACATCGCCCGTGTTTTTTCTAAAGCTTCTTTGAAAGGAATGACATCGTTTAGATTATACTCTCTCAACCAATCCTTCTGGGTGACACAACCTCTCTTTTTGAATTCGTTATTATATTCTTCATATTCTTCGGGAGATATTGTTATTTTCTTGTGTAAGCTCGAGTAAAAATCTTCATATTTCACAGGTCCTATGTAAGAAAGCTTATCATAACTATCCAACCATTCATAAGAAAGAAAAAGTTTTTTGGCTTCACAATTGTTTGCTTTACACCACTTATCAAAAGAAAGCCCGGGTGCCAAGTAAGGCATTACATCCAAGAATTTGAAATTTGGTGTTGTTAAAAACATATACTTATTATCTTTTCTTGCAACAAAAATATCTTTGGTTTTGTTGGTCATGTGTTTTACAAAATATCTTTTAATCACATTGATATCATACTTTCCACTATTGAACCCTAAAACAGGAACTTGGTTGCACCATTCTTCGTAATCCTCTAAAACTGTCTTCGGGATAGAATCTTGGTCAGGTAGTGGATATTCTTTTTTAACCTTTTCAACAATCTTTTTTCTTCTCTTTTCTAAATTTTCAACAAATTCTTTTACAAGCTCATCAGGGTTTGAATTTATAATACATATGGGTTCTTTTTCACAAGTATCAATGATTCCAACGCTAACTGGAATATGTATGTGGTTTAAAGTTAAATCATCAGTAATCTTTTGATATTCTTTTTGTAATATTGACTCAAAATCATAAGCAATAAAATCTGGGTACGGGATAAATTTCTTTTCAAACCATGTATTACTCAATTTAGGGTTTTCACACTCCCAAACCGATTCAACATTATACCCCAAATCTTTGATTATCTTTTCTCTTTGTATAGTTTCATTATATTTAATTTTGTCGTTGTTTGAACATGGACAACCGTGCCATTTACACCCATGGAACTCAAAAACAGTATTGGTCTCAGGTTCGTATCCATCCACCAAAAAAAGCTCCTTTCCCCCTCTATCCTTAACACACCTTTCACCTCCATGACCACATAGCGCGTGATGAATATGTTTACCTATAATTTTAGATTGTTCTTCTATCCACCTACAAGCTTTATAACTAAATTGAGTATTACCACCATAAAAAACTTTTTCAGAGCTGCCGGGAATGTGATTTATCTTTTCACCGGTACATGTTACTTCTGTTTTTCCTCCTTTACAGCTATTATTTTTTATGTGATCATGATAATTCCCATGCCTGTTAAATATTTGTTTACATCCTGAACATTCCCATTTTTTGGTTAGCAGCTCTATATCCTTTATCAAAAAACAGTGACCCTCATGAAGTCCAATATCTAAACAAGGTAAATTATCTTTGAACTGTCCTTTACCAAAAACTAGTTTCCAAATTTCATTGTTTCCTTTTTCTTTTTGCTCGTAAAGGCGAATGTTAATAGAATACATTTTTGCAATTTTCTCAAAATCAACAAGTTTTGTCGGTCTAACTTCTGAAGCTTTCAATTTTTGGTTATTATAAAAATCTCGGGCCAATTTCAGAGCTAGTTTTTCTATGTCTTTTTCAGGTTTTTCTTTACCAGCAAGAATGTTTAATTGAATAGCCCGACACCGCCAAAAACATAGATTATCATTTCTACCATCGACTGCATAAAGACTTTTTTTGTTACGTAGATCATCTGGTAATTTTCCACACCCAATTAGAGGCTCGTCACTGTGAATAACTTTTACTTTTACCTCTGTAAACTCAACTCTCCCTTCATGAACACCTTGTTTATCAATGATTTTTGATGGTGGTAAGTATGCTCTACTCCAAGCAATACCCTCATAACTCAATCTTTCTCCCTCACACCGCTCAATATAATCTTTTATTTCTGAAAGCATGGTAAAAGACCCCTCATTTCTAAATGTATGGTGGTAATCAATTATTTCCCCATTCCCTCTATGAATCAAAGAGCTAAAACTGATAACAATTCTCGAGCGCATTTCTATTTGTGGTTCCAATTCATTATAAATCATTTCTGATAAGTCATTATCTAGATCTCTCCTAAATTGAAAAATATTTTCATTTCTTTCAGTGATATTTTGAAGATCTTCTTCATGTTCAGGAGGTCTTATTGGAAATATTCTAAGGGTTGTTGTTCTTTTTCGTTTAGTTTTTTTGTCTTTATTCCCCTCCCCCACATTATCCCCTTCATTTTTTGTTTTATCACCTTCCTTCTCATAATCCCTACCTATAATTGAATCTTCCTCTCTTTCAGGTTTTTTTGAAGTAGGCGGCGGTGGTTGTGGTTTTGGTTCTTTAGGTCTAGCACCCTCCTTCTCATAATCTCTAACACCCTCTGTAATAGATGTTTTAGGTTGTGGTATTTTTTCTTGTTTTTGTTTTTGTATTTGTTCTTGTTGTTGTTGTATTTGTTCTTGTTGTTGTTGTATTTGTTCTTGTTCTTGTTGTATTTGTTGTTGTTGATAATATTGTGGTGGAAAATAAGGTTGTTGATAATATTGTGGTGGAAAATAAGGTTGTTGATAATATTGTGGTGGAAAATAAGGTTGTTGATAATATTGTGGTGGAAAATAAGGTTGTTGATAATATTGTGGTGGAAAAAAAGGTTGTTGATAATATTGTGGTTGGGTATAAGGAATTATTTCAGGCTGTGGTGGAGGAATATTTTTCCCAATTCTTGGTCTAGGTTTTGGAATAGGTCTAGGGATAAGACTTTTCTTTTGATTAGTCATATTTTTTTCTGGGAGGTGGCCCCTCTGGAGTTTGTGGTCTTGGTGGTGGTGTTGGTATACGCGGTCTTGGGTTTGGCCCCTCTGGAGTTTGTGGTCTATTATCAATAAGTCCTTGTCGGTAATTTTCCAAATCTTCAACTGCATTAATTCCCATTTCTCGCAATGCTGTAATTTTTTGTGGTTTACGCATATCATACCATTTATGTAATCTCAATTCTTTTACAATTTGTTTCAATTCCTTATCTTTTAATTGTTCCATATTTAATAATTATTTTTAAATCTTTAGACCATAAATTAATTTTTTTTATTTTGTAATCCATACATAAATTTTTGATAAAATTGTTGGTAAAATTTCTGGTAAATTTAAGAAAAATTGAAAAAAAATGAAGAAAAAATTGAATAAAAACTTAAAACCCACCTATAATTACTGTAACATACTACTCCGCGCTTCTGAGGTTGAATCGGTAACATCCAGAGATTGTAGCTGTGATCGAATTTAACGTTGGTGCAAAAGTAGGTCACGGACACCATCGTGTCTCTGCGCCACGAAACCTTCTCTTTTGCAGGACAGGGCATGGCAGACGGCATACAGTCTCACCACAAACACACTTGCTTGGTAAGTCAGACAAGGGCATATTATGCCTTAAACGCAGAGAGTCTCTGAATTCTTGTTTATTCGGCCTTTGAAGCCTTGATCGACAAGAGGCACTGCGGTGAGCCTGTGCTCGCACCCTTGTTTCTCGATTGGTTAACTAGGGTAATGGGCTCCTGGTGCCAGGGGTTCCAAATTCTTGTTTCAAAGAAAATTCTTGCTAATGACATTTCTTTCTCCAGTGATTCGTCTCTTTCGACATGAACCTTTTCAATTGGATTAAGATTTTGCACTTTACGTAGGAGGGTCAAGTTTCCTGCTTTACGCTAAACGAGGCAGGAGCCCATTGGGCTTCTGACGAGGAAGTGAGCAACATTTTGTGCAGGCATTCCTATCGTAGTAAAAGGAGAGGAGCTCTGGTAACTAGAACATAAAATATCCTGTTGCGTGACTTTGCGTTACCGATGAGTACAAAGGAGCAAAGGAGGCCACAAGAGGACTCAGGGCTGCCTAGGGCATTTTAAAACCATGAGAATTAATGATACAGTCACTGTTGTAACAGGAGGAGCTCAAGGAATCGGGGAAAAGATATGCTGTGCTCTTATGGAGCGAGGTGGCAAAGTAAGGACTTATAACTCGAAACCAATGCTCACTGGGAGAAATTCTTAGTACATGAATTTGTAATAGGATTCGAGAGCACCAACTAGCTAACATCAGGCAATCAAACAGAGTGCGTGTGCAGTGGGATTTCCTGGTTCTGTCCTCGTATACCGGTACACCAGGGAATAACCATTGTGCTTTCTTTGTTTAGGAATCATTGTTTAGCTGTAATGAGGCCCTGTTAGGGGGTGTGCCCATGTCCCCTGTCTGAATTTCACAAGCGGCTATGTCGGCATTTCGCAAGGTTCTTATGTCGCTTGTCGGAATTTACCCCTAACAGGGCCTCGTCCATTTTTACATTGGTGTCGCTTTCCTTATTTCGCTGGAGAAGTCTGTCGTTTGTCGCCAGTTCGTAGCTCTCGTGTCACCGTTTCAAGGCCATGTCGCTTGTCGGAATTTACCCCTAACAGAGCCTCTGTAATGTATTGCTTGGTCTTTAAGAATTGGTTCATGCTTAGCGTGCGTATATCGAGTTATGGATGCACGCGGGAAGGTTGGAGAGCACGAGGGAAGCGTACAGCAACTCTAGCTTCTTTCATAATTCCCGTTCATTACAAGAACATCTTACCCTCTCTGCAGCCAATCAGAGCGCGTGTACTATTCTAGCGATATAATAACAAGTAATCAAGTGTTTTCAAGCACAATTTGGACTAAATTGATATAAACACTCATAAATTTTCAACAAATTCCACTCAACCCTATGGGCTTGTGCAATTTTTTAGTCTTTGAAAAATGAAGTTGTGTTCATTTTAAATTCAAAATTGCCCTTGACATAATTTTATTCCCAAATACAAATTGCAATGTTTGTCTTGCCAATTGCATGTTACAGGTGAGAGTAATTTAGACCTGGTTTGATTGAATGCAAGGTTGGGATCAATTTGCCCAGATTAATCTTTATGAAATTAAATGTGTTTGTTGTCCTCCTTAAAACAAAAATGATAATATTAAAAAATGTTAATTTTGTTATTAATAACAATAATATTATATATGGCTACAATAGTATGTGTGCTCTGATTGGCTGCTGAGCGGGCAAGATTTTCTTGTAATAACCAGGCATTATGAAAATTTTTCAAAAAAAAAATTATTTTTAATATAAACAAAAGTTGTCTCACTTTCAAAGAAACTGTTTCTTCTGCCACTTCTGGCTTCCATTGCATTGTCAGGTGTGTTTCGGTTCAGTGAACATGAGCTTGAATGACCTTGTGTGCACGCAAGTGGATAATGAAAAACCCTTCTATTTTTTTTCGAGAACAAAAAAGGCCATGTAATTAATAACTTATTAACCTTATCTGTTTTGTCATTACAAAGAAATATCAGACTTTGGCCTTGATGTAGTGACCTCACTATTGCTTGGTCAATACATCAAGGCCTCCGTATTCGATTTCCCAGTAATTAATGACCTCACCCTTACTTAATAAGGACTATGTTATTATAATATTTATCTGTAACAGGTCAGTATATTGGATGTTAATGAAGACAAAGGCTTGCAGCTTAAGTCTAATCTAGAGAGAAAGTATGGATTTGGAAGAGTTATATTTATATCTTGCAATGTTACATCAGGCTCACAAATGAAAGGTACACATTCCTCTCCTAAAAGTTAAAAGTTTGTTTACTGCATAATTGTGATGTACATACAAATGTCTCAAGTTGTTGATAGGCTGAGGGTACAAAAACTAATCCCCAACAGTGCAGAAAATTAAAATCTAGTGCACAAGGTCAAAATCGAGTGACAAAATCTGAAATTGAAAAATTTTTAATGAAATTATAAACAAGTAATCTGCATGTAATGATTTTAAGTGCTAATTTAAATAGCACTCTAGAATTTTCTAAAGGCAACAAATTGTAGTCTTTGAAGAATTTACCTGACTATGTTTTTAATATTTGAATTCCGCATTGCACTCAGTCATTGCCTATTTTGTAATATACAAATGATAGTGTGGTACTGGTAACCTAAGGCTATTGAATACAAGGAACACTCAAGTTCTTATGAAGTTATTTTAACTGCAAGTTGTTGACGGGGTTGGCTTGCTGTTATTTACTATAGATCATGTGGAGTTTTATGCAAGTTTAAATTTTGCTGATAAGCCTAACAACAATCTGTAAACTAAGTGTTCATTTACCCTGACATAGTATGGCTGTAGATTATAGCATCGCCTATAAAGTAATGTTATCTTAAAGCTCAATGAGAACAAATTAAAAATTAGACTTTTTTATCATCCAGATGCATTTAGAAAAACCAAGGAGACATTTGGTTGCATAAACATTGTCTGTAACAATGCCGGCATCGTGTTCTGGAGAAATGAGAAGGACTGCTGGGAGGATGTAATTGATGTAAATTTGGTATGTGCATGCTGCATGATCATAGTACTTAAGAATTACTAAAATCCTTTAACAAGCCAGTCCCAACTCAAATAAACTGTCCCTTTGTAACAAGTGACCCCTTTCAAGAAGTCCAGATTTATTATGCTACTACTCTTCCCACCCCTTCCCCTGAAAAAGTAGTTATCATGCACAATTCCCTGAAGAAATTAAATACACATTAATTCATGTCTAAGCAGTTCAGTTTTTGGCATCATTGAATCGTTGATTGAAGGAATGATAATTTGCATAAAATTTTCAAAACCTTAATTTTATTGTCCAGAAGGCACATGAATACTAATTACAACAATTTACTCTTGTGTAGATAAGGCTGTTGATATTGTTCTATTTTAATCTTAATGTATGTGCATGTGTAAAAACCACGAGTGATGTGTTTCCTTGTTTGCCACCCACATCCCCCTCTCCAGAAGGGTGTGGTATGTGGTACACTGTTAGCTGTACAGTACATGGGCCAAACATATGGAGGAGAAGGTGGAGTCATTGTCAATGTTGCATCAATGGCAGGTACATGTATTTATAGTACTGTTTCAACTGTAGCTTTAAGCACAAATTTAACTTAAGATTGTACTATCTTGGACCTGGCCAAATACTGATACCTTCAGGTGACTGCTTATGTGGTTGAGTTCTGTCAACTATAAGATTATATCATCAATGATAATTTTTTAATTTTGTGACAAATTTATGAATGAATGGTGAGTTTGGTTAAAGCTAGGTCACATGAAAGTGACATGTGTTAGTTGAGTCTCAATTATTTGTAAATAACACACTACTGTAAACCCCCTCCCCCCAGCTTTATCAGCGACACATACCATTGTTTGCATTTGGATACAAGTAGGTTTTCTGCCCAGAGATACATCATGTTACAAAAGTCCAACAAACAGTGTTGTAACTTCAGCTACCAATAGGATTTGGTGGAATTATTAAAGGGGTTTATTTTGATTTGATTTGATTAATCAAGCTTCTTTGCAATTAGGAAAGCCTCCCATGTGCTGATCGAGTTTCATTAAAGTGTTTTCTCTAGACCTTGCAAGCAGTAGTTGACTGTCATTAATAGATCTGACAGCTAACTCCAAAGCTATTAAGTTGTTACAATTGCAAGCTGTAGTCTCAGTGTGCATGCATGTGTGTTAATATATTGCACAAATCCATCATTCCTAGTGGCCAGAAAGAAATAATAGTATTTACATAATTCATCTTTTGGGTTTATTAGGCATCTTCCCAATGTTTAGCAAACAGTCTGTCTACACTGCCACAAAATTTGCTGTTGTTGGATTCTCAAGAAGTTTAGAAGTTTGTACTTAAACCTATTAACTGCTATTTAATTTCTTTTTGGATTAAGAGAAATGTAAAATTACTATTTACAATTTTCAAGGAAACTTGAAAAAGTCAATGGTGATCTTACATAATTTGTTTGTTTATATAATTATTGGTAATTAAGAAATAGAAAACATGTACGTGTTTCTATCGAGTTATAGAAACACAAGTGGAAGTTTGGGAGAACGAGAAATGAGACTTTTTCAAGTTCTCTTAAACTTTCACGAGTGTTTCCATAACTCGATAGAAACGCGAAGAACATGTTTTCTATTTCTTTTAGAAAACACTGCGACGAAAAAAAGAAAAGCAACTTGTTAACTCTGATTATCAAAATGTAACTTCTCTTTGCTCGCATCATCATTACGTCAACAGCTTGTGATAGTTCTGTGTTTCTATCGAGTTATAGAAACACGATTTCTAACCAATCAGCGCGCATGCTTTCTTGGGACTGTTTTCTAATGTATCATATAATATGAGAAAGGAACCGACCAGTTTGTGTTTTGCTTGACCAGGTCATGCAGTTTTGTTTTGTTCACTAGAATTGTTTAGGGGCCTGCTAATTAAGTGCATGCATGGTATCTATTACTTGCAGTTTGCTCAAACTTAGTTAATATTGAATAGTATATTGATAGGCCCCAAAATTTATGCTGAAGATGAATTACATTCCTTGCATAAGTGTTTAACTTCTCTTTGCCAATTATTATTGTCACATTTAACCACTGATGTAAAGTTTTATCAGAGGAAGCACTGTAGGTTATGAAAAAGAAATTGCTAGGAAATAGTATGTTGCATAATTATTAATAATACATGTACAGGCGTAGACCCAAGATTTTGTTGGGGGGTGAGGGGGGGGGGGAGTTCTGTGACTGTATAATTATAGCCATTTATTTATCAGTACTGAATATAGAGTGACATAAGGGACTTTCAATGTGCTTTTGTGTCCACTTTATTTTTCCATATTGATGAAGATACTGTAGTGATGGCCGGTAAAACACACAGATTTAACACGGATTAAACTCTTCAAAAACTCTTTTAATCCACTGCACAACACGCCATGCTTACAGCAACCCGAGACCCTTTTCGAACTTATAGTACATCATGTATACTATCACGAAATGTCTCAAGAGAACTAACAGCTAAACACTACAGATACTTTTGCAAACTGACAGCTACTTTGTTTTATCTTATTTTAGGCTTTTTCTGTAATAACGTAACAATTGATCAAATATGAGGACTTCAGTTCCCAAAAAGGGGGGTTAGTGGTTACATAATTCACACCCCCTTCCCCTATGGATCTGTGCCTGATGTAAATCATTGACAAATCAGTGGATCATCAATAGTTTGTCTTTATGAAATTGATCACATCATCCACTTTTTAATGAGTAACCTATGTGATCAATGAGTAATCAATGGGCCACAAAAGTTTTGGTCATTAATTAATTGATTAGTCTTCAATTACCCACTGATTATCACTAATAATCAATAAATAATCATTATTACCCATTGATTACTAGTAGATGTCATTAAGCATTAATTTTTCTAATTAATACAATGTCTTATTGGGCAAACCTTTACTTTAGTGGGAAGTTTTCTGATTTACTTTGGTACAGGACCTGAAAGAAAAAGAAGGAATACGTGTGAACTGTATCTGTCCCAGCTTTACTGAAACTCAAATGATTCCTGAATATCATTCAAACCATGAAGAGTTAAGGAGAGAGACTCCAGAATATGCTGATTTAATTTTAAATGCTGGACTTCTGAGGTACATGTATGTTATTGGGCAGCTACATGTAGGTGTAAAATGGAAATTGTACAGTGTAGCAACACTAAAATATTCTGATATAAAGTTAATTGTAAAGAAAACTACTGTTACTACCAACTACCAGTACTCTGACAGTTGTTTAATACTGCTGCATTTATTATATACTGCTGCAGTTATTGGTTGTGTTTTCACTAGGACAATTTTAGCTAGTTAAAAAGTCAGAAAAGTCTGGAAATACAGTGAAAACACTTTGTCTAGTGTTGAGCGAGTTACAAATGCCAACTGTTTTCACCATGAAAAACAACAGGTTTTCTCGCCTTTTCGACAGGAAACTCACGCAGAATTATACTACCTTGCAAGATGGTTTTGTTAGATTCAAACGGGTGTCTCGAAAACTCAGACCTCAGACCCTAAAAACCCAGACCCCTGGGTGTCTCGAAAACTCAGACCCTAAAAACTCAGACCCCTGGGTGTCTCGAAAACTCAGACCCTAAAAACTCAGACCCCTGGGTGTCTCGAAAACTCAGACCCTAAAAACTCAGACCCCTGGGTGTCTCGAAAACTCAGACCCTAAAAACTCAGACCCCTGGGTGTCTCGAAAACTCAGACCCTAAGGGTAAAACAAATTTTCACGGCGTATTCCACGGATTCCTGCAAGTCGTCTTGTTTACTGTTCGTCGATCGACGATGCATAATATATGTCGTGTCCTGAATATGCAGAATGCAGAGAAAATGAAACGGCTCGCGGTGGAAGATGCACTGATCACAACAATAATATGCAGCACTCATGCCTATTTTTGGCTGCTTTTTTTATTAAGTTTAAATCAAATTCAGCCATCGCCATCCGAGCCACAGAGATGCGTTGCGTTGCGTGACGGTTTCGCAACCGGTTGGAGGCTGTTTTCTGTTCTATGAATATGAAATACAAACCAAAATCAGCGGTCACTTTAATATAGTAAACACGAATCTCACTGTTATCTGTTCGTAGATATAATTTCTTTGCTATCAATTAACACTTGACTGTATTTCATTATATTTTTCGCTGTTTTCAGCAACGATATTGCAATAACTTCTTCACGACCACCGTATCCGAGACGAAACCTTGTACAATATGTCTAGCTTTGACAACAACTCCGAACGAACCGCGTCCGATAATACCAATTTCCTCTAGGTCTCCATACCGAAATTGTGGTAGATCGATTACCTTATTTACCACTGCCTTCTTGGTAATAAAAGGAAATTTAAAAGCCATCATTATAACTGGAGGGATTTCTGAATGATTTACAATTGACTTCCACGCCTGACCTAATGCCAAATTAGCATTTGGCGCGAAAACATGTCACCAAAAAGTTAATGATAAACAAATATAAAGAAACTATTTTTGGCGGAAAACATAGGAAATTTTCCATGTAACAATCTTTACTTCTGTTTGGTTAAATTGGCCTATCCTCAAAATTCAATTTAGGATAATTCATCTAAGCATAATGATCCATAAGGTTATATCCTGTTGTGAATATCCGGTTTCTGAAACGGGACAAAAGAGATTATGAAACCGTCACGCAACTAGACTTGGCTCGAACGGCTTCGAACACATGTTGAATATTATTTTCGTGATCGGTGCAGGTATCCTCCAGCGCGAGCCGTTTCATTTTCTCTGCATATTCAGGACACGACATTGTATCGACGATCGACGAACAGTAAACAAGACGACTTGCAGGAATCCGTGGAATACGCCGTGAAAATTTGTTTTATCCTTAGGGTCTGCGTTTTCGAGACACCCAGGGGTCCGAGTTTTTAGGGTCTGAGTTTTCGAGACACCCAGGGGTCTAAGTTTTTATATTAGGTTCTGAGTTTTCGAGACACCCAGGGGTCTGAGGTCTGCGTTTTCGAGGTCTGAGTTTTCGAGACACCCAGATTCAAACGTCGCGCTTTATTTGTTCGATTATTTTTACACGCCTTATTGTAAGCACGCGTGACTTTGCGTTAGCCCATGGCGTAACAACGTGATTGGTATCAATTTTCATATAGGTTACACAATCGCCTCGTGCTTTGATCTATTCGCTGTTTGTTTCTTTGCTACCATTTTGTTCGTTGTATCCTGATTTTCTTCGCTCTACTGGATCAGAGCAATATTTGTAAGTGTCAGTCTTCCAGTGATTTTCAATTAGTTGACCAGTTTCTTAGTATTATCTTAACCTAGTGCTTTTCAGTCGAACCATAATCTTCCTAATCATCATAATCGTCATTTATGTGTTCGGATAACCACTGCAATTTCAAAAAAAGTAAGCATCTTATGGAACGTCTCGACTCAACCATGGTTTGGTGCTTACAGGTTTAACTTGTCCCGACAAATTCCGCAGCCAATTGCATCACGTGTAGTGACAGAAGACCGCCAATACAATCTGCCAAAATTATTTTCCAGACGCTCGCCTCGTGGTTCTTCCGAAACAAAATCCTGTATGCATGCTTGTAAACATGGCTTACGAATTGCAAACTCTTCCCATTGCTTTTGCTGTGTTTCAATTTAGGAACCGATCGTTTATTACGTCCCGGGGGAGGGGGGGGGGGGGTGGTTTTGGAGGAGAGGTACAATTTTAAAACAAGCCCCTTTTTGCAATTGGGGGGTAAATTTTTCTCTGGTAAGAAACATGAGGGGGGTCAAATTTTATGACACAGCAACAGCAGTCTAGGGAATTTGACGTCAGTGATCTATCCTCGATCCCGTGGTTGGGGAAAAGGAAAGAATTTGACGCGATTTCAGGTCCCGATGAAAGGGTTGTTTGACATGGTCACGCAAGAGCCTGGAACCTAGCTCTCAAGTACATCAAATACAAGTATATCAAATTTCAAAAAGCAAAAATGACAACAATTTCATTCATAGACACAAACAGCTAAACTTTAATATTTTAAACAATGTAAAATAATACAAACAATAAACGAGAGAAAAGATAAACGAGATATTAAATGAAAAAAAGATAAAAAAATCTGTCTACAGAAGGACGGA
Source organism: Ricordea florida (assembly GCA_949710005.1). Taxonomy (NCBI): domain Eukaryota; kingdom Metazoa; phylum Cnidaria; class Anthozoa; order Corallimorpharia; family Ricordeidae; genus Ricordea; species Ricordea florida. Next base: position 16,621,318 of record OX453286.1, on the reverse strand, counting down.
GAGAATTATGGCCTCCTCAGGAGGGGGGGGGGGGGTCATTTTTCAAACAAGAATTGGGAAGGGGGGTATAATTTTTACCACAAAATATTTTTGGGGGGTTCAGTTTTGAAGCACTACACTTTTTTGAAAACCACCCCCCCCCCCCCCCTTCCTGGGATGTAATAAACAATCGGTCCCTTAGATGCATGCTCAGATCCCTCGTCCAGGGCCTTACCTGTTTCACAGCATCAGCATGCAGAATCAATTCCTGCATTACGGGCAAGGAGTAGTTCTTCTAAGTTCCTATGCCACATGCGTCACCCTCAACAAGCTCAGTCCCTCCACATCTGCCAAGACATTAATCCATTCCTCTGAACGAAACTCCTTCTCTTTTGCAAAAATATAGCAAGAATTAGTACTAGTGAACTCATTAGAAGCGCTTCCTCTCCCGCCATTTTTTAAAGTTGTGTGGAGTTGTAATTTGAATCTTATGAGTTATTAGTGGCTTAAAATTTCCCAGTAAAAACAGATGTCATGTTTAACTAGCTAATGTCTGTCTGTAAACAAACACCTAGGAAAAATGTTCAGCTAGTTAATCGGCCTAGTGAAAACACAGCCATTATGATCATATTTTAAAATCACTTTTTAATGATCTTACAACTTCTTGCACACAGCTATATTTTTTAGTTGTAAAATGTGACTATTAGTCTAGTTTTCGTCTAGAAAAATGGCTTGAATTATTCTTTCTATTAAATTATAAAAGTGGAGAAAGAGTCTACAGTATTATACAGCACTCTATCATCACACTATCAGTAATAATTATTATTCTTAAGTCTTATTTACCTCTGCTATTTGGAGTGTTACTGTCAGGGGAATATTGCCTGTCGGAATCCATCCCAGAATTTTTCTGTTGCTTAATTGGTCAAAAGTGGCTGTGCTGTATATTTCTACTGGACAATTACTGTACACATACGATGCAATATTGCTCCATGGCAAATCTTTGCTACTATTTGTTTGAATTGATTACAGCACGTACTGTATGTTTAGACACAGTTTTATAAGGTATTAAACCAAACAAACTTTGTATTTGCTGAAAAGTGGATATAATGTACTTTAACTGACTAAAGGAAAAAAAAGATGACTAAAAGCCTGTCAGTTTGCCACTTTGATGATTTCCTTTTGTGTCTTTTTTTATGGCCATTTCTGTATGCTTTTCCTATGCAGGAAAATCTGGGTGAAGATACTAACAGTGAAACCATGTGGATCAAAAACAAAACACACCTAATAATGATACTATAAAAAAAAATATGATAATTACTATTATAATATACCTAGATAGGACCATGTGCGCACTCTGATTGGTCAAAAACCCATGTTTTTTCAGAGCACAGAAAAAGTGTGTGTTCTTGTTTTTGTCCAGATTACCTCTAATCATTTTTGTTAGAGATGGTGAAAAACATTTTCTTCAAAGAAATTTATGATAGAGTTCTCAGAGAAGCAGTAGAAAGTATGGAAGCTGAGATTAACAAAACAAATGAAGAAGAAGCAAAAACAGTTGAGAAGTTGGTATTAAATGGCATCAGTTCTTCAATCTGTGTGCTTTGTTGTTTCTACTTGCAGCGTGTAAAATCTTATCATAAAGCAAATGAAGAAGCCTATGCCGTGTGTTACACTACGATAAAACAATCTGGAAATTTTTGAGAACAAGCGAGAAATATTGCTTGCAGCTTGTGTTTTCTACATTGCACACAATTGTTCTCAAAAGCCTGTTGTGTTTTATCACACTGTAATACACAGCTTATAGGCTTCTTTATTTGTTAAATAAAAGCGAAATTATTATCATCACATTTGATATTTTATACTTATCAATAGTCCATTACTATCATTGTCACTCTTACAGATAATAATAAATCATTGGCACTATCATTCTCATAATTTCCATTTCAGGTTAGGATCAGGTTTCTATATGACAGTATATAATTTTTATAACTAATTTTGTCTTGTTTGTTTGTGTACAGACCAGAATTTGTGGCCAGGGGAGTCATCCAGCTTATTGAGGATGATCACCATGCTGCTGTGATGAGGGTAACCAAACGAAATGGGATTGATTTTATGAATTATAACAAAGCTAAACTATAGCTCTAACAACATGAACATTTCTGGTATAACAGCAAAGCTCTTATAAAGCATGTGCAAACTGCAAAAATGTGGAACCTTCTGGCTTGGATTTCATGGACATACCATACCATTTTTAGAATACTTTGTATCTAAGACAATTAAAGACCACACAATATTAAAATGGAGGATAATAGACTATACTGATATTTACTGTTATTCCCATCAACTCCTTCCACGCTGGCTGCTGTTAAGAACTACTCCACCTTCGGGAATTTGTAAGAACACTGAATTATGTACATGTAGGAGTTAACATGGGGTTTTGCAAATTAAGGAATCAAAAGTAATTGTAAAGATGTTGCTTCCATAGATGTGTTCAAACAGTTTCCTCTTAAAAGTTGTCTACATTGTGGTGAAAAGAAATTTAACAGAGAATAATGCATGGGTGCCTGGAGAAATGAACTTTCTCTTTGAGTGTTCTTATTGATATGTAGGAATAAAGATTTTTTGCATAAATATCTGGTAAGCATTAATATGCTCTGACAGGAGATATGGAATTTCTCTTTTGGTGTTCAAATCATTGTCTATCGATTTGAACACTCGCAGATATGACATAATAATTATTATCTCTACGTGTATGTGCCTTTGTATCTCTATTTACAAGTATAATAATTATAATAACCCTGAGTGAAACCTAGCAATTAGTAAAGGTAATCATACGGTTTCGAGTTCAATTTGGAATTAATTTGCACGAGTGAGTTTTTCAAAAAGCTGAAATTGCACTCGCCGAAGCGGCTCGTGCAATTTCAGCTTTTTGAAAAACTCACAAGTACAAATTAATTCCAAATGGAACGAGAAAAGCCGTATGATTATTTATTAATAATATAAACATGAAAAAATTCACCTGGAGGAAGTGCCGGAAGATCTCATTGCGGACGGACAGGAAGTAAGCATTTGACGCGGATTTGACACTTTATTTACTGAAGATCAACTGGTAACGCTACGAACTCAAAGCGGTTCGTTTAAAAATAAAGAATATCATAATCCAGAAAATCGATGTGTAATTTGCACTGGTGTTACACTTTTTGCACTGGTGTTACACTTGAACTGCACTGCTCTCTGTGACGAAACTAATGTGGTTTATCTAGAAACCACAAGGGCTGACCGAAATAGTTTACGTGTCTGCGGTATCTATTACCGGAAATAGTTTAGATTTTTCACTAGCCACTCCTAGCACATGTATTACTTGTTTTTCTATCTGCTCTACATTATTATTAAACGTCGTTTGCTAAACAAAGTCTCTCGCGTGTTGTTACATGGTGGCAGCGAGTGGAGAGCTATAGTGGTACTATATTACACATAGTTTCTCATCAACGCAAGAGTTAAAAGAATGGCATCGGGATACTCCCTACCACCTCCAGCGCACCTCGAGATTCATGACTCGAACGCTGCGGAAAAGTGGAAAAAGTTCCTGTTAGCATGGGAAAACTACGCTCTCGCCACAGAGCTCAGCGAGAAGTCCCAGCCAGTACAAGTAGCCACACTCTTGACAGTGATAGGCGAAGAAGCAAGAGAGGTGTACTCGACCTTCAACGACTGGGTAAACGAGGGAGACGACAAGAAAATCGGACCAGTACTAAAGAAACTAGGAGATTACTGCGAACCGCGCAAGAACATTCCCTTCGAAAGATATCGCTTCAACCGACGTATTCAAGAGCCAGGAGAGACTTACGACCAGTATCGCACGGCACTTCGAAAGTTAGCCGAGGGTTGCAACTTTGCAACAATAACTCCCGAAGAAATACTTCGCGACCGCCTGTTGTTTGGAATTCGTGAACCCAAACTCAGAGAGAGATTGTTAAGAGAGACAACATTAACACTCGCCAAAACAGACGAAATCTGCAGGGCATCCGAGAGCACGACTGCTCAGATGAAACTTATGGAAAAAGAAGAGAATCCATCAAGCACCGTAAATGCAGTCAGAGAAAAAAGCAAGAACCTTAAAGTGCCAAGAAAACGAAATCTCAAAGGCAAGGACTCCCAACACGGAAAGCCCAAAGAATGTGAGAGGTGTGGCTCTGTTCATGATCACGCAAAGAAAGAACAATGTCCGGCTTTCGGCAAGACGTGTTTGAAGTGTGGTAAACTATCGCATTTTGCAGCTAAATGTCGCAGTAAGAAACGAGACAACAACACTCGCACGTTTGTTAGAGCTGTCGACGACGATGTCAGCGAATCCGAGGTATTCTACGCCGACATGATATCAGCAGTAGATCTGGATGATTCCCAACTCGTGACACTAAAACTGGAGTCTGGCAATTATCTGCGGTTTCAACCGGACACTGGAGCACAGTGCAACGTAATTCCGGTGAGTCTCTACAAGAAAGCCACAAAAGACCACAAATTGGAGCGCGTGACACCACTGAACACTCAACTCTCAGCCTACGGTGGTTCGAAATTACAAGTTGTGGGCCAAGTTCGTATTACCGTGTGGCGTGACGACTACAGATGTCAGTTGGATTGTAAACTTGTTGACAACAACACAATCCGCCCCCTCCTTGGACGAAAAGCCTGTGTGGGCATGAAGATCATTACATACACTGACAATGATCAATTAAACAAACCACAAACAGGAAATGCCCCAGTGTACTCGCTCGAAACGGCAGCAAAAGTAACGCAAGCGCCCATTACCAAAATGGCCCTGATTAAGAAATACCCGCAAGTTTTCGGCGAAGGTGTCGGAAAGCTGGCCGGTGAACACCATATTAGAATTGACAGCACCGTTAACCCTGTACAGCACGCACCGCGTCGCGTACCTGTAGCACTCAGAGCCAAAGTAAAAGAAACCTTAGAAGACTTGGAGAAACAGGAAATCATTGCACCCGTGACCTGTCCCACAGCATGGATAAGCTCCATGGTAAATGTACCGAAGAAAAACGGAAAACTACGCGTATGCCTGGACCCCAGGGACCTCAACCGTGCCGTCCAACGCGAGCACTACCCTCTCCCAACAATTGAAGACATTGCTACTCGACTCCATGGCGCGAAAGTCTTCACAAAGCTCGATGTACGAAACGGATTCTGGCATGTGGTCCTTGATGCAGAGTCGTCCTACCTGACAACCTTTCACACCCCGTTTGGACGTTACCGTTGGCGACGCCTGCCTTTCGGTATCAGCTCAGCTCCTGAAGTCTTCCAACGCAAAATGCACGAGCTCATTGAAGGACTTTCAGGCATCGAAGTCGTGGCAGATGATTTTATCGCAATTGGTTGCGGAAACACAGTTGAAGAGGCCATTAATGACCACGACACAGTCCTGATTAGATTCCTGGAACGCTGCAAAGAGCGAGGCGTTAAGCTCAACACGGACAAGCTCAACCTCCGACTAACGGAAGTCCCGTTCATCGGACACGTCGCCACAGACAAAGGTCTATGTGTAGACCCCGCCAAAGTCCGGGCGATCAGCGAAATGCCCGCACCCACAGACAAAGCCGGAGTTCAGAGATTGCTGGGACTCGCACAGTATCTCAGCAAGTTCCTACCACGTCTGTCTGACATCACAAAGCCATTAAGAGAACTCACCCAGAAAGACGTACAGTGGACCTGGGAAACTGCCCAAGAAGAGGCATTGGTGGCGCTAAAGAATGCTGTCATGACTACCCCAGTCTTGCGCTACTACAACCTAGAGGAAGAAGTCACGCTCCAGTGTGACGCCTCTCAGTTTGGGTTAGGCGCCGCCCTATTACAAAACGGACAGCCGGTGGCCTACGCATCGCGTGCTCTTACAGATGCAGAAACTCGCTATGCCCAAATAGAAAAGGAACTGCTCGCAATCGTTTTTGCGTGCGAACGTTTTGAGCCGTATGTGTACGGCCGTGACGAAGTCCATGTGGAAAGCGACCACCAGCCCTTAGAGTCAATCTTTTTAAAGCCACTCCACTCAGCACCCAAGCGACTCCAGCGAATGTTGCTGAGACTCCAAAAGTACAGCCTTCGAGTGACTTACAAGAAAGGTCACGACATGTTTCTGGCCGACACCCTGAGCAGAGCTTTCCTCCCAGAGGTCAACGCCTGTGAGTTCACGCAAGAGCTCGAGGAAGTGGATCACACAGCCTCACTACCAGTCAGTGACGAGCGTTGGCAGCAGATCAGACATGCATCGGCAGATGATCCTGTGTTACAGCAGCTACGTGCTACTATACGCCGGGGATGGCCAGAAACCAGATCCGAAATTCCGGAATGTCTCTACCCCTACTTCGACATGAGAGATGTGCTGACTGTCCAGAACGAACTCGTCTTCAAAGGACAACTTCTCGTAGTACCAGCCTCCCTACGTAAGGAGCTTATGGCAGTGGTACACAGCTCGCATATTGGCGTTGAAGGGTGTATACGCAGAGCACGTGATACCCTCTACTGGCCCCGCATGGCAACCGAGCTACGAGAGTACATCTCGAAGTGTGACGTATGCCTAGCCCACCGCACCGGACAAGCCAAGGAAACACTCGTACAGCACGAAGTGGTGGCCCGTCCCTGGTCCAAAGTCGCCGCTGATCTTTGTGAGCTAGACAACCGCACACTCCTAGTCATCACTGACTACTACAGTAACTTCATAGAAGTTGCTCGACTCAACACCGCGACGTCACGCAACGTCATCAAAGAAATGAAAGCCGTATTTGCCAGGTATGGCATTCCAGACGTCCTCGTGACGGATAACGATCCCCAGTTTGCATCCGCTGAATTCGCTGTCTTCGCGAAAACCTGGATGTTCAAACACAGTACATCATCACCCTACCATCCACAGTCAAATGAAAAGGCTGAGAACGCCGTGAAAACTGTGAAACGCCTGTTTACCAAGTGTAAAGAGTCTGGCCAATCAGAGTTCCTAGCACTGTTAGATTGGCGGAACACCCCGACTGAAGGAATTGGCACCAGCCCCGCCCAGCGTCTAATGGGACGTCGCTGCAAGACCCTCCTTCCTGTCGCCGGTACCCTGTTACAGCCTCGTTACTCAACAGAAGAGGAGACACGCGCGCTTATTGGCAACAAACAGCGGCAGCAGCACTACTACAACAAGCATGCAAGGCCGGCACTGCGACCAATCGGACAAGGTGAAACCGTGCGCATGAAACTACCTGGTCAGAAAACCTGGAGCGCTGGTACCTGCATGGCACAAGCTGGTCCGCGTAGCTACGATGTGAAAGTCGGTGAGACTGTATACCGTCGCAACCGCCGCCAGCTGATTCAGTCCAAAGAACCTCCCATTGTAGACTCCAGCGAGCCAGAACCTTCTACATCATGTGCAGAGACAAAACCTCAACACATTGAACTAGCCAATCAGCCGCCGACCCAAGCATCCAGCACCCCTGACTCACAACCTGTTAGTATACGCAAATCACAACGTACCCGCAGACCACCTGCTCACCTAAAGGACTTTGTCACCAAATGAACTATTAGTTCCTCTAAATACTTGTTGATTCGATCTTGATTTATTAGGAAACACATGTAGCTTACTTTCTTTATAGGAGGAAAGATGTGACGAAACTAATGTGGTTTATCTAGAAACCACAAGGGCTGACCGAAATAGTTTACGTGTCTGCGGTATCTATTACCGGAAATAGTTTAGATTTTTCACTAGCCACTCCTAGCACATGTATTACTTGTTTTTCTATCTGCTCTACATTATTATTAAACGTCGTTTGCTAAACAAAGTCTCTCGCGTGTTGTTACACTCTCAGCCACGGAATGGCGGAACAGCGGAATGACGGAAAATAACCCCGAATCCTAAAAGACGGAACGGCGGAAAATTACTGCAAACCCTAAAAGACGGAATGGCGGAAAATAACTGCAAACCCTAAAAGATTGAATGGCGGAAAATAACCCCGAATCCTAAAATAATAATAAAAACATAAAAAGAGAAAAGGAAATTAATTCTTAATTCCCACCTCCCGACAAGATGTTTTAATTTTAGTTTTTGGAGGATCTTTCGTGTAACATTTGCGAGGTCTTGTCTTCAAGCGCTAGCGCCAATTTCCGCTCGCTCAGGCTTATACAACATGAATTTTTGACTTCTGTTTGTCTTTATCAGTTTGGCAGTTTTTTCATATTCCCACACTTCGTCCCCTTCCAAAGGATACCGAAGGACACTGCAAAAGACGTCTGCAGAGATTTACGCTTCTCCTTCAACTTATTTTGTTATTATTAATCTTTTTCAGTAACTAGTCCTTAGACGGTCAACATCATTCATGCCAGATAACAGCAAATTAAACTTAACTTGTTAACTTTGTTTATTTAAGCAAATGTGCAAGCCCTGCCGCCGTTTCTCGGGCGATCCTTTCTTAAAAGGCAAACTGTTCGACTGCCTTATTGGAATGGATGTACTGAAGAAATTTATCGAGGCTGCTCACCTTCTGTGACACTCCGAATGGGGCAAAGTCGAAGTACAAATATTCGAGCGTCATTGCGCACGGTTCGATGCTAGCGGCTTTGAACTTAATGACATGTTCACTTGAGATACCTTGAAGAATCTTCCCTTCTTTAAGGAACAGTCACTTTTCATTGACCTCGTCACTAAGTAATTTCTTGATCACGACCTTCTCCCCCTTCGCTTTTGCAACAAAAAACAATCCAAAGGAGCCACGGCCGATTGTCTCCTCCTTGTTTTGTAGAAGACTCCAGTCAAACAGTGTTAGGCGCGTATAATCTTCGATAAAGGGTTTTTCGGAATTTACCCTCCCATTTAGGGAGGGCAATTTAAAAGCCATAGAACTCAACAATTACGACAAGCTATACTCTGCTTCAATATAGACTACAAAATTTATCTGCACGTGGCGCGAGTGTAATTGCGACGTGGGAATTGCTATGCCAGGCGTCGGGTCAATTATCTTTGGTAAAACGTGTTAATGTAAGTTAGTTAATGATAGTACTTCCGTTGTCACGCGAATAGGCGATTGCATGGAGGCTTGATTCGTTTGCGTTTCCTCCAGTTAATATCCCCCACTTAAGAAAGTGAAAATATAAGCAGTAAAAACGTTGTTTGAGTCCCACCGTCTTCATTTAGATTTCCCACCTTCATACGTCACAGCCACATTTACATTTTACATTTAATGCCGCAGTCCCAGGGGTTTAACTGAATGATTTCGCTCTGTGTTAAAAATGAGTATTTTGTTTTCTTATGAGAGGATGCGTGATTTTTTTTGTCCCAACCAGGTGAGATTTCTAGTGAAGAATCAGATCGTTGGGGTGAGCGAGTTTAAAATTCCAATTGACGATTAACACATACATGAAGTTGTTAAGTGTATTTTTATTCCTCTATTATTATTACTATTATTATCATTTTTTCGCTATTCCGCCTTTAAGGTAATTTTCCGCCATTCCATCGTTTAGGGTTTGGGGTAATTTTCCTCCGTTCCTTCTTTTAGGGTTCGCGGCAATTTTCCGCCATTCCATCTTTTAGGGTTTGCAGTAATTTTCCGCCGGACCGTCTTTTAGGGTTTGCAGTAATTTTCCGCCATTCCGTCTTTTAGGGTTCGCGGCAATTTTCCGCCATTCCGTCTTTTAGGGTTTGCAGTAATTTTCCGCCATTCCGTCTTTTAGGATTCGGGGTTATTTTCCGTCATTCCGTCGTTCCGCGATTTAGGGTTGCCCCGATTTAACAGTTACCAAACTTTAAACCCGTTAGTGGGCCAACAAAGCGACTACGACTTAGTAACATGAGCTCGGTTTTACCGGGATGTGGTGTTAGAAGAGAACGGCAACACCACTCGAAAAGTAAAGCTAAAATCTTATTTAAGGCCATAACGACCAAATCTGGAGAAGTCGCTACTACATACATCATAGTATCGTCAGCATACATGTGAATGACACCATCATTATCGTTGATGATATCAGGTAAGTCATTACAATACAAAGAAAACAGTGTGGGCCCTAAAATTGGAACACCGAACTTTACAGAACGAGGGCTAGACTTCTCCCCATTTACTATTGTTATTTGTGAACGCTCGGACAAATAACTGCTAATCCAATGTTATACACTTGAGGCTAAGCTATTTATACAAGGAGAAAGGCACACTTCTAGACGAAGCCATGTTGTCTTTTAATCTCTGAATTATGGGTAACCTACAAACAACTTCATGTAGTATCACATATAACATCTCCCTTTTTCCAGTAAAATAAAATCAACTTGGAAAACTTAGAAACTGTCTAGTCTATCGAAAGGGTAAACACAAATAAACTCTAATAAGGTAACTAGAAATGTCTCAAGTTCAGGGACTGCATGTAAGTTCATAAGGCATAAACCTATGTCACGTAATCCTTGAACTTGGAAGGACGAACACTGACTCTGCCACTCCTTGTAACTGGAGACTGAGGTGGTTGCAAGCTGTTCCTATCATCAGTCATGGTAGATTCAGACTGTTTCATAGTCGGGCTTGGTCTTATGTCATTTGGTGGTTTGTCTGCTGACTTGTACCTAGATGAGCTCTGATCAATGGAGCTGCTCTTGGTGGTGGACAGTCGCTTCAGTTCTTGACTAGTATCTTGGCGAACAAATTTTCTGTTCCGTCTGCACAGGTTTCCGCTCTCTGTTTCTATAAGGTAGGAACGTGGTCCGACTTTTGCTACACATGACCCTCTCTCCCATGGTGCTTTTGGGTTAACTGGTTGAAGACGTACTGGTTCTCCTACTTGGAGTTCCGGTAATGGTCTTGCATGCTTGTCATAGGCAACTTTAGCTTGCTGTCTCTTCAGTTTGATGTTTTCAGGCACGCCTTCTGCAACTTCTGGCTTAAGTAATGCTTCGGCTGTAGGGATAGTGGTTCGGGTCCTTCTTGACATGAGCTTCTGAACAGGACTCAAGCTGTTGCTGTCAGGTGTGTTTCGCCATTCAAGAAGAGCCATCTGCACATCCTTCTTGTCCTTCTTTGCCTTCTTTAAGAGAGTCTTAGAAATCTTCACTGCAGACTCAACTTTGCCATTACTCTGACTATGTAAGGGTGAGGAGGTGGTGTGTTGAAATTCCCATACGCGAGCAAACGCAGCAAACTGTGCACTTGAGTACTGGGGACCATTGTCTGTAACCATGTCAGCAATGCCATGGCGGGCAAAGTGGGCCTTTGTTGCACTGATCACTGATTCGGCAGTCGTATCTTGCAACAGGTCTAATTCAAAATAGTCACTGTAATAATCTACAGTCACCAAATAGGTCTTATTTCCAAGTGTGAAAAGATCTTGACCAACTTTTGACCATGGGGTGTCTGGGATCTTGTGCGTCATCAATGGTTCTTTCTGCTGTCTGGCTTGAAAGTCATTACAAACTGCACACTTTTGGACCAGGTCCTTTATTTGACTTGTCATACCCAGCCAGAACAACACATCACGTGCTCGACGCGTACAAGCATCAGGTCCTAGGTGACTTGAATGGACTCTTAAAATCATCTGAGATCTCATCGAAACAGGGATGATGACTTTCATTCCTTTATACAGTATTCCATCTTGCACTGTCAGTTCTTCTTTGTAGTTCCAATATTCCCGAATGCAAACTGGAACTTCTTCTTTCGAGGTTGGCCATCCTGTCATAACTGTGTTCATCAGGCTCTGTAATGTGACATCTGCTAGGGTGCACTGCTTGATCTGCTGATAGGTGTCCTCTGATAATCGCATGTAGTCGGCTTGATTAATATTGGCTATCTCTTGAAACAGTTGTTCTTCTTGCTCGAGTTGGAATATTTGATACTCTGATGTGCCCTTACACTGGGTGTGGTCAGCCTGGAGATAGGCCCTGCTAAGCATGTCAGCAATGAACATCTGTGGACCAGGAAGATACTTCACATGCAGGTTGTATCTTTGCAAACGTAGGAGCATTCTTTGCAACCTCTTCGGTGCTGAATGAAGGGACTTCTGGAAAATTGGGACTAACGGCTTGTGATCTGTCTCGACTGTCGTTAAATCTCTGCCATGAATATACTGATTAAAACGACTGCAGGCGAATACAATTGATAGACATTCTTTTTCTATCTGAGCGTACTGACGCTCTACTGCACTCAATGATCGCGACGCAAATGCTACGGGTTGTTCATCCTGTAGTAAAGTGGCTCCTAACCCGGACTCTGAAGCATCACATTGGACTGTGGTCTCGCTGCCTACATCGTAATACTTGAGCACTGGTGCAGAGCTAATCATGGCTCTGATTGCTTCAAAGGCGTTTTGCTGTTGGCTCTCCCATATGAACACAGCATCCTTCTCAGTTAACTTGCGAAGTGGTTCTGACACTTCTGAGAGCCTTGGCATGAATCGGGACAAATAATTGAAACATCCTAGGAGACGCTGGACTGCCCTTTTGTCATTTGGTTGAGGCATGTTTGCAATTGCTTCCACTTTCATGGGGTCTGGCTTCAGACCATCGGACGTAAACAACTGTCCCATGTATGTTACTTGGTCTAGTCGCAGTCTCAACTTCTTCTTGTTAAGCTTCAAATTGACTTTGCGGGCACGCTTGAGCAAGTTCACTAAGTTCTGATCATGATCTGCTAAAGCTTCCTCCATAGTTTCTCCACTGCCATAACACAAGATATCATCTGCAATGACTTCTATACCATCTAAACCGACTAGTGCTTCATTCTGACGACGCTGATACTCTTCTGGTGCACTACTGATTCCTTGAGGCATTCGCAGATAACGATATCTTCCAAATGGGGTCCAGAATGTAGTAAGAAGTGAGCTTTCCTTGTCAAGCTTAACTTGATAGAAACCATCTTTGGCATCCAGAACTGTAAACACCTTAGCTTTGGCAAGCTTTGGCAGAACCTCATCAACTGTTGGCATCTGATACTTTGGCCTCTTAATAGCTTTGTTTAGATCTCGCGGGTCAATGCACACTCTTAACTTTCCGGGCTTCTGCACTGCTACAAGACTGCTAATCCACTCTGTTGGGCCAGTTTCCTTGACAATTATTCCTTGCTTCTCCATCTCTTCAATCTTTGCTTTCAGCTTTGCTTTCAGTGGCACAGGTACACGGCGAGGAACATGCTGCACTGGTGCGATGTTTGTATCAACTTTAATGTGATATTCTCCTGGCAGGCAACCCAAACCCGTGAACACATCTTCATACTCTTTCATGAGCTCATCAAGCGCCAGTGGTTCATATTGTTTGCTGTTCACTGAATGAACGGACTGGACCATGCTCAAGGAAATCCAGCCTTGTTTGATGCACGTCTCACCGTCGACAATGGGCCAAGGTGCATTCTCCAAGATGTCAAACTTTATCTTGCATTTAGAAACACTGTTCTGACTAACTGTAAATGTGTAGGATCCCAATGGAGTAACCATACTACCATCATATAATCTTATCTTGCCTCCAGGCGGATCCAACTGGACTTCTCCACTCTGTAAAATATTCAACAAATCTGTATACGACATTGCACTGCACGTTGCTCCAGTATCTAACTGAGCCTTCACTGTAGGACTGTACTCTGTATGGAAGGTGAGGGGAACCATAAAGGTAGATCTGCTCACATTTCTGCTGACAACTCCAACACGCTCTGCGATGAAGATAGAATCACCTGATTCATCACCATCCTCTGCTGATTCCACATGGATTCCACTTGACTGATGAACTTTATTTGTAGCTTTAACTGGCGTCTGCATCTTGTTATGGCATTTCACAGCAAAGTGGCCTTGTTTACCACACTTGTGACACGTCTTTCCCGAGGCTGGACATTTAGCTCTGTCAAATGGGTGGTCTGAACCACAAAACTTGCATGAACTCTTTGAATTTCCTTTGCTTGACTTGCTAGAACGTCTTGTGTTTCCATGGCTATGTTCACCACTTCCTTTCCTTTTCTCTTTTAACCTACGCTTGTCTGATGCATGGATTGTAGGAGCTGGGTCAGCCACATCCTTAAACTGCTCTTTATGGACTCTGGATAATTCACTGGCACGAAGAGCCTCAATACACCTAGCCAAGCTTGGAACAGGGTGCTCCCTCAGAAGCCGATCACGAGTCGAAGAGTCTCTGGTACCAATAACTAACCGGTCACGAATCAAGCTCTCACAAAGACTCTCAAATTCACATGACTCAGCAAGCTGGCGTAATCTCACTACGTACTGATCAATGGTTTCATGTTCTGCTTGATTAGCAAAGCCAAATTTGACTCGTTCAAACAACAGATGTTTTTGAGGCATGAAATGGCTGGTCAGGGCATCAAGGATTTTTTCCGGATCTTTCTTATCATCAGCAGATAAAGTCGTAAGGCTGTTCATAACCTTTATACAGTCCATACCCATAACACTACATAACGCTCCAGCCTGTACTGGCTTAGGTTTCTTGTCAAGTTCGGTAGCGGTTACGTAATAGTGCCAAGCTTCTTTGAACATTTTCCAATTTGTCGATACGTCATCTTTGACATTCATAGGCAATGGTGGTGGTATATGATAAAACGGCATGTTAAAACGGGTGAAATGCTTCGGTACTCACAGTTCAGATGCTTTCCTTTCGCAGACAAAATCCAATATGGCGATTCGAGTCGACCACGTGCTCCACTGAACGAGCGTTGAAATACTGCAACAGCGAACTTTCTGTGACAAAATCGTTCCTGTTATGGAATACCAGCGCCAAACGAGGGGGCTTGGTGGTTCATTAAACTCCTGACACCATGTTATACACTTGAGGCTAAGCTATTTATACAAGGAGAAAGGCACACTTCTAGACGAAGCCATGTTGTCTTTTAATCTCTGAATTATGGGTAACCTACAAACAACTTCATGTAGTATCACATATAACATCCAAGACCATAGGTCACCGGCAATCCCTAGCACCTGAAGTTTCTTTAGCAGGAGAGGGTGCGAGATGGAGTCAAGTGCTTTTCTAAAATCAACGAAAACGATTCCAACCGTGTGATTGTTGTCGAGAGAACGCCTCCAATCCTCGGAGATTTTAGCCAGTAATAGTTCTGTCGAGTGGCCTTGTTCGTACGCCCACTGATGTTTGTTGCTGAGACCGTGATCAGCAATGTGCGACGTAATTGTTGACACGACACAAGACTCCATTCACTTTCCTGGAACACATAACAAAGAGATCGGTCGGTAATTACTCTTGTCAGTTTCATCATCCTTTTTATGCAGGAAAGAGACGTTGGCAGACTTCCACATCGCAGGAACCGAATTGTTACAAACGCTAGCATGATAAACACATCGTAACGACGGCACAATTGCATCGCCTGCGAGCTTCAATAATTTAGGTGCAACATTATCTGGTCCACAAGATTTGTTTGGCTTGAGGTTCTTCAGGCCTAGAGCGATTTTGGTGTCATTTAAGTCAATGTTCATGATAGAAGGCGTAGCAGGCTGCTGGCTAGAATCACCGCCTACGTACTTCGTCATATCTGTCAGATACTCTGCTTGGCATGCTCCCAGACCCTCCTTTGGCACCGGATTGTCAAGACTGATGGTTACTTTTAAAATTTAGCCGCCTGCTTTAAGACTTTTTGACAACCCTGTTCATGTACTGTACTTACTCCCTGTGCCTGTAATAATTTATTGGTCAACTTAGTTCGATTCATTCTGGTTGCAGGGGGTGTTACAGCGTTATCAAATTTTTCACCCACTGGTAGTCTATTCACTTAAAGACACAATACCTAGACTAACAGAAATTCTGCTTAAGGCTAAGCTGAGACCTGATTTCCCTTTTCACTTGCATATATAGCTAAGTATACTTGGGCTAATAGACAGAAACGAACTTCTAAACAACAAACAAACAGATCTATAGTTCCAGACTCCAGTGGAGTCCTTGCGGGCCCGTGGCCAACCAAACGAGATGAGAGAAAATTGGAATAATAAAACAAGTTGATAAATGACGAAGGACGAAGGGAAACGTCAGCACCCCCTCTTTAACCTTACGGTGGTACAGATTACTTTATTAACTTGTTTGATTATCCCCATTTCTTGTGTTTCAATTCCCCACCCATGCAGCACCAGTTTCTTAAGAAACGACCCCACAAAAGATACGGGGTTAGGCGGTACGAGCAAGGTCTTGGGTGGGGTCAACACAACATAAGGGACAGAGAGGGAATCTCAGGTCGTCGGCTGGGATGTGATAGAAACGGAAATACATTTTCCGAGAGGTCCGTATAATTTCACTGTAACCCATTCCTTCTACCCATCTGTATTTAAGGCCGCTCACAGTCTTGAATATGTATGAGGTTCTCTAATTATGGATTATTATATTATGGTTCTATAATTATGGATTATAGTGACTTCTGCCACTGCCAGGGGAGTAACTTTTTTATTCGAAAGTATTAGGGGAAGAAATCACACGCTACTGAACAGAGACAAACAAGCCGACATTACCGTCGACCATATCTTCCATAACTTAGAAAAATAAAGCATTCAGATCACTTAGATCAGTTAGATGTAAGGTGAATGTTTATTATCATTACCTATACATGTTTGAAACCGATAAAATTTCCAGTTTTTAATTTGATCGCGGAAAAGCGTTTTAAACAAGGAGAAAACAAATCTAGTATGAACATATCCAGCTTATCCATAAGCGTTAAGGCCATCCTATTTTTTTTCTCCGTTTAGCGTCGTCCGACCGACCTAAATTTTTGGCATTTAAAAAAAAGTAACTCAGTACGTAGTTGGACCATTTTTCACTTGAAATAATTCTTATGACTTTTTTTTTTAACTTTCTTTTTTTTCAATCCGACCGACCGACCCAATATCAGAAAACGCATTCGACGCTAAACGAAAAAAAAAATATGAGGATGACCTAAGTTTTGTCGCGTCGGAATGGTCGGTCAACAGCATAAAGACTGTGAGAATTAAGCTTACCAGGTCGTTCAAGTCAGTACGAGAGTACAACGTTAAACAAAGACGTTCTGATTTGGTGAATTTGGACTGCCTTCTTAGATAAATCTTGCTTCGATTTTCTGCACCCATGCGTTATACATCCCTAACTTGCGGACGACGTCCAAAAATTGCGAGTTGTAACTCGAACGAAAATTCTAAGGTAACTTTCTGTTGACTACCTATTTACGAAAAGTCTTGGACAACTTTTTCTCGACCACGTAAATTACGCAAATTCTAGGGCAATTTTTTTTTCCGAAAATCAAGACAACGTGTTCTTTCCCTTGAGGAGAAATTTTCCGAAAAATTTAGGCGACGACCTTACATTCGAACAGATATTTTACCGAAATCATTCGTTGGGTGCCCCTGACAAGAGACTTACTTGGTAGGCCATAAGCATCCATGAGCATCACAATACGACATACAGACCTCTTGGAAAATGACTTCCCTGTCCAAAAATAACTTTTCTGAAGTTTTCATATCCCAAAGACTGAGGGTCTCGTGGAACAAGGGAACGAAGGTAAAATATCTTAGGGAACAAGGGAACATGACTCCTGTTTTTGGGAACACGGGGGTTATGAGTGAGGGTCTCCCAGGGGTTTTATAGAACAAGGGGGCCAAGGTAAAATATCGTATGGAACCAGGAAGCACGACTCCTATAACAAGGAATACGGGAACAGAAGTGGGGAAATTGGGGGTATAGGGATATGTGGCAAGCAGATATGTTATGGGGAACAAATAAGGAAAAGCTGCGGGAACATGGCATTGGAACCGAGGGAACAAGTACGTCCTTAGGAGACCCTCAAAGGCTGGACTGGGAGTGTCCCTCTCTGTCCCTCTTGCTCTCTTGGTTGGGTAAGAAACCCCCTCCCAAAGGAAAGCAACAAAAAACAGTGTTTCAAATAATCATGCATTTATTTGGGGTTGCAAAATAAATGGTTGCAGCGAACTTTACCGTTTCATCATTGGCGCGGCTGCACGCAAGTTTCCTTCTGGAGCCTGATGTAAACATATACCGCCGAGTCTGATTACAAGAGTACTTTGATCATCAGTGGCTAATACTACGCTGGTTTGAAATATTATATATAACTTTTTCAACATTTTAACCAGCGTAGCATTAACTATGTCTGATTGGCCTTTTTTTATACCAAAGACGCATCATGCGTCTGGACGAACTTGGGCAAACATTTGTAGTTAATTCGTCTGGTTATGCGTCTCTAGTATAAAGACGGGTACATGGGATATTATGCGTCTAGACGAACTACCCTTCATAATGCGTCTTAAACGACGAGACGCAGCCGAATGGGCTATTGACCCGTGGTCCTTGAGGGCGAAGGGTTTAATTGCTTTAGCATCACCCAACTAGTCGGACAGAAAAGGCAAAAATAAATTAAGTTAGAAAATGCCAATTGAAGAAATATTTATTTGGGAATAAAACGAAAGAAAGCGTCACGAATTTCGCTACTCGAGGACTAGTAGGCCAGTAGTATAGCCAATCAGATTGCGGCATTAGCATTAGTCCACTAGTTTGGTGATACTAACAGCCGATAGTCCTCGACAGAAACACTCTATTGTTTAAATAGTACTAATAAAAATCAGTAGCCATTGTCTACCTGGTTAATAATAATAACAATCTTTATTAAGGAAAAAACTCTATCTCATTAGTGGTTTTGGTAGAGGTCCTTTAAGATATCTACATCTAAAAAAAATTATACATACAATTTAGAAAAAAAAATGTTTACAATTAAGAGATAGAAAAAAAACTATACAAAGCAAGAAGAAATTAAAAAGGCTAAAAAGAAGAGAATAAATTTCTCTTAAATGTTACTAAAGTATATGAATTTTTAATGCCACCACTTTTGAGCCGTTTCCATATTTCAGGAAACTTCCCAGAGCGAATTGATAGAATTAGTAACTTGGTGATGGAGGGATAGATCGCTTTTGCGCCACACTTTAACAGTGCAATGTGCACCTCTCTTTTGACTAATACTATATTTTAGCTTAAGCCAAATCGCCTGCAATCTTATGGTTCTGTTAGACTAATTAGACTAATTGTCAGTGTTTATGTTTCTTTACTAGTGTGCTTTAGAAATAGCGCAGTGTTTGCCGCACGAGAACACCGTGGCATTCTTTCCGGGTTATTTCACGGTCAGCGACCACGGAAAGTTTGAAACTTAAACAAAAAAGTAGAATAGGGGAAAACGTTAGGGGTCTACGGTCATTCCACTGCCAAGTCTATTCACTGCAGGTCGAAGTCAATTCGCCACAGAACAAAAGTCGTTTCACTTCAAGACAAAAGTTGTTCTCGATTTCTCTTACCAAATTGTTAATGTTTCTTTAAACAAAAGAAATTGGGTAAATCAAACGAGTTGATTAAGTAAGTTATACCACCGTAAGGTAAAAGGGAGTGCCGACGTTTCGAGCGTTAGCCCTTCGTCGGAGCGAATGAGAGGATTGTGGGTTACGTACAATTTATATAGAGAAGTTTGGAGCCATGCTATTGGTGGAACCATAGCATTGTGTGAATGGAAGTGAATAAATTAGATGAATGATTAAATGAATGAGAAACGTTTTATTTATTTATTTATTAAGGTTTCCCAAACATCAAACATTTACAACTAAAAAGATTAGATATATAAGAAAAATACATAATAATAATAAAAAATAATAGTAATAAAAAAACTAATGGGAGGATAACAGCAGGGGGAAACTGAATTCCCATATAAAAGCTGTTCTCCTAGATAAAGCTAAAATAAACAAATAGATAAAACTAGTTACAATTTAATAAACTAAGATAAGTAAGTTCGTTGATACCGTGGGGATTAAGAGAACCGAGTTGGAAGATAAACTTCTGTTCTAGGTTTTTACGGCTTTCCGTGTTGTCCTGATGCACGGAAAGACCACATACCGCCATGTTGTGAGTTGAGTGGTTAGGTTGATTAAAGTGTCATCGCGCTACAGGTTTCGATGCATCTTTGCATGCAGAAACAATGGGTCGGCCGGGATTGTTCGGTTTGTGGATTTTAGGTTTGAAGTAGATTCGTGAAGTTCTAGGAGTAGTGATGATCAGATTCTTAGCCGTGACGGGTAATTCTTGTTTTGAAATGAGATCTTGAATAGTTGCCTTGACGAGTTTTTGGTTGGTTAAGGTGAGGTCTTTGTCTACTTTGGCATAAAAAGATGTGTCGGAAAGTTGCCGAAAAGCTTCTTGTTGGTAAAGGTCGGACCGCCAAACGACTACCGCACCGCCTTTGTCGGCAGGTTTAACGACAACATCTTACCGCTTGCTAAGATTTTTTAGAGCCGCCCATTCTTCAGTGGAAAGGTTGGAACATTTAGTGTTTCTGCATGCAGTTGCCCAACCGAACTTATCTCCAGCTATTTAGACAAAATCATGGTACCCATTGTCAAATCTTTACCATCCTACATTAAAGACACCAACCACGCACTAAAAATCTTCCGCGACTTCAACTTCTCCGGCGAAGACAAGTTTATTTTCACTATGCATATGGACATCACTTCTTTATACACTGTCATACCGAACAACGAAGGACTTCTAGCACTCAAATTTTACTTCGACCAGCGCTTTACAAAAGAGCCTAGCTCAGAAACATTACTTCGCCTAGCCGAACTAGTTTTAACACTCAACTGTTTCTCATTCTCCAACACTGACTACTACCAACAAATCAATGGCGTCGCTATGGGCACTAAAATGGGACCTAGTTATGCCAATCTCTTCGTAGGCTACATTGAAAACCAATTTTTCAGCCAATACAACGGACATAAACAGTGTTGCCAGACCGGACCTACGGTTTATCGTCCTTATCAGAGAGAAGACTTTCTCCTCAATTATTTTAAGACCCTGAGTGTTGGTCCGGTCGAAGTTTGAACCCGCCACCTACCACACAGTGGTCCGGTGATCTACCAACTGAGCTAACCGGTCGGTGATGAAGCTCTCGTAAGTTTTCTGTTCCAGGTCGCTTTAGTAGAGTGAACCCCGACGCGTGGGCATATTCCCACTCGCCCTACGAGGACTACCTTAGCATGTTGGCGCATTCCATATTGCGTAAGAGGCCGCGCTTGAAATCACGTGATCGGAAGCCATCTTTGAATGATCAGCTTCCAACATGGCGGGTAGGTAAAAACTTGTTTTAAGATAGTCGTGTAATTTCGTAACTTAGTTGCCGTTTCTCTTCCAGACATACGGTTTCAGATTGAAAATGCCGATTGTCCAGAGGATGATCAAGAGGACGGTAAGTAGCTTCGCTCATACTTTGAGTCAAACTTCATACTTTCAAAGTGGTGCATGATCCGAACCGTACTTACTCCAGACGGATGCCCGGATACAAGGACAAACTAACTGTAACGCACTAACCAATATCTTGATTTGCATTTTACAGAGGGTTGTGAAATGGATGCGCTCGATCAAGATGAGTCATCAATACTATATCATGGATCGGTTGACGAGCCGTTAACTGCTCTTTCTAGAATGGAAAGGTTTATGCTTAGCGACATTATCGTGAATAGGTACGATTGCAGTTCTACTGTGTGTTCTTCCACGTGTGATCTAGTCCGACGTCAAGTCTGATCACAAGTTCCCTATAAATTTCCTGATTAATTGATTCACTTGAAACGTTCATTTGCAGGCAGATGGCTGCAAGATGTTGTCAAGATGCCTTGCGAGTCAGCACAACACGAGAGGAAGTATACCATGTGTTGAGACTAATGGTTCGCCTTTCGGACGACATCGGTGGGTTTTACGTTATTTAACAACACTGACTAGCGTCGAGTGTGGCGATCGCCTTTGTTTATTATTAAATTGGGCTTACTGAAGGGCAAATGTGAGTTCCAATGTTAAATTTAAAACATTCCTTCGGATGCAACAACATGAACATGTTGGTCGAGCAGTGTCGTCCAAGGTCGTTTGACTAAAGAGTGTTACTTCGACTCGAAAGCACTTCGTAATCTTGGTGTATAGGGCAGCCGTGTTCTATTTATGTTTTATTTACCTGGGCTACTAGAACCTGAAAGTGTTCAAATTTGCCACGCTTTGTACGATCGACTCAATAGATGATTTTCATAAGGTCATTTTGTGCGTTTTGGACTTTTGCTTCATTCTGCCCACTTTAGTCTACTTACGTCGTGGCATGATTGAATGTTCCAACAAAATTTGAATTCTGTAAATTATGAAACATTATAGTTACAGCGGAGAAATATCCAACATAAACGTCTTAGACGTAAAGAAAATGTGACCTTAATACATACATGTATAATATCCTTTTACTTTTTAGCGTGTTTATTTGCATACTCTAGCGCTCAATGTACATATACACAGATCATTAGTGTAGAAAGGCCGAAGCGAAGGTAAATTCCTCTGGTATCAATTTTTATTTTAGATCAAATAATTTCATAGAATTCCTTAGTTAATCTTTTATTTGATACAGTTTTTAAGGTGTTGTCGATAACGATTTTAGATCGGTATAGTGAACATGCCTTTAATTACTGGATCAGGTCAAGTTGGGCAAACCGGGGATTTTTTCAGACCATAGCTCGTGTCGTAGTTCAATTACTAATGTTGAAGGGGGTTGCAGCGAAAATTAATCGCGTGCTATGAATCTTAATTACAATGTCTAATGCTTGCTTCTAACTCCAAGGGCCAATACTGATCAGTACACAGTTTCTCCTGTTTGTGATGCCTTTGCTGTGTAAGAAATGCCAATAATGAGAATGCAGGGGATTTGCTCTGTTTATAGTTGTAGTTTGTTTATACCGTAGTTTGCTATGTGTGTGTGAAAGGTGTAGGATCACGCAGGAGAATTGGTGTATTGAGATTAACCTAAAGCTTTTCTAAGCCTCCTCAAGTACTGTACAAAATTTGTTGAAAGCCTTGGCTTGTTACCACAACACAAAACTTTTGGAAAATAATTATTTTGTTTGCTAGACAGTACATTGTTCACTAAATTGTTATTATAGATAAAAAAACCCCTATACTTATAGCACTTAGGTTAGATGAATTGTTTGCAGAATCTAAATAACTATTCAATACCTTCAACTTTTGAATTGCACCATTATTAAACTGTGTTGTTTTTGTAAGAATGTTGAAAAATTATTCTTCCTCTTTTATGTTGGATGTTTATTGACTATGGCATTTGGCATGCTAGCAAATTTTTTATTATTCTTGTTAGATTGATCCTACTGTTGGGGATTCTACATGTATAGCTTCTTTTGTAGTCACTGTAAAATGTATTGCTGTGGTATGTAAGTCTGTGTGTCATGCTTCAGTAGCACAAGAGGTCTTTCTTGGATTTTACTTGTAGATTAATTATTAATAATGTGGTGGTTGGTAACAATAGCAGGTCTTGCTCCTCTAATTGGAAATTGTGCAAAAATGATTA
>OX453286.1:16287991-16592991 GCA_949710005.1 Ricordea florida | reverse complement strand
TGATGTTGTATGCAGATTCTGCAAGTTAGTACATACGTTCATTATAGTTATGGCTAATTTCACAAGTGGCCAAGATGAAGTGAATCCAGGGTTCTGATTGGCTGTCCGAGCAGGCAAGACAGACCTGCAATGTATCTTGTGAGCTTGGGATTTTCTGCTTTGACCCATCAAACAAATGATTATTAAACAAAATGGCTGTAATAAATCCTTTATTCACAATACTTTTGCTACTACTTACTTCCAACAGGGTCCGAAATGGCGCTTTCCTGGTCGCCAATGCGACTAGAAATTTTGCACTGGCGACCAGAATTTCACAACTGGTCGTCAGCAGGCGATTAACTATTTCATAGCGATGTGTCAATCGTCTTGACAGAACGCGAAAGGAAAGGTCGTTTTGAACATAGAGCAAAGAACCAAATGGCAGTTTTTCAGTCGCGTACATTTCTTCTCCAAAACGTAGAGACGAGAAGGTATAAAAGTTGACTTGAAACATTTGGCAGTCGCACGAAACTGTGTATATAGCCGGTATTTGATTTGTTCGTGGTGGTTTTTCAGTGGTAGGTGTATAAATAATCAGTGTGTTTGTATTTAATCTTATTCATTAGCAGCAAAATCACCATTGGGGCCCCAAACACGTTCTCTTCATTCTGATTCTTAAAAGAAAAATTGGCGACCAAAAATTGTGGCTTGTGTTTCGCTGCAAAGAAAAATTCTATTGTCGCTTTTTGGCGACCACATTTTTCCATATGGCGACTGAAAAAAATTCCAGTCACCAGTTGGCACCTGCCTAAAAAAGTTAATTTCGGACCCTGTCCAATCATTTGTTCTCAACTCCTGATAACCGAAACTCCTAATAGCTCAAACCTTTGAAAATTTGTCCTTGAAGGTCGGAGTCATCGGGTATCAGCTTTACATGTATTGTACGTCTTAGTCAATCAAAATATGAAAAAAATTGACCAATATGTAGCCATCTTGACCTCATGCTTGGTCAATAATGGATATTCGAGGATTGAATGGAGACTGACTTGATATCAGTATCTTCAATACTGTACCCAGCAATAATGCAATCTATAAATAATTCTTTGGCAAAAGTAGTGTAGTGCCATTTTTTTTTTTCACATCTACAGCTTCCTGTATTTTTCAAGCTCTGCCAGGATGGAGTATGGGGTGTTCGCAAGGTGGGCTCTTCAATTTTATCATTTAGTGTTGGCAACAATGAAGATGTTTTTAGACTAATTTTGAGATGAAGCCTTATGGTGTAATCTGCTGGTGAACTCGGCTTCTCTTCAAAATGGCCACTATAAAATGCATGCCGCCAAGTCCATGATTTTGTGCTTGATACTGTATATCTGTGACCCTCCACGGGATTTCAGGGAATAAGGTGAATGCACACACACAGCATGCTTGCACAGTAGAACAGAAGAACATATTGCTCTTAACTCCTCTGTTTATGGTAGTTTCATCATCGGGTAACAAGTATTCTTCGTTCTGGTCTACTTTCAATTTAGCCAAAACAACTAACCGAATATTTATCTAGCGAATGATAGGCAAGAAACTAAAGAAAGTATTGCCAGAGCCTTATTGTCTTCACAGTGTGCACGGGTCTGTATGTGACTGACTTTGTTGAAGAAACAAAGAAAGTGACCGTGTAACAAAAACAAACATCTTCCGTGTTAACTGTGCAAAAACAATGGTTTTTTGACTTGCTTTATACTCTGTAATATTTAGAAATTTTTAGGCATGCTTAGAAAATTGAACTGAAGCAGTGTTGTACTAATTGATGCAGTAATATAGGGAATAAGACAAGCATAAATTTCTTTAACAATAATTGGTTGAAGCTGAGTGAGGACAGGGTTGAAAATAGGTCTCTGTCAATCCTGTACCTTTTGTTTCCCTTTATAAACAATATTTGAAAGTAAGTCTTCTCTGTGACAAGGGATATGTAGTTATTCATTACTTTTTGTTTGGGAAACCCAGAGTGGATACTCTGGATTTTAAGGGACAGGGATGATTGAATGGGGGCAAAAATCAAAATAAATGTTCCAGACAATCTTACATTAAACCAGCAAGTCTCAACTGGAAGAGATTAAAGGGAGTTTGAGTGACTATAATTAGAAGCCGAATGAACTTAAGCATTGGTTTACACCCCGAGACACTTTAAAGAGTATTGACATGATTGATTGTATATTAGCTGGTTTTATAATTAGTAAAAGATGCAATGTAATGCGTTAAGTATTAAAACAGTCGCAAAACAAGTTTGGTTTTACTTTTTTTGCAGAACTAGGCAGCTAGGATATCCGGGAACTATCACAAATCTCTATATCGTTTTGCATACCCAAAAAAATCCCAACTTAATCAACTTACCTGACAAAATACTTGCCAACATTTTCCTATCCCCAAAAAAATCCTCAAATCAAACATTTCTTGATCATTTTTGTCACTTGGAATCCAGAATACCCCTCCTAGGTTGGGAAAGCATGACTGTCACTGCTTAAATTTGAATCTTGTAGTTGGAGTAATGTTAAACGTTTCAATTGGTAACATCTTTAGGCCTGTGCGGAATGTTACATGGGCGTATCATCATCAAGTCCAGCCGAAATGAGGAAGAATGAACTTTCCCAGTGCTTTATCAGTCTGCTGTGTGATAAATCAAGATGGGTAAGAATTCCAAGCAATATGTTCCTTCTTGAATGCAGGCTGCATTATCATAACTTATTTTGTCTTTAAATGCTTAGTATGGGTTCAGGGAACTACATTAATAATTGTTTGGTATTGTCATTCTTAGGTCCAAATGGCTGCATATCAAAGTCTTGGTCCCTTCATTTCTACATTTGCTGACTCAGCTGAGAGTGGATTCTATGTAAATGACGACGGAGTCCTCTGCCAAGTTGAACAAAAGGAACCAGATGCTCCTTCATCTGCAACACAAACAGAAGCTGAAACCGCAGCAGGGGAAAGTACAGGAACAGAACCAGGGTGTGAAAAGTAGGTGTTTGTTCCATATCTAACTGGTCACTTTTTGCTAATGTCTTCAAGTTTAAACCTATTTGTAGGGAAAATAATAATTATTATAATTATGAGAAAGTTCCACCAAACATTGCTTTTCATGCACATGTTTTCACAGATAGCCTAGGTACACCGTTTGAGTAAATGACTTAATGGTTTGATGACTTTATGAGGAATTAAATACAGTCTGCTGAATAACCAATTACCCAGAAGTTAAGGCTATTTCCTCAGTCAGCATTGCTTCCCTTTGTTTTTCATGTTTTACCGGCATTTAAAGAGACATCTTCTGTTACTGGAAATGATCCACTACAGTTCTTGTAAAATAATCATAATAATTATAATTAATATCCCAGAAAACATTGTGTATAATGGATAATCTATTCACTGCTACTTGCTGTAAGGTCTGTCTGCAGCTTGCATGGACCTCAGTTGCAGAGCTCCATATGCCGATGGACAGTACACATGTAGTTTCTAGAGATTTTTTAATGAAAGAGTTTGTAGCATTTAAAGTTTAATAGAAAGCTGTCAGTTAAGACAAATAAAAGAAATAGAAAACTCTGAGCTCTGAAAAACTATCAAGATTGAAATTCTGTACAATTGTGACATTTTGACTTTCGGAGGTCCATTTTGCATGTAGAAAGTCAAGTGTTATAATGATACACAAGAAATTGGGATGATCAAATGAATTGGTAAAGTAAGTTATACCACCGTAAGGTAAAAGGGAGGTGCTGCCATTTCAAGCTTTAGCCCTTCGTCAGAGCAACAATAAACCAACAATAATTATTTGCTCCGACAAAGGGCTAATGCTCAAAATGTCAGCACCTCCCTTTTACCTTACGGTGGTACAACTTACTTTATCAAATTGTTTGATTTACCCAATTCCTTGTGCTTCAATTCCCCACCGATGCAGCACCAGTTTCTTTAGAAACTATCCCCACAGTACTTGTTATAATGATATGCTGTAGCTAAGTGTAATTAGCATGTGGAATCTTATGTTGCAGCCTAAAGCTGCACAGCCATAGTTGACTCTTAAAACCCCAATAATTATCAAGATTGAACTTCTTCTTTTGTACTGTAGTTCCCATGCATACATATTATTGCTGTAGTTATTATATGCAAAGTGTGTTAGAAAAAGCAGTTTATTGTTGGTTATAATTCTCTGGTATTCTCATGACCTCTTTTTATTTTTTTAGCTAGGAGAAAATGCAGTTAATTAAATGCTGATGCCTTTTTGGATTTAAGGGTTAATAATTATGCTGCTGGGCCAGAGGAAAAATCATAATAACATAATAATAATAATAATCAACTTTATTTAACGAGGGTAACACGGGACAGTACTTCAACTGAATAACTGGTGGCCTTCAAACTAAATTGTAAAACAAGAAATTAAGTAACAAAATACATATCGTTAAAGAAAAAGAACTATAAATATATATATGAATAAGATTAAAAGAGTAAAAACTATATTACAATTAAAATATCCTTACAAAGAACATCTACAAACTATAATTGCAATAAGAATACGGCTAAGATGGATCAAGCGAGAGGAAAGTTGTGAAATGCCAGATTAGCATAAAACTAAGAAATAAAATTAAGTTACACTTAAGCTAATATGATATTTTGCTTTTCAGTGCTGCTGCAACAGGTGCATCACAAGAAGAACCAAGAAATCAGACAGAAAGACAGCCTTCTCCTGAAGCTCGTACCACAGACTCTGGGTATGTATCGCCACCAGAGATCATGCCAAACGAGTCTGAACTTCATAAACAAAATGATGATTTCAAGAGTCCTGATGAAGCATGTTCTAGTGAAGAAGGAAACTGCAAAAACTCTCAAACCACTGTCCTAGACGCTGATGTTGTTAATTATTTCAACTCATTTCTCTACTGGAGGACTCCCTTACCTCAAGTTGAGGTTGACTTAGAAGGGTTTAATTTTAATACTGAAGATGGTCATTTTGACACAACGAAGCAAGGGTCTTCAGCTTTAGACAATCCTAAAGCCAAGGAAAATATTGCTCAAGTATCTGGGTCTCATCAACCAAGACTGACATTTTCACATGCTGATGATGATAGTGATGACGAGGACAATATTCATCTTTTTTCGCTGACTGATGATTTCCCCAGTCATGAACATCACAGCATTGGTGGCTTTAATTATGATGATTACCGAAATCTTAGGCTGACACATTCTTCATCATTTGAAGAGGATCTTCTAATAGCTGATCATATTTCTGCTCCACCAGTGCAGGTTTGTGCATTACAGTACTCTAGTTTACTGTAAAGGTAGGCATTGCTTGGTTTGCTATAAAATTTAACTACCTATAAAATTTAACTACCAATGCTGTACATATTCCAGTCTGCTGAAATACTGTGCTTTCATTCCAAAAGTACTTACCTAGTCTTTGGTACAGCCTTTGATAGAATTTGGTACAAAAAAACCTTCAAACCATCCAGGCCAGGGGAAAAAATTTCAGCAGTGTAGACCTTTCCACTGAATTTTGTGCAAATCCGTTCATTAGTTTTTGCGTAAAACGATTAACAGACAGACAAACAAACAGACAGGCGTGAAAACATAACCTCCTTGGCGGAGGTAATGAAACAATCAATAGTTATGGTACACGTAGGTGGATCTGATAAGTTGGGTCTCCAAAGTACAAAAAAAGCTGTTTCTTGCTGATGTTTTGTGCAAGAATGTCATGATCATGAATTAAGTCAGATAACACCTTAGGTACGCGGACACTGTAAAGCTGTCAATACTCTAGGCATTTGATTTGTGTCTGACTAACTGTTCTAATTAATTTGCAGTCTCAAATACTGTAAAAGGAGAAACACTTTTTTTCTCTTTGATGTGAAACTATCCATACTATTTTTGAGATCATTTGTCAGCGAGCTTAAGAAAAAGAAACACAGGTTGCTAACTGGTCACTTGTGCATGTCCAAGAGAAATGTGCAGACAGGCCTCTCCCAAGTGATGAGGTGATGTGTTTGGCGCTATTTTTTTGAAAGAGTTGTAGCAAGCAAAACAGTGGACTTTGCTGAAAATGTTAACAAATGTTAAATGTCTGTGCCACTGTACTGGTATACATTTTAATAATATTTTCCCGCCATCAATTGTTTTGCAGCATGTCATTCCTCAAACTCTCCTGGATCACTATGTATCCATGACAGAACCTGCTAAAGCACAGACAATAGACACAGAGATTGTACGACATTGTGCCTTCAGTCTGCCTGCAGTAGCTCTGACTCTAGGTCGTAACAACTGGCCCTGTTTAAGAGACACTTATGAGCTTCTCACATCTGACATGCAGGTAAACCGAGACGTAGCAAACACATACGTTGTATGCATGCCAGTAGTCACTGTCATTGTCAGACATCAGTTACTGTTACTTGATATCAATCACTATCAGTACACATGAGTCGCTGTCTCTTGGCATTATTGCTGCCAATAGACCTAGGTCATTGTCTCTAGATATCATTCATTGCTACAAGACATCACATCAGTCATTGTCACTAGACACCGCTTGTTGTCGCTACATGTCAGTTGCAGTCTTAAGTCATCATCCTCTGGCACCAGAGGTCAAAGACTGCCAGTAGACTTTAGTCACTGACATAAGACAGCACTTACTGTCACTTGAAGTCAGTCAGTGTCACTAGTCATCATTCACTTTTGCTTGAGATCAAAGATTACCATTAGACATCTGTGACTGACACTAGTTAGGCATACCATTAGACATCAGTCACTGACTTAGGACATCACTTAATGTCACTAGATATGAATCACTGGCAATAGACATCAATCACCGACACTAGGCATCAGTCACTGCCGATATAAATCAGCGACTGTCACTTGGCATCAGTCTCTGCCAAGATAGATGTACATCATTTGCTGTCTTTAGGCATCAGACACTGCTAATGTACACCAGTAACAGTCGCTTGGCATTATTCATTGCCAATGTGCATCAATCACTAGGCTTCAGGCACCGTTACTACACAAGTCACTATTCTGTTAAAAGATTTTCACGGGTCAAATTATAGGGAAAGGAGCCCCAGCAGCCATTGAAATTCACGGATTCCATATAATGCATAAATTTGAAGAATTATCAGGGCGTCGAATTGCGCCTAATACAGGCGCCAATGCGACTAAATTTTTCACTTTGGCGACCAAATCCTGAAAGAATTTCTAATCACAACTTATTAAGAGATCTAGTGATTGTTGAAGATTTGTAAAGATAAATCTACAGCAAAGTTCCTCATTAAACTCATTTCCAAAACGCAGCACATGGGGCGACCCTAAAACGAGGAACGACGGAACGGCGGAATGGCGGAAAATAACCCCAAATCCTAAACGACGGAACGACGGAACGGCGGAAAATGACTGCAAACCCTAAAAGATGGAATGGCGGAAAATTGCCGCGAACCCTAAAAGACGGAACGGCGGAAAATTACCCCAAATCCTAAAATAATAATAAAAACAAAAAACATAAGAAGAAAAAAGAAAATTAATTCGTAATTCCCACCTCCCTACAAGATGTTTTAGTTTTAGTTTTTGGATGTTCTTTCGTGTAACATTTGCGAGGTTTTGTCTTCAAGCGCTAGCGCCAATTGCCGCTCGCTCGGGCTTATACGACATGAATTTTGACTTCTGTTTGTCTTTATCAGTTTGGCATTTTTTTTCATATTCCCACACTTCGTCCCCTTCCGAAGGATACCGATGGACACTGCAAAAGACGTCTGAAGAGATTCACGTTTCTCCTTCAACTTATTTTTTTATTATTAATCTTTTCATTAACTAATCCTTAGACGGTCGCCACCATTTATGCCAGATAGCAAATTAAACTTAACTTATAATCGATGGTTGGACAAAAAAGTCAAACAGTGTTAGGCCCGTCTAATCTTCGATAGAGGGTTTTTCGGAATTTACCCTCCCATTTAGGGAGGGCAATTTAAAAGCCATAGAATCCAACAATTACGACGAGACGAGCTATACTCTGGTTCAATATCGACTGCAAAATTTATCTGCGTGTGGCGCGAGTGTAATGCGACGTGGGAATTGCTATGCCAGCCGTCGGGTCAATTATCTTTGGTAAAACGTGGTAATGTGAGTTAACTAATTATAGTACTTCCTTTCTCACGCGACTAAGCTATTGCATGGAGGCTTGATTCGTTTGCTTTTCCTCCAGTTAATTTCCCCCACTTTAGAAAGTGAAAATATAAGCTGCAAAAACATTGCCTCCCACCGTCTTCTTTTGGATTTCCCACCTTCATACGTCCCAGGCGCATTTACATTTTGCATTTAATGCCGTTGGGGTGAGCGAGTTTAAAATTCCACTTGACGATTAACACATACAGGAAGATGTTAAGTGTATTTTTATTCCTCTATTAATTTTTTTTTTGCCATTTTTTCGCTGTTCCGCATTTAAGGTAATTTTCCGCCATTCCATCGTTTAGGGTTTGGGGTAATTTTCCGCCGTTCCGTCTTTTAGGGTTTGCCGTAATTTTCCGCCGTTCCGTCCTTTAGGATTTGGGGTTATTTTCCGCCGTTCCGCCATTCCGTCGTTCCTCGTTTCAAGGTCGCCCCATCACATGTAACAACGTAAATCCACTAGACGCCATCTTGTATTTGGGTAACCTTTTACGTTGTATATGAACTATTCTAGGGTCCTCTTTGTAGCACTTGCAAATTGCGGGCTCATTTTTCATCGCGTTTGACAACATGTCAATCATGTGAGCTCATAAACATAAAATGGCCACCAACTTTTTGGAATTAGCTACCACTTTAAAATATTTAGGAGCCAAGTGGCTACTGAAAAAAAAAGTTAATTTTACGCCCTGATTATTTATAACTGAAGCTCTACCTTAAGCTTGTGTCATGTAGTATCCCAGTACTAGGATTTTTATGAGTAACTTGACTACTGCTAAAAAAAAGTTTGCAAAAGCCTGGGTTACATATATAACGTCATGCTGTTTGACTTTTTCTAGTGGAAGGTACGAAGAACTTTAGCTTTCTCCATTCATGAGCTTGCATTAGTCCTTGGAAGTGAAATCACAAGGATGGAACTTTTACCCACATTTAACAACTTTCTAAAGGATTTAGATGAGGTATGGCTCTCAAACTAAGCACCACAAATTTGTATAGCACTGACATGAACTACTGCACATGCAGTAATGTACTGTAGTTCCAGCAGTTAGGTAGCTTTGCCTCTACACTGGACTGGGTAAAAAAATGAACTGGTCTTTGTCTGAAATTTGAGCAACTCTGTCATTGACTTTGCTGGGCATTTTCATGCTCCTCGTTAATGGATCAAGTATATTACTTTTCTGTAAATTTGCATGGTATTCCATATTAAGGCATCCTAAGAAGTTAAAGTGGTGCGTCAGGGTTTTTAATAAGAATTGCATCAGCAGGAGAATTGTGTTAAGTAACAGGAGAATATTCTGAAAGCGCTCCATGTGTGAATTTAAAACTAGCTCAGGCCATCTAAATTTGACCGGAGAATTCTTCATAGTAGCTGGAGAATTCTCCGAGCTCCGATGCCTAATGAACACCCTGGTGCATGGAAAAAACCACAAGTGTTGTGAGATAAACTGCTACTTTCTCCTTCAATTTACTGATGGGGCACTTTGGAGATTCTGATATTGTATCATTAGTTAATCAAGGCCTCTTTCCACTCATCCCTCAGGTTATGCATTTAACACAATTAAGGATTTACAACTGTTTGTGAATGACGTTGTCTTAAGTCAATAATATTCCTTCTATGTTGCTTCAGGTCAGAATAGGTGTACTAAAGCATCTAGCAGATTTCATAAAAGTAAGTGGCATGTCCTAGTGAATTAACTCATGGACAGTGTTTATAATTATCACTGTATTATCGCCTAATACTGTTCAGTGTGTATGTAACAAATCAGTCCAAGTGTTACCGGTAACATGTTCAGTAGTTTACATGTTTATTGTATCAAGGCACGCTTTTATAGAGGATCAGTTTGTTTACTTTCTTAACCAACTTGATTGTTTTTTGTTTTTGTTTTGTTTTTTTGTTTTTTGTTTTTTTGTTTTTTGTTTTTTTGTTTTTTTGTTTTTGTTTTTTGTCTTTGTTTTTTGTTTTTGTTTTTGGTTTTTTGTGATGCATGGTGTGAGCTGTTTTTGGTTTTTTGTGATGCATGGTGTGAGCTGTAATTCTCCCTAGTGAGTGCCATACACTTCCTTCACTTTAGATAAATTCAGGTTCCTCTAGTTGATAATGTAAATTGTACCACGGTGACCATGAGATGAAAGAGAAGCTGATGTTATGAGCACCAACGCTTCGTTATAGCAGAGACATTTTGTACTAGTGTTCTCCAACTCACATTAACATTAAAGGGTAGTCACAGGGATTCCATACTGCAATTTGATAAAGGCAGCTTTAATTTGACATTAAAATTTTCAAAGCAATATTTACTAAACCACAAACCTGTTTGATGTTGGAACTGCCATAATGTTATGACCAGAATAAATAAAAATTTACTCTAAACCACAAGAACAATAAATTACTATGAATGGCATCACTACATAATATACATGTATATAGTATAGTTTAAGTAAAGCAGTTGTTCACATTGCAGTTCTAAATGTTACTAGTAGTTTTCTGGAGTCACCTTAGTCTGTTTATTTTCAGCTTCTTCCGCCAGACATCTGTACAGATTACCTCCCTATGTTGACTGAATTTCTAACAACAGATAATAATAGAAACTGGCGATTCAGATTTGAGCTTGCAGAGTAAGTATGCGTGGAGTTTAAAACTTATAAATAAGGTGATCAACCAGTCCATGCGGTTAAATGCAATTTAACTTAGTTAACAACAAGAGCAACCGTCCTTATCCAGTTCGTGGTGGTAAGCGGTCTGATGCAGGGAGTATGCGGCACAGAGTCGCACGTGTTTTGCAGCTCGGTATTAACCTAGTGGCGCTGTTTTAGTGAAGCGTAGTCGTCCGTGACCGGTTTCTGTGTACTCTCTCCTCCCATTCCTATCCTTTTTCCACCCCCTGGCAGTGTGACGGGCGCTGGTTTGTCCTGGTTCTCGGGCCCATCGCTGGGTTGCGGGGATTTGCTGGCCATGGGAGCGTTTCTCCATCTAGGGGCGGGCTGCCAACAGTGGAAGCCCCTGGATATCCCACGCACCCAACCTCCACCGAGCGATGCGATTGTAAACAGTATTTGAACAGCAAGTCTCCTTCAGTTGGTAATTGTCGTACGTAGAGGTTCTACCAACTTTTTACTATCCAAGCACGAGTAATTCTTGAGATGATATCTCCTTGTCTGTTTTTTTTTCCTTTGCCGTGAACGTATTTAAATGTTCATGATTTATATCAAAGTCATTCCGCACACTGCCTTTTTAAGGCTGTGATAGAATTATTTTCATTGTATAAGTAGAGAGTCAGCATAACAGGGAAATGTTAGGCACCGCACTCATTAGAAATTGAGCATTATTAGGCGATGTGTCTGTTACAACAATAAAAGTCCATTAGAATTGAATATGTCATTTAAAAAAAAGCATTCCGGGTGACCAAAGCATTGTTGTTGCTTAATCGCTTTTAAAGTACGCTACATTTCCAACCATTATATTTCTGTATCAAGATCTTTGCATATCTTTATCTTGGTGGTAATACTAGACGTGTCTACTGTTGCTTAATTTGTTAATGAAACTTATTTCAGGCAGTTGATGTTATTAAGTGAGCTGTACAAGCCAATTCAAGTGCTCCAGTTTATCTGTCCAATCGCCATTTCACTTGCTACTGATAGAGTTGCTGATGTCAGGACAATAGCATTTAAGTTGGTCAGTATCTCAATAAGCGGATTGTTATCAATACAGTCCGACAAATTAACGCACTACATATATGTAGTATTGAAATTATACTTTAAATACAGTTGATCCCAGCCATTCAGCGACACAAAACGACCACCGCATAACGTAAAATAGGGGCGCCATTGAGTAATAGTAGCATTGCCAACCAACACAATGATCAAGCACATATAAAGTACAACCTGAAAGATTACCTGCAAAACAACGACGTGGAATGGCCAGTTTCCAGACAAGTAGGGCATGCAACCGCTTAACTAATTTTAGAAGATCAGAATAAATTCTTACTGTGGATATTCAGTGCATGGTCAGTAAATGTGAAGCAAACCAGAAATTAAATTGAGTAAGTAGTCCACCGACAGACCTGACCAGAAACAAATTGTTGTTATGAGTTATTATAATATAGCTACGTACTTACGCGCGCTCTGATTGGTCAAAAACCTATGTTAAATTAAACCTATGTTAAACATAGAAAAAGCGTGTTTTATTGTTTTTCGCCACATTACCTCCACTCGACAATTCTCTAAGAGATGGCGATAAACATTTTTCTTTGAAGAAATTCATGATGGAATTCTCTGCGAAGCAGCAGAAAGTTTTGAAGCTGAGAATAATAAAACAAATAAAGAAGAAGAAGCGAAAAAAGTCGAGAATTTGGTATTAAATGGCTGTACGTTGCACTAAAGCTGCGTAAGTATTTGGCCTGCACTCTTGTACTGTTGACGATATTTCTCGACCATTGAGCTTGCGAACAGGCGCAGTCATTGTAAAATTGTTTGTGACTTTTCCTTGCCTAGATTGGAGTCCTTCTTCAGCGGCTTCACAGCTGTCCCGATGATGGGCCTGCACATAAATTCGTCTGCGATATCATTAACAAATTTGCCCACAGCCCGCAGTGGACAAGACGACAGGCGTAAGTAAAAGCTGTCTACAGCACTGGCAAATTACTAGTAACTGACTGTCACAGTAATATACCGCGTACCTGTCGTGTACCTCTAAAGTACGCACTGATCAAGACGTTATCATCTAACTTGCTGACATCACGGGCCGGTTGTTCGAAGGCCGATTAGCGCTAATCCAGGGTTAAATTTTAACCCGGGTTTCTTTTCCTCTTGTTAAAAAGCATTTTCTCTGATAACTTTCTCTATTTTTTTTCAGAGCATACAACCATCAAATTGTATTAAAAAAGAATTATACTGAATGTGCTTTTTAAGCTCTCGAATCCGCATTTAAAATTTCGCACTAACCCTGGGTTACCTTAACCCTGTTTCG
This sequence comes from Ricordea florida, assembly GCA_949710005.1. NCBI lineage: Eukaryota > Metazoa > Cnidaria > Anthozoa > Corallimorpharia > Ricordeidae > Ricordea > Ricordea florida. The sequence continues at coordinate 16,579,880 of OX453286.1, read as the reverse complement.
AACAACCCGGTCCACATTGATAAGTTTTCTGTTCTTGCTTTCTCTGACACTATTTTATTACCCCCCGCCCCCCTTTAAGCAATAGCATTTGCTAACAGTAACTCCTTTTTACGACAAGTGACAACACTGCTGTCGAATTCAATTGCAACTCGGTTTCTACTTTTTGCTAATTGATTTGAATGAATTGATTGTTACATACAATATTACTTACCTCAGTTCGGGACGGTATGGTCCACGTTCTATTCTTAATGTTATTGTAAATAATTAACTGATGAATTGCTGTACCATCGCCGCGTGTTGCTCCAGTTAGACGCACAATAACATCGATTTATGTTTTGTTCTGAGAAAGTCAACTGTATAGGAGTACGAGTGGGCCCGCCGAAACACACGCTGTCGCGGTGGACAACACGCATGTTATCGTTCGTGCAAAGTGAATTTTTTTCTTGGCACAAATAACCTGTTGTTTCTAAAGCACTGTGCGTAAAATTGTGTTGAGATTGAAGTCTTGTTTAGCAAATACCGAGTTGTTACTTATTAAGTTCGCGAACCCCGCACCCGATGTCTGTTTCAATTCGTGAATTGTAAGTAAACAACAGTTTAATTCAGTTCTACTTCATTTTTTTAGATCAAAGTTCCGCAATATAGCGAGGTGTATACCGGTAGTAAACAACAGCATAGAAACTTTAGTTCATTTCAATATGATCGAGTGTGACCGGTCAACTTAACCGGCAAAGCCAACGTTTGATCGGTCAAATCCCCAATCAGGCCGGACATTGTCCGTTGACCGGCCGTTATTTCCAGCCCTGAATATTTTATATAATTTAGGGGAAAATTACATGTTATATTTGTCCGGCCAGAAACGAGGTATGTCCGAGCTAAAATGTATTTGGCCGGTCATCTTGACCGGTGAATGTCCGAAAATTATTTCCAGCCCTGCTATGCTTATGTCTTTCCATGACCAAGAAAAATAAGTAACCTGGTGACAACGGAATTACAGTTTTGTTGCCACTTTGGGCTGTTTCATACAATGAGAACTACAAAAACATTTGGTGGAAACTGGCCCGTACTTGTAGATATCGGGGCTTTCGAGAAACTCGTCCCTAGATTCACATAACTGGGTCTAAGCGTTTACACATTGCAGCATCAATAATTTCAGAACTTCAAACAGCACATTTTTTCAGGTCGTGCCTCTGAGAAGATGGACAGCGGCATATATAAGGCTTTCAGCTAGAATTATGTAAAACAAATTTTCAGGCTTTAATTTCACAGCTGCTTAAGTTGTGTACAAAACTGCGATGATCAATTAATGTCATTACATATTACTCCACAGTTCAAATATATGGTCTTTCATATATTCATTTGCATCATTCTTCTCCATCTACGGGTATATTACGAACTCACAACATGACCAGCTCCCAGTTGGCTTGATAGCACAGTTGGTAGAGCAGTGCACCGGTATCGCAGAGGTCATGGGTTCGAATCCCGTTCAGGCCAGAGTTTTTTTTTTTTCAGGCTTTAATTTCACAGCTGCTTAAGTTGTGTACGTAACTGCGATGATCAATTAATGTCATTAGTTTAAATACGTAAAACAACTTGTTATCTTTTAGGTACGCCCAACTTTGCCAGAGTCTCATGGATGAGAGAGCTGAGACTGGAGAACAATTTTGTCAAGAGTTTTTACCCAGCTTATTGTATCTCCTGTCTGATCCAGTTCCCAATGTCAGATTAAGTCTGTCTAGGACTCTGGCACAGAGTGTGAGCACTTCAGGTAAGGCCATTATCATCACCATCGTCATCATCGCTTGATTGATTTCGTTTGTTGAGTTTTTGTGTGTGATTGTCACTACTCAGTCATTCCCTCCGATTGCAATGTATCTGGACTGTCGTTTTACCTGTTTGTTAGTTTTGTAGGCGTTGGTCATAGAAATTTATGACATATTAGTTCTGCAGGTGAATAGATGAAAGACCATATATTTGAACTGCGGAGTAATGTTTAATGGCAGTAATTGATCATCATATTAGTTCTGTGCATGATGTATTCCTTTGCTCTCTTGTCCTTTTGTGTGGCACAGATTATTTTATGGGAACAGACTGTGAGGCCAGAGAAGCCGTCCTTTCAGCTCTACAGAGACTAAAAGGGGATCAGGATAGGGATGTTAGGTATTTTGCTGGTGTCGAGGAAGATGCATTAGATTCGAACTGTGAGGACAGTACTGCAGCCTCTGGGATTAGCGAGGAGTATACGCAAGGCGCCTGTAGCGGCGCATTGCAGGAGCAAGAAAACAACGGCAGTCTAAATTTGGAAACAACTCCCCATAACGAAAATATTGAAAACAATGAAACAAAATCTGAAAATCGAGAAGAAACAGAGGAAGATAAAGAGGAGTCTTTCGAGGGAACATCAAGTGATGATCAGCTAGAAAGTACAGTACTAGACTTTGAAGAGGATGAGAGAAGATTAGATAGAGAATCAGAAGACTTGAGCACAAGACAAGAGGAAGTGGCTCCATTGGTGGTGGAAGAGGTATAGCGTGATTCACTGTTACTGCTGTAGTAGCTGCTCTGACATGTAGACATAGGCAGATTGTACGGAAAATCAGGCAGTTCATCGCAAGTGATTTAGGGGAGCAGGGTTGGCGCGGTGGTACGAAACGCTCGCCTTCCACCAATTTGGCCCGGGTTCGATTCCCGGCCCCGGTGTCATATGTGGGCTGAGTTTGTTGGTTCTCTACTCTGCTACGAGAGGTTTTCCTCCGGGTACTCTGATTCTCCCCTCTCAACAAAAGCCAACATTTGATTTGATTTGATTGATTTAATTTAATTTAATATGAGTTGATTTGAATTAATTTGTGCTTTACAGTGTCCCCAATTAGTACGTCAGTGCTAGATACAGTTGACACTCAAATAAAGGTTATTGTTATGTATTATTATTATTAGGAAAGAATTATTGACAACACTAACAACAAGCTTTAAAGAAAATGCGAGGCAACGGGATGTACATAACGTGGGTTTGGAGAAAGGGCCCAGCATGTTAACATGGCAGTCCATTATTCAAAAAGCACTTTATTTTGCCACCTTTTATACCAGACACTGTAGTTTCTTATTTCAATACAACTTTCTTTCAGTCAAAATGTCAGTCAGTCCTAGAACATCCGTTGTTATACATCCTCTACAGCCTGTTGGCATGCTGGATTTAGGAGGTTGAAACGTGTTCCTCGTAGCACTGTACACATAAAGTGAAAAGTGAAACAGGAACACAGAGATCAACGGGAGATCTGTTCAGAAGGCCGTGGGTTCAATTCCTGCCGAATTCAAAGAAATTTTTCTGTGTCGTGTGGCTCTTTTTAGTCTCAAATCTATCGCTAACGCTCAGTGGGAATTTCAGGAAGTAATTTCTAGCACTATAATTTATACTTAGAGTTAACTGTCTGTTTGTCAGTGGTTAAGTTTCAGCCAGCTGTAAATATTGTTTGTTGTTGTTTTTTTCCCTCTTTAGGATATACCAGATTACTCTGAAGCGTGAATATGCCGTGAATATTCCATGAATATGCCGTGAATATGCCATGCATGTAAAGGTTTGGTCACAGAGCTGGACTTTGACCAGATGAAATAATTACCCAGTGTGCACTGCTCCTGTGTCATTGGGGGCAAAGACGGCTACTCGTCTTAATGATGTTCCTTTTACGCAAGTTTCATATTATTCAATAATAGTTATTATTATCATATTTCCGTTGGAAACCATTCAGTTCTTTGTTGTGATGAATCTGTCTTCTTTGTCTCGATTAATATAACATCTTTAGAGAAGAAAGTTGTCCATTAGTTCTCGCAAGAACTAATAGAACAAGTAGTTCTCTACTACTCGTTAAATTGCCTCCTTAGGTTTAGTGGCTGAAAGATTTGTTATTGTGGTTAGGTTTGACAGACTTACAGCCTAGTAGAGCTCTAAGCGCTATTTGACATTATTATTCATTCAAAATATTTCCCCGATTCTGATTGGCTAAAAGCAACCGTTTAATTCACCATAACCAGTTACTGATGACCAAATTTGGAAGAATTTTGACTTAAACGAGGAAATGACGTCAAAAATGCAGCGTTTTCGCAGGTTAATGCACCGTTAACCGAGAAGACCTGGGGACGAGCTTGTGTTATTTTGTTGTTTTGTTATATTGCTAGTGGGTGTGAAATTTGTGAAAATGAAGCTTCTTTTCTCCTTTAAGTGTTTGAAAATATTTTGATAAATAATAAAGCAATTAATGAATTCGGCTCTCGTAGGATATTAAGAATTAAGCGGATCTAGGAAGGGTGTTATCCACCTCGGCCTACGGCCTCGGTGGATAACACCTTCCTCGATCCGCTTAATTCTTCATATCCTACTCAGCCTCATTCATTAATTGCTAAGTATTACCCGCAAATTTTTGGCTGTTCTACAGCTGAGATCGACCATCCTTAGAGGGGCACAAGCCTTTAGAATGTCCCAAGTGGCTCTTCGTGTTACCAGGCGATTTTAGAAAAAGAGTCCACCACTTTACTGCTACGCTGAGGCATTGCTTGCAATGTAGAGAGTATTAACACCGAGTCTAATGGGCAACCAAGTGTTCAAAAATATCTCTAGTTATAGTTTTTTTATGAATTCTTCATAGGGGAATGTATTTATTACGTTTACTCATTTGCAGTTTAACAATTATTGATTCGGTATTATTGATTTCAACTGACACAAAAGTTGTAAGGTAATCCTCTTGCAATTCAGGTCTGAAAAGTCGGCAATTAACTGTAACTAAATCGAATTTTGCACAATACATGATATTTTTTGTCGCTGAAATGCCTTTTTACCAGGCTAAACTGTTTGAAATGGGTCTAAGTGTTACCCAATTGATATCTCACAGTGGTTTTCCATATCATGGCAAAGTAATTTATTTTAGTATTACAATCGGAGGATGCAATTAAACGTTTCCATTGAATTTAAAGTTGTACAGTAATAGTTATTGTCAATGGTACACATTGTACTATCATTGTTGTGAATTCAGGACTTAAGTAAATTAATAACATGTAATAATATACGCAAGTCGTATCATATACGTGAACTTTTTATGCTCGTCAATGCAGCAATCGTTTGATAGCTATTTTTGGGATTGAATATACAAAGTATTTCCCTGTTTGAATTTATGTTCACTTTATATGTTAGAATTAAATTATATTAGCCTTGCTGGACATGATTTTCTCATGCGCTTTGACTTACCTAAATACTTACCCAAAAGCTCTGTGTACTTTTGGGCTAAAAAATATTTTCCAAGGTATTTAAACCGTATATTCTCGTCTACGTATAAATTCTTGTGATTCCTACAAAGTTAGGTGCCTACTCTTTGATTTTACTAAGTGATTAAAACGGCTTTGGGTGGTTTCGAAAATACATTTCCTGCAAAGACTCGGAGCCAAAAGAAATCATGCATTGAGATGGAACAAGAGAAAATGAGGCAAGAGAACGCATTTTCCGTACTGGGTTCTCTTACTACGACAAGGGGACAGAATCTATTTTTAGATCCGGAAACTATTTTCACTGACCAATGGTTGATGTCCTTCTCATCACGTGGTTGTAATTTCAAGGCGCATGGGGAGACCGCGTAGCCATGGAACGAGATATAAATAGATTCCAATCTAAAAATAGATTCTGTCTTATATCAGACGGGGAAATGTTCTCTTTCCTCATTTTTCTCTTGTATGGAATCATTAGTTTCACCAGACAACTGGGAAAAATTGATTTCGCTGTGGCTCTTTGAAGGGATTCTTTTTCTCAAACTAGATTACTCAACCCGCTTCTCTACGAGTTGAGAAGTCGGCTTCCAGGTTTTATTTAGGCAAATTTAGGGGTTTGCATGGAAAACGCGAAGAGGACATGAAGTGCATTTTCACAGATGAAAGCAGTATTTGTATAAGCTTTTATAAAGTTTGATCTTGCACTTGTTCAAATCTGCTCCTTTTTTGCAGGGGTGTCAATTTTCATGTAAGTTGTGCCTTATGCCATGTTATTTATTCCTCAGCGGACTATATGCAGGGTTGACTTTTTGATCGCTTATCCGTGCTTCATATCCGACATTTTTTTACTGCATGTAGTTGAGTTCTCGTATGTGAAAGGAAAGTGCGAAGTGTGTCCTCTGTTTTGTCGGCGATTTGCCTCACTCGCAAGGTCAAACCTTGTTATCTGCGCCACAGTTACAAAACATCACCTTGCGTTACGTGAAACTTTCCCCGTGAGCTTGTTCTCATAGACAAGAACTTGTAAGTGAATCGTTTGTGTTGCTGTGTTTAATAAAATAAGTTGATATTTTGCACTGAGTGTTATATAACGGGGCCCCGAGAAGGACCCTAACCTGAGCCGCAAAGAGGTTTCCCGTGAAACGTGATCTGCAGTGACTTGTGATTGTAAAAAAGTTAAAAACCGTGAACCGTGAACAACATGCCAGTCGTAATACGTGAAAAAAAAAAAATCATTTTCCGTTATCCGTGATAACTCACAAGATCAAAGAAATTTTTCTGTGATAAATTAGTCGCCAAAGACTAACGAAGTCTACAATGTAACGCGAAACTCACCTGATGTCCTTAACTATAGTGTTCCATCCCCGCCAAAAATCAACTTTAGCACTCGACATCTAAATTTAGCTCTCAACATCCAACTTTATATCACTCAACATCCAACTTTATAGCTCTCAACATCCTACTTTATAGCTCTCAACATCCTACCGCTTTAGCACTCAACATCCAACTTTAGGGCACTCAACATCCAACTTTAGGGCACTCAACATCCAACTTTAGCACTCAACATCCAACTTTAGGGCACTCAACATCCAACTTTAGCACTCAACATCCAACTTTAGGCCTCAACATCCAACTTTAGGGCACTCAACATCTAACTTGAGCAATCAACATGCAACTTAAGCACTCAACATTCAACTTTTTAGCAATCAACATCCAACTTTAACACTCAACATCCAACTTTACCTCTCAACATCCAACTTATAAAAAATTCCGACCACGGGCTTTCGTTCATTCAGCTTCGTAAGTCGAGCTTTGTAAAATGTACGGTCTCTGCGAAATGTTGACTTAGCTTTGCGAACGGCGTACAATTTCCGCCAAAAAGTGTCAAATGTCAAAAGGTTACGTCACATCCGCCAGAACGGACCATTCGATCCAAGCTCACGCAAGCTAATACACCGACCGATTAGTCTACAAAAATTCTCAATTAGTTGTTTGTTCAATTGTTCCCGCTACATTGATCGAATCCGATTCGAGATGAATAACGAACAGCTGGATGGAGTGAAAGACGCTCTGCGTCGAGTAGCTGAGAGACTAGATGAAATGAGTCGAACCGGCACGTCTCATGCCTCAAGTCAAGGTAAGAACGTGATTTGGCGATCGTACCAGTAAAAACAGCGATTGATTTGTTTTCTTTTTTGCGTGCATGCCACGTACCTCATCGACCCACAAGTGAGATCATTATGCTTCCAGAAACAATGATAAAAGGTTCCCTTTTAAGGGAAATTGGTGTGCACGCCACGTGTTAAATAAATAAATGGTTTATTTTTTCTGAAGCATCTCAGCGGGCCGGAATCCCAAATCCTCGAATCTGATTGGCTAATCGCGCGCTCGTAACCGGTCCAGCTTTTTACGATACGGACCACGGTCCGGATTTTTATCTGCGTTATTCGCGGCAAATTGAAATTGTTGCGAAAGAAATGGGTTTTTTTCTACAGACTGACTTTTCTTTTTTTTCTTTTTCTACATACTGACTTGCGAGTGAAAATAAAATTAAACTTTCTATAAACATGCCACTTAAATTGATGCCCCATTTACATTTGTTTCATAGGATTTTGTCAGCACTTTCCTCCTCCAGCCTTAAACTTATACTCTTACACACGTCCCAGCGGAAAAAAAAGCAAACAAACAGAAAAAATAAATAAGTTATTTACCGGTCTAGGTCGGTCCGTATGGGAAAAAACTGTGCCCTTGGTCTTGAGTACTGCCCTCGGCCTGCGGCCTCGTGCCGTACTCAAGACCTCGGGCAGAGTTTTTTCCCATACGGACCTCCCGCCCGGTAAATAACATATATTTCATACAGGCGAAGCAACCGTCTACGTGACTGTGTGCGTTGGTGACTGCGTGACTTTTTTTAAACATAAGAGGCGCTAAACTTATATCTGTGACGATGGTACTGGTACGATCGCGAAATCACGTTCATAAAAAGTTCATAAGCTCCCCAGGGCATTTTGGAGCTGTTGCCGCCATTGTCAAAAAATCACCATATAAGGTCAAAATCATCACTGAACTAATCACTTAGTAGTCCGCTTTTCTTGATACGGATTGCTAAAAAGTTGAATGTTGAGTGCTAAAGTTGCATGTTGATTGCTAAAGTTAGATGTTGAGTGCCCTAAAGTTGGATGTTGATGGCTAACGTTGGATGTTGAGTGATATAAAGTTGGATGTTGAATGATATAAAGTTGGATGTTGAGAGCTATAAGGTAGGATGTTGAGTGATATAAAGTAGGATGTTGAGTGATATAAAGTTGGATGTTGAGAGCTAAAGTTAGATGTCGAGTGCCAAAGTTGATTTTTGGCGGGGATGGAACACCATACTTAACGTGACCAATTTTTTATTAATCTTTCGTGACAACTGATAAGGGATAAAAGAGTCACGAGACCGAGAGGCCCTCAGTGACCTTCAGTGACATGTTGCTTATTATCCAATTGGGGGCCTCTGTTTCGTAGTACAGTACTACAGTTCGATGAAATATGTACGAAAGTCCAGTTTTAATTTTACACAGTTTAGTTTTAGTTTTACACAGTCCAGTTTTAGTTTTACACAGTCCAGTTTTAATTTTACACAGTACAGTTTTAATTTTACCGGGAGAAATGGGCTCCTGATTTTACACAGTCCAGTTTTAGTTTTACACAGTCCAGTTTAGTTTTACACAGTCCAGTTAAAGTTTTTCACAGTCCAGTTTTAATTTCACACAGTCCAGTTTTAATTTTACATAGCACAGTTTTTGTTTTTGCACAGTCCAGTCAGTTTATCTTTTTGTGATGGGCACAAGGTCTCTCTCTAGTCTTGGTACCTATGGTTGTTTCTCTTAATTTGAAGGCTGGTTTTCACTAGCGACGGAGTCGGAGTCTGAGTCGTAGTCGGAGTCGTAAGAGCGCATATGACCCAGTGCAAATTGAAAATGGGAGTCGTTTACAAGCGGAGTCATAAGCTCGTCGGAATAGGAGTCGGAAGAATCAGAATGGTTCCATTTTCTTCCAATTCCGCTTATGACTCCGACGCATATGATCAAGTGAAAACTAGATTGTCGGAGTGGCAAGCAGAAGTGAAGGTCTCAATGGGGTGATGACTTTTAGGGCTAACGGTTCATATTTTTTTCACCGGCTGTTTTACGGCTAACGGTTAATATTTTTGGCTGTTTTACGGCTAACGGTTAACATTTTTTACGGCTAACGGTCAAAATTTTCTAATTTTTACGCTTCACGGCTAAATTTTTGGCTCGTTTTACGGCTAACGGTTAACCCCATTGAGAACCTCAGAAGTCGGAGGACAAACCAATCATAAAGCGTGGATTCTAGCATTGTGATTGGCTTATTCTCCCGCTTCTGCTTCCGACTCCGACAATGTAGTTTTCACTTAATCGTAAGCGGCGGAGTCGTAAACAGAATCGATATTTTTCTTCCGATTCCGTCGATTTGATTTTCACTAGCTCGAATAGCTTTATGCTTCCGACTACGACTCCGACGTACGACTCCGTCACTAGTGAAAACCAGCCTTTAGCGACCATCTTGTCTGATGGATTCCAATAAAGTCATCACCCCATTCAGACCTTCATTCAGTGAACACAAAATCCGTGATTCTTGCGCAAAGCAGAACAAATCTGTGAAATATTTTAGAGAAGCTGATACCGTAAAAATCGCTTGTAATGGCACTTAGAAAAATTTGGCTTCTTCTGATGGCAGCAGTATTCGCATCGCATTTCGGACTCTCCTATACATACAATACCAGGCTTGCTTCTAAATAAACCAATTTCATCAATACCATCAAAACAAACTATGGTTAATTCACCTTTCGCTTTGCAGCCGTAAAAGCTTGGAATCACCTCGCTGAAAGCTGACATCTCCCCCCACTCCCAAGCCAGGGAAAAGACCCTGGGAACGAGGCTGCCTTAAAACGTTTAAAAACAAACTTAACATCATACGGTCTTGCTGTTCATGAGTTTTCAGCTGGTATATATTTATTCATTTATTGATTTATCCTCTTATTCATTTATTTATTGATTTTTTTATTATTTTTGTATTCTTTTTCTTTTAGTGACTTATTAACTGCTTTGCTCCAGCTTTAGTGACAAACTACATCTTACACTTAGACATAACTTAGTTTTACTCAGCTCGATTAGCTTTTCGGTTATTCTGAGTAAACGTTACCGGTGATTTTTTACCAACTAAGGGACGGACCATTAGAAAAGTGATGGGGGGGGGGGGGGGGGTGGGGAAAAAACCCAAAAAAAATTCAAGCAAGGCAGAATGCCAAAAAAAAAAAATTCATGCAGAAGGAAGGTCGTGCAGAGAGGTTCACCGGAAAAAAAAATTCCTGCAAAAGCAGTGAGCGAAAAAAAAAATTCGTGCAAGCTGAAAATTCCCCACCCCCCCCCCCATCGCTTTTCTAATGGTCCGTCCCTAAGGTAGAATTAAAAAAGTACCTTCCCCGAAAGTGCGTGTATCCAAAAATGAACCCCCCCCACCCCAATTTATGCCCCTGGTCCAAAACAAAGCTCAATTAATACAATCTGCAAAACGGCAACAAAAAGGTTGAAACAACGGATTCTTAAGTTTATCTCACCTCCCCCCCCCACCCTCAATTCTATTGTATTTAAAAAGACACCCCCAATTCCCTTGTATTTGAAAATTTTATTCACTCTCCACTCTAAACGCCGCCCCGGCCCCCCAGCCATATATAAATAACGAACAGTCCCTTAATAGAGGTAAAAAATAAATAAATAAATAATCTTGCAACAACAAAAAGGTGGCCGAGGCCGCTTAATTAATGGAGGTGGCCGATGAATAGAGGTATCAAATACAGCGTTTTAGTGACAAATAATTTGGGACTTTAGAAAGTAGCCCTTAGGTGAAGGGGGTGAATAGGGGTATGTAAATCCGCAGATCCGTTGTAGTTTTTAATCAAGTCTGTAGATCCGTTTAAAAAAATTGTTAAATCCGTATCCGTTTGCTACTTGACACGTGGATTTCAAGATCTGGTAAGGTATTCCCAGGATCCTGGATTTGATCAAAATATGATGTGGGATTCGGGAAAACGCAAAATTTATTGACAGGATTCGGGAATTGACTGCTCTCCGGGAAGCGGGATTTCCCTAAATTTTTTGCGCTTTTTATAGGATCTTTAACTAAAGGAAAACTTAAAGATCTACCTTTAAATTGGCAGCGAATTTTTTTGGAAGAAATCGTCGCCTTTGGTCCCTTTATTGTAAAAGAATGTAAGGCATTCTATTGTTGATAATTCCATTACCGATCACTATCGTACCTGTAGAACGCGAACAGATAACTGAGTGAAACCGGCGTACCGTCTAACAGCATAAGCTAGCTAGCATGTTTGGCATGTTCGATCGTTCAAAGATCTGCAAAAAGTGCTTTATAAACCTAGTTGCAGTGCGCAGAGGTAACCCTTTGGATCACTTGCAAGTTAAACTCGGTGAAAATCTGGACAACGGCAGCGTCAAAGAAATCAAAGAATACGAAGGATGCAATATGAAAAGCGCGAAGAAAAAAACGTCACTCTGTCAACATGTCACGGCTTCCTAGTCATAGTGCGTTACTATTTCCTTGCTGCGTGATATTCGGTGAGTCTTGTCCGTGACAAACGAAAAAGAAGAACAGTAACGCAGACGCACAAAAGCAAACATTTCTGACGATCGCTGAGATCCACGATCCGAAAACTATCACAAGCAAAATCCAAAATCCGGACTAAAAGAAATCGATGAAAACAGCAGAACTGCTGCAATTGCAGGATCCGCAAATCCGTTAATAATTTGAGAATCCGAAATCCGCGAAAAAATCCTGTCAGTTAAAACTCCTGTTATTCGTTTGCCACCCCCGCTTTAATGGAGAATGGCCACTTAGGGCTGGTTCACACTTTGACATAAGCATAAGCATAAGCATAAACATAAGCATAAGAAAAATATGTGTGAACCGGGGTTACATAAGCATAAGCAGAAGCATAAGAAAATGGAAAAAGTTCCATTCCTTGTGCTTATGCTTATGCTTATGCCTATGTAACCCCGGTTCACACATATTTTTCTTATGCTTATGTCTATGTTTATGCTTATGCTTATGTTTAACAGGGGTCACACTGTATTCCCAAAGTATTGTGTCTAGAATTACAGTAAATCACTACATAGTTTGATGGGGAAAGAAAAAAACAAATTCTGTCAACTATATTACAAAGCATTTTAGCACATCATTGCAGCCAAGTTCATTTGCATTCTAGGAGATTGCTTTCCATCATTCTTATTTTGCTGAAACCATTGTGATCTGAAAATGCCCGTGCAATTGCCTCTATTTAATACATGTGCACAGCCTGGAGCAGAATCCAATATTAATGCTTGTAACCGATCATGTTTAGTTCTTTTATTAAGACTAGACTACAGAATTCTTGAGCCAAGAGTATGCAGCCAAGATCATCAAGAAGTGGCAATTATCCTGGAGGTAAAAAGTATGCATACTCTAAGTACCTTGTATATTTTAGTGTTAAGAATTTGCTGTCAAAATCCTTATGAATTCTTGCAACAACAACAACCATTTATTTGTACTAACAATTTATAAAATAATTACACTAAACATTAAATTAGTATAGAGTACTGCCTGCCCAAAATAACCAATTTAGGAGCTAATTCTTGCATTCAAAATTCTTTGAAAAAAAGAAAAACAAGGGTGATCTAGTGTCATGTGCTTGTCATTGCATTGATACTGTGAGGTGGTTTGTTACTTAAATAGTTAAAGGGACTGAAAAAGTTAAGAATAATAATTGCTTGTAAATTATAAGCTCTTAGCTTAATGTGTTTCTTCTTTTAGGGCCACATCCACAACTTGGTTATCTACTATTTCCAAATTAGCCTTAGAACTTTACCGAAACTTTTTTTGAGTTAGCTTTTGTAGAATGTTAGAGTAGTTGGTTACAGCTTCCAAGTGCTTTTGGACAATTTTGGATAGTTAAAGAAGTCAGGAAAGCATTTGTGTATACCACTGAACAAGGTGAGATATTCAAACTGATATGCCAACTGTGTAGTATCAATTACACCTCTTTATTTTATTAGTATCTTAGCAGCTTTGTAATTATAAATTGTGTTTTTAGTTGCTTTTATGGTTCTCAGTCTTTTTTTATTGATATATTCTCATCATGCTTTTGCTACACAGTGAAAATGTATATATCCAACAATTTTCAAGAATCTTGAGCCTATTTTTTAGGAGGATTGTATGAAAGGCTATTCCAAAACCAATCCAAATTTGGAAAGTTAGTTGCTGTCTCGAAGAAAAGAAAACCTGGGAAAGAATAGCATGGAAGGAACCACCAACATATTCTATCGATTAGAATCAAACCCAAGCTACAGAGGTAGGATGTGACTGCTCTCACCACTGAGCCAACTTTTATTATACTTTGGCTTGGTGCACTTCTTACACCAATTTGTGATTTACTCTGCCTGGTAACAGGATTCTCAAATTTTTCCACACTGAAAACTAAATATTTTTAAAGGGATTTCAGAACATATGATCTCTACTTACAATTATTGCAACATACAAGCTCAGTTGTTTTCCAATTTTAGCTGAATGTTATAAAGGACATTATTAACTGAAAGTAAGATAAACTTTAAAAAAATAAAATCTGAGCACAGTTGTGTCATCATTGACTTCTTTTTTAATCGGTAATATTTCTCATCTGGTAGTTAAAGTTAATTTCCTAAATGGCCAAATTTCATTTTATCAACTTGAAAATTGTTTAAACCCCAGAGCACATATCATTAACCAACTGAATTACTATCAGTTTCGTGGATAGGATTCAACTAGGATATCTGGGAGCTTAGTGATACTTTAAACTAAAGTACACAAAGATATGGGTTTAGCCGAAAGTTATGTCTACTGTTCTGAAGATGGGCAACACAAGAGGTCAAAAGAGAAAGCAATTCACCATTTACACTTTTAAAGAACAACATGGTACATTTAAACTCCGGCAAACGAATAGCCATTAGACTACTGACTACTCTGCAGGTCTACAAATTAAGACAAGTCTTATGAATATCGACAAATGATTTCTAGCGCTGTACAAAATAAAATGTGAAAGCTTAAAAATGATAAAGTATTTGTGAAACGAAGGCCATAATGTTTGTTCAGTGGGCCACTTTTGGTCCTTTATCAGTCTTCTTTGGTAACAACACGGCTTGGATATTCGGCAACACACCACCCTGAGCTATCGTAACACCGGCAAGCAACTTGTTTAGTTCTTCGTCGTTTCTGACGGCCAGTTGAAGGTGACGTGGTATTATTCTCGATTTCTTGTTGTCTCTCGCGGCGTTTCCAGCTAACTCCAAAATCTCAGCTGAAAGATATTCCAAAACAGCGGCCAGATAGACCGGGGCACCAGCTCCAACACGTTCTGCGTAGTTTCCCTTTCGTAGCAAACGATGAATTCGACCGACGGGAAACTGTAAGCCGGCCCTTGATGAACGCGATTTTGACTTGGTTCCTTTCGCCTTCCCTTTACCGCGACCAGACATGTTCGATATTCTTCCAAGAAAATGTTCTGTAAACCCAAGAAACCCAGAAAACCCTACGGCTGAAATCGAGTTATGTTAACGTTGTTTCGTTTTCAGGTTAGGTTATCAATATTAATTAGGGATCGAAAAGGGTATCGTTTGTCCAATAAAAGCGAAGATCGAACTTGTGTTGTTTTGACAGGTCTAGTAGTCAATTTCCTAAGACGTACGCATACAGCTAGACCAATCACATGGCGACTTTTTCGATCCCTGTGCATTTCGATCCACAGTTAGCGGGCATTTAAATTCGAAGCATCAGAGCTTGAACCGTTTCGGTAGTATTCCCAAGACAACCGAGTCGGTCAAAAAAGACATAAA
Source organism: Ricordea florida (assembly GCA_949710005.1). NCBI lineage: Eukaryota > Metazoa > Cnidaria > Anthozoa > Corallimorpharia > Ricordeidae > Ricordea > Ricordea florida. The sequence continues at coordinate 16,564,707 of OX453286.1, read as the reverse complement.
GCACGGGAAAAATAAATCTAAATGCCTCCCAAAGCATTGGGGAAGAAAAGTGAAAAGAAGCCCGGCAAAAAGTCTGTCAATCCTGGCGACAAGAAAAAGCACAGAAAGCGAAAAGAGAGCTATGCAACGTACATCTACAAGGTGCTTAAACAAGTTCACCCCGACACTGGCATATCAACAAAAGCCATGGGCATCATGAATTCCTTCGTAAATGACATTTTCGAGAGAATAGCTGTGGAGGCCTCGCGTTTGGCGCACTACAATAAAAAGGCCACGATCTCATCGAGAGAAATTCAAACTGCTGTTCGCTTGTTATTACCCGGCGAATTGGCCAAACACGCAGTCAGCGAAGGAACCAAGGCTGTCACGAAGTACACAAGCAGCAAATAGGAATCGGCTTTTTGGTTTAATTCATTCTTGCGACTGACATTCCGTGATTAAATTTAACGTTTCTTTCGAGCTGACTTTCCCAGTATCTATATTTCACTGAACAAGTTTATAAGTAATTACAGTAAATATAAAAGCGTTCAGAAAACTTAGCAGGCCGGTACAGGTCTGGCTGGTGGTTCGTCAGGCGAGTCTCGGAATATCTGTTGTAACATTATTCCTTATTGTTATGGAACAAATTCACAATAGATTAATGCGTGACAGAGTCATTTGATTAGAATTTGATGTGAAAACTTAGCAGGCGGTACAGTTCTGGCTGGTGGATCTTCAGGCGAGTCTGAGAATATCTGTTGTTATGGAACAAATTCACAATAGATTAATGCGTGACAGAGTCATTAGATTAGAATTTGACGTGAAAACTTAGGCGGTACAGTTCTGGCTGGTGGATCGTCAGGCGAGTCTGAGAATCTGTTGTTATGGAACAAATTCACAATAGAGTAATGCATGACAGAGTCTTGTACAATCGCTGTCACGTCAGTAGATAGAGAAGGAAAAGCATGTAAGACAGCTGGTCCTTTTGTGCAAAGGGTTGATATTTGCATTGCCGAATTTATACGGGCCTTTTTCTGCTTGCTACAGGGTGACAAGTTTGAAAATAACATGATTATCAATCTAAACTTCACCATTAGTTAAAACTGAATTTAAGCCCCCATTTGTTTCTTGCATTCCAATGAGCATGTTAAACTAATTTGTGTTTTTCTCGGTATAAGAGGAAAAATCAGTGCAAACTCCCCATGCACTTGGTTGCAAAAGGTGTGTTTACTTTGGTAAGGGAAAAAAGAACCTAATTGCAAGCGGTGTTTTATAAGCCTGGGTGAAAAGCCTTGCTGGGATGGGTGTTGGTGTCGATCCATATAAGAAACGAAAGTAAACACCTGAGAATTCACTGATAACCGAAAAACCGCTTGACAAGTTTTTCTTCACACACCAGCAATTAAAATTTGTCAAGTAAAACTTGCTGGTGTGTAACCGGCTTAATTTTCGCGTGCAAATGTCACATACTACGGTTTCTGTCCTCGTGTACCGGTACACCAGGGAATAACTATTGTATTTTCTTTATTTAGGAGTCATTGTTTAGATGTAATGTATTGTTTGGTCTTTTGTATCGGCTCTTGCATAACCCATACTACGCTAGGGCGGCTTGTGGTCACAGCAAATTCAGATTCAGGCCGCCTTCAGCTACCTCAGGCCAGCGGTGCGATAGGTAAAGGAATGCATCTCGTACATGAAGTATCTAAGAGATATATATCTCTCATACATGAAGTTGTTGTTGGTAAACTGTAACCCTTTGCACGTAGTTGCTTTCGTTCGTGTGTGAGAAGTATTTCGTTTAGGTACCTCATGTATGAGACTCATTCTTATACCTGTTGCACCGCTGGCCAGAGGTAAATGAAGGCGGACGGTATTTGAATTTGCAGTGATCGATTTGATTTTGCTATCAGTTGATTGGAATTTGCTGTGAGTGATTTAAATTTGATGTGACCCGGCGTGATCAATCGATGACAATCGATCATCGGAAACAATCGATGGCAATCGATTGATATCGGAAATCGATGACCAATCGATGGCCAAAAATTTTGTGTTTTTTAATTGCCATCGATTGTCATAGATTGTCATCGATTATCATCGATTATCATCGATTACCATATCTTTTGGGGAGGTAAAAAAATGATTTGACAGGAGATATATGGTGACATGTAATTGTGAAGATCATCGTTACCATCAACAACAGTAATAACTTTATTGATCTCTCTAAATGCGGGTATAATGCAAGAAAATTAACACTGTTAACACAAACTAAACTGGGATGAAAATGTTCGTACTCTTTCAAGTTACAACAGACTGAACCTATTGTTTAAAGTTTTCTGGTTACTGGCAGTCCATGGGAAGAAAATGCTCATTGCCATCGTAAAAGAATGAAACAAGATTAATACTTGCGAACATGAAGCTTGCAAATAACAATCTCAAGATGCGAGTCAGAACAAGTAAAAAATAGGTACCAGACACATTATGGCCCGTATTGACGTGACTACATAAAGATAGGTTAAAATATCAAGATACAAGCCAAGTATTTCTAGTAAGAACAACAGGTGAAGCCACAAATAATAAAACCTTTTCCATTTTTCGTCATCAAAGTACGGACACCATCCGAGCGCACGTTTCCGCAATTTCTCGTCGCACTGATCCATAGTGAAATGTGCACCAAAAGAGTGTGAATGTTTACTGGTCGTTGTATCCTCCATAAAACCGCTTCCCATCTCTGTGCCATGACTTGAAGTTGAAATGTCTGCCACATTGCTTTGTTCTTTCCTTGCTTCCTTGACTTTCTGTATTAGATCTGCTTTCTTGGTCGTCTTATTGTAATGCACACCAATTTCGTCCAGAACGTATCGCAACAATCGTACTGTCATGTCCTCGGCTTGACCACGCTTTATTTTCTCTTCTTGTTCCTTTTTTAACCTTTTGTCTGCCTCTTCTCTCCTCCTGTCCATTTCTTGTAGCTCTGGAATCTTTTCAACTATACTTGTCAAATATATAGGCATTGGCCATCGTGACTTATCTGTAATGGTGCCTAGTACTTTTAGGATGGATCTTGCACTGCACCACTGGAAATCGTGGTAGGCTGACTGGGTTATTTCCCAATTAAAAGGCGACGTTTTTTAAGTTCAGCAATTTAACACAGGCTTTTATTTTCTCTCCCTTACTTCGCTCTTCAGTTTTCCATTCAAATATGGGATAACATGACTTCAATGAAGGCGAAGTAATAAGCCTTACGATGTACCCAACACGCAGCCTCAAAGAAGGTATCCATAAGGCCACGATGTCATTTCGGTAAACACCTGAGGTCACGCGCAATCGGGCTGAATTGACTTTTCTACTTTGTCGTAGAAGTCGTTTCTGGCAGACTCCATCCAGCGAGAGAGTCGTGACATTGCAGGGCGATATATCTTTCCCTGCTGTAACGAAAGAAATTCTGCTATGTGATAATACTGCCCTTCATATTTTACATAATTGGGGCGACAAGAGTAGTTGGTCTGATCCTCCACACCACCGGCGGACGAATGCTCTCTTCGTAGACGCTTGGGTAATGGTTGCACCTTCCAGGGCATGTCTTATCAGACGCAAACGCTGCAATTTTGTTCTTAAAATGTGTTCTGATTTCTTTATGCTTTGGGCAAATGAGATTGTAGTTTTCTCTGGTTTGTTCAGTTTTGAAATGCAAAGAAAGACATTGTTCGTTAGCAGCATCCAATCCACTTTGGGTTTCTAGGAGCTTTAAATAAAGCATCCTGATACTTGCATGTTTTCTTTTTGTAAAGAGCACAGCGAGAGGGACTTTCCTCTTCCTCAACATCCTCACCATCCTCATCATTCCCTTCTTCGACATCTCTGTTTAGAGAGGCTGCTGCTGCAAGATCCAGCAAAGCACTTCGCTGCTGATCGGTCAGCTGGTCCAGTGTTTCCATCAGTACTCTATTGGGTAATTCCAACAGTTCCTCGCTTGAGATTACTTTGGTTTCGTCAGGTGCATCATGCGCATTATCCCACATTGCAAACGTTTCCAGGTCTGGGTTGTTTATCTCGACAATGTCATTTCCGTCTAATCTGACAACATTGCCTTTGACAAGGTTAGGCAACATACCAAGATGCTCGAGCGTTTTCAGAACCTCCCGTTCTGCTATTTGGATTCCTTTCTTAATATGTTCATCGATATCTTGCGCCCTGTGGCGGTGAAATATCATTTATTTTTTTCCCCTCCATTTTCAATTCTTCCAACCTTTGAATTCTACCAGCAAAATCTACCATATCCAAAAGACACAATTCAGATTTTCCCCGCGTAAAACCACGTAATTTTGAAAAAAGCTCCTCGCAGCTATTAGAACCAAATGTCCACGGTTGGAATGGATAGGCTGGATAGTATAAGGCAAACATCTTCATTGACATAATAAGCGAATGCCCAGACAAAAGGAAGTCTTCGTATGTTTGAAGAGAAACAAAGTGATTATCGATTGGTCATCGATTGGCCGATAGCAATCGATTAACAATTAACTAATTGTTATCGATTGATATCGATTGATCGATTGGTTTCCGATGATCGATTGTCATGCATCGATTGATTACGCCGGGATGTGAGCATTTCGTTTTAATGTGACAGTTATGGGCCACCATAAACACTGTATGTATTCTGTAATTGAAAGTCTTCAATGGTAGCGTGTTGTGACAAATTTTTAAAGTTTCCTTTGACTCCCATGATCCCCTGAGAACTGCTGTTAATCCACCATTCCTACTCCAACACACACACACACACACACGCTAGGGAAAGAGAAAGGAGACGAAATTATAGCGAAGAACGCCGACAAGCAGAATGAGTCCGGGCTCGAGAAAACAGACAAAATGTTAGCGAAGAACGCCAAGGAGCGGAAAGACTCCGTGCTGTGGAAAACAGAGAAAATTTTAGCGAAGAACGCCGAGAAGCGGAAAGACTCCGTGCTGTGGAAAACAGACAAAATTGTAGCGAAGAACGCTAAAAGCCATGCGAGAGAAACCTCGGCTCGTAGGGTAAAGCAGAGAAGGTTTTTTGCCCATGATTATGAATTATAGGATTGAAGGAAACCCTGAAGTTCAGTAATAGATTCTTGACTGCTTAATAATTTTACGATTTCATTTAATAATTCAATTTGAGTGGCATCCATAACTCAATTTAATTATAACATAACAAAAAAGAAAAAAAAAAAAACAATAGAAAGAAAGAAGCACGCCGGAGAGAAATCTTTCAAGTTAAACAAATCTGACTAATTACAAGTACTTTTTTTATTCATAGTCGTTTGGTTCGATCGACTTACTGCAATCATGTTTGTTTGTTAGACTCAATTGAACGTTTCCTTCGTGAATATGGTCTAGGCTATAAGGCAGTCAGTCGCAGAAATTCAAGCGATGAAAGACGAAACGCGTTTGGCATTGCAAATTAGAGAGTCCGGAACTCAGCTTAGGGACGCGGAAATTCCTACAGATGGCAATTGCTTGTTCCACGCCATTGCTGATCAAGGGTGCGCTTACGGGAGAACTGATCCAATCACGTCAAACCGCAGGCTCTAACATTGCAGTCACTTAGAGCGTGCACGCGGCGTAAGTCACTTTCGAAATCATTGATTATTCGTAAAAATCTGCTAGTATACTAATGCAAATGCCGAAATCTGATTGGCTGAGCTACTGCCCACTATCAACCATTATAGTTCACCATTAAATTTTTTCCGATTCTTATTGGTTCAAATGGATCACGTGACGCGATAGTGTTCGTCCGGGGAGAGGCACTATCACCCCATAGTGCCCTTTCAAGGAAAATACACGAATAGATAGTACTCGTCCGTGAAAATGTGAATTTTCTGTAGCCAATGTACGTTGCGAATTATTGAAATTTCAGGTTCTACGCATGGATATTTCATTTGTCTGCGTTTAGTGGATTTTGACTGTTTTTCAACTGGCGCGCGGAACAATAAAGAAATAGAGAGTTCATATCTCGGAACTATCGATCTGATGGAACTTTGCCCCTTGGAAATTTGATGTTCTTAAACCTAGCATATTCGCTTCTCGGGCAAATATTTGTTTTGAGAACATCAAATTTCCTCGAGTATTGGCCGATAGTTTCTCGACATAAACACTCGATTGTTTAAGATCCAATTTCGGAAAATATCGAGAATCGCAAATCAGTTCCAAAAATTCGAATTTTGGCTGATACCACCCAAACATCCCTTTGGGGGAACTATTTCAAGAAACGATACTAAGAAATCCCCAAGCGCTTTACATTTTGAGAATTTTAGAAAAGTTCCAAAATTCGCAAAAAAATACAATTTTTAATTCGGGAAACGGGTACAAATTTCAACATATTTCAACGAAACAGTACAAGCGCGCAAAAGCTCCTATTGACTTGATATTGCTCATGTATTTAGCTGACATCCACAGCTTCAAGACCCCGTAAAAAGGTTTTGCGAAATAACTATTTTAATATAGTTTCTGGCTTTTATTGTGTGCGCTCTGATAAAATTTCAACTTGTTGCCCCCCAAGTCGCCTGTCCGCGACAAGAACGCGAATGTAAACAAAGGAAAACATATGCAAATCGAGGAGAAAATCATACGGAAGTTATGACTTACCCCTCAAAGCGCAAAAAATTGGTGGAATTTTGTTACCTTAACAGGTATTTCTATCTGAGAGACTAATAAAACGAATTTATCCGGTCAATAATAATAAAAAGGCTATAAAAAGGACTGGAGGGCTAGGGTCATGAAGTCGCCTCGGATGCATCGGAACTCGTGTGTATGGTTCCGGAGGTAAAAAAGCTTCTAAAGAATCTTTCAAAATGTACTATTGGGCAAGCAAACAATGTCAGTAAAAATAGGCTGATATGAGGTATGATAGAAATGTATATGATAGAGGTATGATAGAAATGAATACAAGATGATGTTTTTGTTAATGAAAATTTAAACCGAGATGGATTGTGTGCTCCAGGAGATTCTGTTAGTTTTGATTATACAGTCCTTCTTTATTCATTGACACAATTGTGCGATGTTTTGCAGGTGACTACCTTAAAAGAAATAACTAAATAATATGTTTTGTATTTCATTTTCACAAACCGTGTACAGCAAAACACGTGACTTGAAAAATGTGATAGGTAACACAACACCAAAAAACGAGATGAATTGGTTTCTTCGTTTTCTGTGTTTATCTATGGTTCTAGTAAACAAATAAGTTAGTCTTTTTTTATGAAATGTATAAACAAGAAGGAGGGTTTTACTCTTCTCCTGTGGAACTTGGAGCATGTAACACGACATAAGATCAGTAAGTAAACATTCCTGATATTTGCATAACTAAAACTTAGCAATGAGGGAAATCTAATTCTCAAGTTAGCATTTTACTTTTTAAAGATTATTGTAATATATGATTTATTTTGTTGAATCTTGTTTCGGTTTTTTGGACTTTACATTGAGTACGATAGCCAAGGGACGGACCATTTAAAATGGAACTGTCGATGGCCGGCCCTCCTCTGTCATTTTATTTAATTGTAAAAATAAACTTACAATGGTTCATTTCTATCATACCTCAAAATATCAGTCTATTTTTACTGACATTGTTTGCTTGCTCCATGGTGCATTTTGAAAGATTCTTTAGAAGCTTTTTTACCTCCGGAACCATACACACGAGTTCCGATGCATCCGAGGCGACTTCATGACCCTAGCCCTCCAGTCCTTTTAATAGCTTTTTTATTATTATTGACCAGATGATTTCGTTTTATTAGTCTCTCAGATAGAAATACCTGTTAAGGTAACAGAACTCCATCAATTTTTTGCGCTTTGAGGGGTAAGTCATAACTTCCGTATGATTTTCTCCTCGATTTGCATATGTTTTCCTTTGTTTACATTCGCGTTCTTGTCGCGGACAGGCGACTTGGGGGGCACAAGTTGAAATTATATTACTCGCACGTGTTTAAATTCACAGAGCTAAAACTTTAGGTGTAATTAAAAAAGTAACTGGTGTTTTGTTTGGTATAGCAGTTTTTTCAATTTGTGACATACCAGGATCGACTTTTGACGGTTGAAGTTGGGCGTTATTTTGACTACCAACAGGACCAAAACAACACACAATCAGAGCGCACACAATAAAAGCCAGAAACTACATTAAAATAGTTATTTCGCAAAAACTTTTTACGGGGTCTTGAAGCTGTGGATGTCTGCTAAATACATGAGCAATATCAAGTCAATAGGAGCTTTTGCGCGCTTGTACTGTTTCGTTGAAATATGTTGAAATTTGTACCCGTTTCCCGAATTAAAAAATGTATTTTTTGCGAATTTTGGAACTTTTCTAAAATTCTCAAAATGTAAAGCGCTTGGGGATTTCTTAATATCGTTTCTTGAAATAGTTCCCCCAAAGGGATGTTTGGGTGGTATCAGCCAAAATTCGAATTTTTGGAACTGATTTGAGATTCTCAATATTTTCCGACATATAGAAGTGCCGATTCTGGCGCAACATCAAAATTATCGAGGAATCCCCCATTAAAATTACCCGTCTAATTACCCCTTTGACCTTTGACCTTTAGGGCCCACGCCCACCGTCAATCTTAAATGGCCACGCCCACTTTGATTAATAATTATTTTTATTAAAAATTAAATTTTATTAATAATTAACTTTAATTAAAAATTCAAAAAAATTAAAATTTAAAATTAGAAAATATTAGAAATTATCTTTTAACGTTTATAAGAAATTATATTTACAAAAAATTGAAATTTAAATTTAGAAAATCTAAGAATTTATTTTTTAACGTTTTTAAGAAAAACCTTACGAAAAATGGAATTTAAATTTATTTAAAAAAATGAAAGGTAAATATAAATGGCTACGAATAATGAAACTCTTCCTTTAACAAATATCAAATTGACCAATGAATTAAAAAAATCGGGAATCAAGGTTAGAAGAAACGATATTTATGGTATTTCTTGAGTAAATAAAGAGGACGTGGTTGAATTTTTTTAAATATATCTGGGGTTAAAAGTGAAAGACCAGTACGTGATAGATTACGTAGGAAATTAAGAGAGAAATAATAATAATATGTATATAGAGTATATTTTATTTAAGATACATGAATAAAAATGAGGTTTAAAGTTTAAGAAACTAATAATAAATTAGAACCAAAATGAACAAACTATTTGATTTATTGAAAGTTCAAACTGTAAACGCATTGACAGAGATTGCAAAAGAGCGCGGCGGCATCAAAAGATATTGGAGGACGCGTAAAGGTCAGCTCCTCGAAGAATTAACAAAACCAGCTCAGTTATTCTGTTTTGATGATCGAATCGAAGGTATACTCAAAGATTTAAATTATACTCAATTGAAAGGTTTGGCTGTAAAGAAACGAGTAAAAGGGAATAATAAAATGTCTAAAAAGAAATGACGAGAAAAAGTTCATCAGAATAATCAGAGGAGAAGTTATTAAATTCCTCAAGGAAAAAAATAAACAATACAAGCTAAAGAATATCCTTAACTGTAAGTTTATAAAAGAGGACGCTGCTTTTGGACTCAAACGTGATGTCCTACTAGAATGTTTATAGATGTTTTGTAAGCTCTAATTATAGGTTTCCCAACTTCCCTTCTTTATGTGGTTATCATGTAGCAGTTGCTGCGGTCGCCACTCCCTTAGCCACAATATCCGTGTAAGGGACGGTACAACCAATTAGCAAGTGCCGCGCTTACAGTGCGTGCACGTTTTCCTGCCTATAAAACTAGAGGTTTTGCGTAGCTCGTGTAGTTCTTAGTGTGGACGCCACGGTGTTGGCACTGTTACGGATTTGGCCAGTTATTACTATCCACGCTAGCTCTCAAACGCTACATCACGCTGGTGCACGAGTGTAGACCAAAGTAAGTCATTTTCACTTTACAGTTTTCATATTGTTTCAGTTAGCTTTAGTTTTATTGCTATCGTGTCCTTCTAGGTCCGTAACACATTTTCTTCGCGTTTAGCGTTTAGTTCTTTATTAACCAGATTATTCTCAAGTTTCGCTTCCTGTATCGTTTTATATTGAAGTTAGTTTATCCTTGCTTAGTGATACATTATGCGTCGTTGTATCTTTGTTTGCGAATCTTTTCTGATTATCGGTAACTGTTATGCTGTAGTTAGTCTAATCGTATTCAATGTAATTCACGGTCGTATTTCAGTTCGAACCGACAATCCAACAATCCGATATTTCAACAATTCAGCAATCAGCAATCAAGATACGAACGCTACAACTTAGTGAAGTGAAATCTTCTGTCGTCGAATCTACTGTAATTTACGTAACGATACTTAAGTCAATAAACTCTGTGTTCAATTGGATCGAGTTCGAAATCTATCCAGTGCACCACACCACCCAAATGTAATTCGCTTGGATTCGGTCAAAAATTAGTCGCGCTATTCTTGCGGGTTACATTTTCGTTCGAATTTGACACACCTACATTGGGTTTTTATTGACTAACCATCTTTATTTCATGTACATCATTTTGCCATCTCCACCCGCAAATAGCAAAAGCTAGACGAGGCGGGCGGAGAGGAATTGTAAATTAACTAAATAAACTATCTGGATAAATAAGAATTACTGAAAAAGAAGCTAAAGTTGCAAAATATATAGTTTTACAGAATGATATTATAACCAAATTTACTACTAACAGAACCTATCGATTATAAGTACATTGAGTATACAGAATTTGCAATTTTTTGTAGGAGAATGGGCACTTCAACATAATCGTCCTCTGCTTCCATTATCGAGAGCAAAAAATCATGAAAATTTTCCTTAAAAGCTCCTTTGGAGAGTTGACGAAATTCGTTAGGAATTACGTTCCAAAGTTTAGCTCCAAACCTAGAAAAAGAATCTTGATTTAGATTCAGTCTTGAAGTTTGGACATAATAATTTCCAGACAAAGAAAACCTGGTCTCATGTTTGCGCTTTGAATTAGCTTTAGTGAAGAAATTTTTGCGACATCGTTTAGGAATACGAAAGCCACGTGGTAATTCCATCTCATCGTAAATCGTCTCGCATGTCCGACGTATCGCTCAGTAACCACATCCGGTGACAACAGAACAAACTTAGCCTCCTGCGCAGACGTCCTTAGGGCTCGTGGGGGAGAAACGAGCCCTAAGGTCGTCTGCGCAGGAGGTTAGAACAAACTAAGCTCAAGTTTTTTATGCCGCACGTCCAATTACAGTGATTTATCTTTCATCGCCTCTCAAGAAGTCAAGCACACCCACTGTTATCACATTATCACCGGAAAGGCGAAAATCACCCCAAAACCATGCAATCTAGCGCTAGCGCTTCACAAGAAATTTGTGCAGAACTTTCGACAGGCGCTCGAAGCAAGCAACCCAATTCAATGTTAGACTGGGAATCTATAAGGCTAGAGTCAATAGCAAGGCTAAAGAAGGCGCGTGGGTCCGCCAAGGGAATTCTGACAAGGAAAATTAACCAGATAAACGAACTCATGTCGGACCAAAACAATGGAAGCTTAGTACAAGAAAAGGCGTCCGAACTTGAAGAAGCGATGAAGGGTTTCCAGAGGGCACATGAAAACTACCATAATGAACTTAAGAATAACAGCGAAATTCAAGAGTCCATCGAATATTACGATTTAACATTAGGCCAATTCTCTAAATTCCAACAGCGAATAGATAGATGGAGCGCAGAAATCGAGGCTCGCAATCTCATGATTAGTTTAGAACTCGCACCAGAAGATTCTGTGAGTAATACCGGATCGGGCAGTCCTTCGCGAGTCTCACGGCGTTCGAATGCCAGCTCACGTTCTTCAGTTAGAAGCGCCGCCAGCGCTAGAGCAAGAGCCGCTGCTAAAAAAGCTATTCCCGAAGCCGAGGTAGCAGCACTCAAAAAAAATGAATGAGTTACAGCACGAACAGCTTAGGCTCACTCAAAGGAAACGGGAGCTAAAGCTACATACAGATATCGCTAAAGCCAAAGCGGAAGAGCAGGCCTATGCGGAAGTCGAAGTGCAAGAGATTACGTCTTGTCTTCCACCAATAAAGCCCCAGTTCCCCACAGTAGTTCCCAAGTGTTCGTCTCTAGATGTTGACGGCCCTATGGAACCGGTTTTGGCTGTACCAAATCGTGAATGAAATCGTGTTCAGCGCTCAGAAAACTAAATGCTCTTTTATGCAAAAAGAGAATTCGAATTTTTGGTGTAATTTCTAAGCTTAAGGAGTAAAACCAGCGAAAGGTTTATTGACAGGATACAAGCCTTACGCTATTTCGGTTCTGAAAAATCTGCTTAGTTCCACGGAGGCATAGGTGATTTGTCATGTACAATCGACTTGTATGTCAACAACGGTATATAAAGCTAAGCAATTTTCACGTTTGCATTTGTCGAACTTTTCATCATGTGAAGACGTTTTTCGCTCAAAAAGAATTCGATACTTCTGTCAGTCATTAAGTATGTTCTCCAGTATACGTAGTCAACAAATGTGCTCGCTAATTACTATTACATCTAAACTGAAATTAGACTAACAAGCTTGCTTCCACTTGAGTTGTCATATCAATATGATGGACCTTAAGCATCGACGACGAAATGGGATAACCTGCGATCAGGCGATTTTTTTTTTTTGGTTTTTTTGCTTTTTGTTTTTTTGCCGGGGGGAAGAATTTTTTTTTTCCCCGCCAAAAAAACAAAAAAACCAAAAACTAAAACAAAATCGCCTGATCGCAAGTTAGAAATGGGACGATGACGCCGACCGGAAGTGAAATTTTCCGGCGTGAACCTTCTGGGCATGCGTTAGGTTGTCAAAACGTCGTCCAGCCTTCGTCGACGACTGAATCTGAGCAAGTTTTCGCTCTGGTGAAAACGTAAGTAAACAACTAAGCTTTTTCATGCTGATAATCATCTGTTTCCACCTTTTGTTATAATGATTGTTTGATGTATTATTTGCGGACCAGCGGAAGTGAAATTTTTAACAGTTTAGCTTTTTTTAACAGACTAAAATGACTTTCTTTCAGAAGCATCCGAAACCATGGCCGGCCACATAGCCGAGCAAGAACCCGTTCAAAAGAAATGTAAGTTTTTCTGTACTGATCTCTTTAAGGAGAATTTTGGGATATTTGAAGTCATGTTCTTCTTATTTTAGACCTGCATGTCATTGTGCTAATTTTAAGTTGCACTTTAAGATATAAATCTTCAGTTTTGCTGTAAAAATATATATTTTCGTGTTCATTTGACAGCAACTAAGTCCAGGTATTTTGTTTGGACGGAAGACCATGATGTCTTGATGCTTCGCGAAGCTGTAACAAGCGAACCTTACAATTTTAAACCGAAAAGCAGCGAGAGAGGGAAAGTATGGGAAAGCCTCGCAGCCTGTTTGAATTCTCTGAAGACTCCAGAATTCAGAGTTACAGCAAGGGCAGTGAGAGATCGATATGCACTCCTGATCTCCCGGCACAAACTAAAGCAAAGAGAAGAAGAGAAATTAAGCATCTGGGATCGATGTCCCCGAGCTCACAGAGCTCGATGCCTTGCTGGAGGAAATTCGAGAGCGAGAGAAAAGCGCAGAAGAAAAGACTGACGCCCTGAGAAACGAGAGCAAGGCAAAAGATGAGAAAGAAAAAGCTAAAGCAGAGGAAATCAGACAGGCGGCTCTTCAGACAGTTGCAATTAGAAAGAGCGATGATAGTGGCGAGAAACCAAAAAAAGCTGAATTGAGGAGGAGCACCTCTGATGCAATCGGATTTTTGGCCGAGAAGTCGGAGAAAGAAAGAGAATTGAAAAAGGAAGAGTAAGCCATCAGAAAAAGAGAGCTTGATCTAGCAGAAACTAGACAAGAGGAGGCTGCGCAGCAGCAACAGACCATGTTCTCAGCGCTGATCAACACGATGCAGCAACAACAACAGCTTCAACAGCAAAACCTTCAAATTATGCTTGACCAGCAAAACAAGGTATTTATGGCATTGATGGAAAATATAAAAAAACATTAAGCTCGAACCTTATGAATGTGGAAGAGCCCTGAACTTGTTGAGTTGACTTTTGGTATGACTTTAGTTATCTAAAAGAGCATTGTTGATGGATGTAATTATATTCCTTTTCTATAGAGAGTTTTGTAAAGTTTCAAGAAGAAATAAAACATTTTTTTTGCTAATAGACAGATGTTTTTCTATACAAAGGGCCTAAATGCCCAAACTTTCCCCTAATGTGCAGTCACAAAATGCACAAAATAAATCTTAAAAATAGTATTTATAGCTAGGTCTGTTCTTTTCCATTGTTTGGTTAGCTGTGCTTTTATGTAATTAGCTCATAGTATTTCTTACATTTAGTGAGTGCACTATAGAAATTGAGCCAATTTCGAGCATCATCAAGGCAAAATTTCTAAAAGAAGCATAGGTATCTTCATTCAGTCATGTTAGATTGGGGTAGCTTTCACCCAGGGTTGACTCTGTAAAAATTCATTAAGTCACCACAGTAAACATCCTGGGTTAGTGCCAGCCCATCCTCCAACAAACAGGCCCTCGGGCTCCTATATTTGTAAAATGTTTGATAAAGGAATTCCAAAAAAATAGCCTGACTCTGCAATGTTGTGCTTAATTTTTTTTGATAAATCTCTTTTGTTTCTATTTATAGAATTAATTTAAGTTAATTAACCACAGTTTTCTGAAAAATGGAAAATAAAGTTGGGAAATAAATCAATAGTTACAATAACATTTGTTGAAAAATAATAAAACTTTTAGAAATAAAATTGTGCTTAATTTTATTATTATTCATTTTCTCTTTAAAAAGTTCAATGATGTGAGAAATAGTCTTTAACTTATAAGCATACAAATATCTACTATGGTTAACTGCAGTTATAAGATTTTGGTACATATTTTATCAAAGGCAGTGTAAACTGGGTAATAGTGTGGCTTCCTAGCCAAAGTATGTGTCAAGAGTAGGTGGCCTAAGGTCAAAAAATTCTGAGGTCATGTTCCCATACAAGCATGTCATTGCATTACGCAGTATGACAGAAACAACATAGATCTTTCCAAAACTGCTGAGGAAAAGCTTTAGATCTTTTTTAAAGTCATTAAACTTAAACGAGTTGATAACATCTCCGAAGAGCCATTCAACAGAACTTCTAACAGCACTCATCTTTGTATTGTACTGCTGCATTTGTGGCGTCAATACACCATATCTAAAGGGTAAGGGGGTAGGCAGGGTCACCATAAACACAGACTGCCTGGCCAGCTGGATTGTAGGCAAACCGATGAAGGTCGTGTAGTAGCTGTGAATCAGCAAGCATTCCTGCATCATGTTTTCTTCCTTCTAAAAATAGGTAGGTGATGGTAGGTATCAGTGTAAGAATAAAGTTGCTGACAATTGGGTTAGATAAGCTGTTGATTATATGAGTACTTCAGAAACTTTTTTCTAATTTAATCTTGAGTTTATATTTATTTCAAGGGGGGGGGGGGGACAGTCCCCTCTTCCCTCTGGCTATTCTCCCAATAAACTGTTGAAGTGATCTCACCATGGTAATCATTATTGAATAAGAAAATCAATAAATTTAGCCTGTCCTATAGCCTTGTAAAATGTTTCATTTCTTTTTTTTTTCAATATTTTCCCTTTTTTTAAATAAGTGCAAGGTCTACAAAAATAAATATTTGGTGTCCTACGTTTATCAGGCCTGCTGCCGGTCAAAAAGCTGGTCACATCCCTGCTTTAAAGCTGGTGGCCTGTACTGTTTTGTAACTTACCAACTGGGCCATATAGATTTCCAATCAAGCCATTTGGCAAAGCAATGCTTTGAAATTTCAGGGCATGAACCCTTTTATGCCCATTGTAAAGAAGTCGCTGATGTTCTCCAGGTCTTGATATAGGCCTATCAGTACCGTCAATAAACCCAAAACAATTGGGCAGTGGGGCTCCCAAGTCTGCAGGTTGACAGGACTAAGGACCTCATGATTCCAGTTTAGTACTCTCTTCCCGTGAACATTATACACAAAGTCAATCATTTGATTGGTGATCATGCTAAGAACTGGAACAGGTTTAGCGAATCTATGGACCATGTCTCCATATCTGCATGGGTAGGAAAGCCGCTTTAGCAGCATGCACAGACCTTCTAGTCCATCACAAACAGAGCGCTGACTACAGGTAATCGAGTCAGGGATTAGCAAAACTTCCTTCAGAATTCGTATCTCTCGTTTTCCAAAGCGAAACTCTGCAAAACTCTCAGACTCATCAAGCTCTTCCAGGTCAAAAGGGGCGTACGAATCATACGGAAAGTCGAGGTTTTTCGATGCATAGAGGTCGTACAGAACAACAAATTTATCATCATTGATAAAGCCATCGTTGTGATTATTAATTAGAAGCAGATTTCGGACGTTTTTGAAAGCCATAGCTAGAGCTACTTGTCAGAGAACCAAAAATCGTCGTCTCCTGAAAACAACACACTGCTTAACTTTCGTTTTTCCCGCCGAGAACGAAAGCCTCGACCCAATCCTCCTTGGGTTACAAACGTCGTCGTCATGTATTTCGTTGTCGATCGATGCTTAAGGTCCCTCCTCTGAAAACAAAAATAGAAAGGTTAAAATCGAACCAGAGGGATGGAAAAATACCAAGGACTATGACGATTGTAAGTTATGGGTGAATTTTTACCTTTAATGTGCCAACAAAATTCCTCTCTCACTCTTCCGCACGACGACGGCAAACTACTCTCTTGGTCGTCGTCGACGAAAGCACGACGACGAAACTTACTGGTCGCGCTTGCTCACTGAAGTCTACCTTACTTCCGGCCGTCGTCGTCGTGGTTCTTAAGTTGCCTACTGACACGACGTACACGACTTTTCGATGATCTTTTCCAAGCTGTAGCAGTGTTTGTACTCACTGTGGGCATAGAACAGAGGAAAGTCACAAGTTCTGCTGTAATTGTGGAAAAAGGTATGTTATAGAAACATGATATTTTTAGGTGAAGTCTAGTTAAATTCCGTTCAACATTCAACTATGTTCAACATGTTGAAAGGTCCATTTTCAATATTCAACATCACATGATATACTGGTCACGTTTTGTTGAACAAGAGTAACAAGTGTTGAACCGCGTATCATTCGCTTTAAATTTGACTGCAACAGATGTATTCTCTTATTCCTTTAAAGCAGAAGATGTCGGGCCTTGCAAAGTTTTGTTTCTTGCTTCTGTTGTTTGCTGTCGTGTTGGAAGCATTTCCAAGGCAGTCAAGACGTCGCCAAGGTAATTCCTTTTTCGTCATTCCACTTATTCGGTGGACCAATATGTGACCCATGTTATCAACAAATAGTCTTTTGTGTAGTTTAAAATTGCCAGCTGTTCTTGCCATTCTGTTGTTGTGAATAACCGTCGGCGCATGGCGAATATACGTGGAATCTTTATTGCCAACAACTTTGTGAAAATGTTACGAATTATATGGGTAGTTACACTTTATGCAAAACAGGAAGGAACGGAAGGAAATTAGTTGGTAAAAATATTGTACTGCATGGTCTCGCACGCAAAACAAAGCAAAAGAAAATTAAAAATAGTTCCATTTTTTTTAACCTGGGGTAAGAAATGTATTTATTTATTCGTTTTGTATTTTTTTCTAACTTGCATGCATTGTTTATGGCCTTGCTGCAGAATACAATGAATGTAATACCTTAGGCGGCGACTAGGCCTTGATGGATTGTGCTAGCATAATTTTTGGCATGATTGGAAAAAAAGGATAAATTTTTAAACGAGTACAGCCACGGCATAATGAACAAATTTTAGCACTTTTTGTAGCATAAATTCGTAAAATTTAGTAGAATTGGTGTATTTTCTACAGAAATAAATTAAATTTAGGTAGTATGTTCTTGCAATGCAAGTTTTAGCTACGCTGATATTAGGTTAGTTACTTGATCTCTTTTCGCAGTAGTAAGTGACAGATGAATAAATCAATTTATTCAAATCATATGCAGGTGTATTTGAGGGAGTCGTGAGGGATGTGGGGTGGGGGAGTTTGTGTGGGCAGTGGGAGGCAGAATGGAGAGGTTGATTCCACTTTGAATATTGAATGAAGTGGAATGGAAGGAGCTCTGGTCCAATAAAAAACCGATGACATCACAATCGGCCAATGGGAAGTCATTGGCGATATCAATGTTTGAAAACATTAGTTCTTTGGGAACCAGACAAACAGGTTCTTGAAGAAAAACAGAAGTAAACAGATCGAATACAGGTTTGTACGATTAATACTTTTAGGCAAAAACAAACGAGTGAAGTCAAACCCTTGAACGTTATATTCTTCGATGGCTAGAATATTACACAAGAAAGAAACATAAAACAATAGCACGAGCTTCAAGTAAACTTAGTTTTGAAAATCACTCATTAATAGCGGACAAATACTTAAAATATGTTTACCTTTAAGCATTATTCCATTGAGAGGTGTTTGGGATCTTTTAAAAACGTGAATTAGGATTAGATCCTCGATTCAAACACAAAGTTCACTTGGTCGTAAAAACAGACAACTTTGCAAACAATGTGCGAATTTCGGCAGATAAATTGAAAATAGCCGCTTTGCTTGAAGGCAGTTTTCAATTTTGCCAATTGGTTAAGAAAAACCTGTTACAACAGCGGCAAGTACCTCTTTTAAGGAAGAGGCATTCTGCAACTTGGAACGTGACTTTACACACCGTGGTAGTGAAAGCACTTTAAGCGTACAAAAAATATTAATACACTTGTTTTACTGACGAAGCGATAGTTTACCCACAGTATTGGTTTAACTGGAGAACACGAGAAGCCGTCTGTTCATTGTGAACATGAGGAGCAATGCTCCATCCTAAAGGAGCAAACATACAGTCAGGCTTTCATATTTGAGACCATGCTCTCTGTAGTCCATCCAAAGGCGGCCCAATGCGAGGAATTTTTTTTTTAATCTTTATGGGAACAGTCTACTAAGAGGAAAACCAAAAGCGACAACTTGCTTAAAAGGCTTCGGTTCGAGCTGAGAAGCGACATGGCAATAGAAACGACAACAAGGCATTGAGGTGACTCATTTTTATTGTAAAAATACCAAAATTTCAGCTATAACGTCGATTACCGTTTTTCCCCATATTTATAAATTCAAACCGTTGTAACACAACACCACCACGAACGGCAAGGCGAAGGTCACGTTTCGCGTAACCAAACGCGGTCGTTATGTAATAGTAGATGTCGGCTCTAACCGTGTCACGTTTCGCGCGCTGAACGTTCGCCATAATGATTTAAGAAAAACAAAAACAAAAAAACAAAAAACTCCTCGAATTGTGAGCTTGGGCCGCCTGTGGTCCATCGAGGTATGTCAATCGCCTCAGCTTTTGTGAAAGAGTTAAGAATATTTCAGTTAATCGGACCTTGAAACTTGCATAATTGTACTTCATGATATGTACAAGGCTGGATATCTACAACTCGTTGCGTTTCAGCTTAAGGGGTTGGATTTTGAGCCCAAATGTGTATCAAATTGTAACGTTCATAAAACTTTAGCTATGTAATGTATCGATACAGAATTTTGCATGAAGTTAAAGTAGAACATAAGCTATCATGACAATGGGTAACATACCATAATATGTAGATCCTGGTTAATTATTAACAAAATTATTTGAACTGCGGTTTTTGTACTAATTTCACGCCCCCCATGCTTTTTTTTCAATTCTATTTACATTGGAAGCCTAATACTTCATGCAATGATATTACATACACACCTCTAAAAACCTATTGAGCAATTAGGGTGTTCGGCAAATTACGTTGCCATAGCCACAAAATGATTCTACAAAAAGTTTAACTTGGAATAACTTCAGCAATATTAATCAAAATAAAAAAAAGCCTCAATAGGCTTGTAGAGAAGCCTCCCATGAGTAACTGAGCCACATTTGATGGCAAAAGGATAAATATAAAGGAAAAAACATAGCGGGGGGCAGCTAAATTTTACGCAAAAATGCTATTTTGAGAAAAATGCGGTTAAACATTTGCAAAGCAAAATCAGTGGTGAAACCATCAATAAAGAAAACTACCACTGACTTAGAAATTCATACAAGTAGCCTCATTGCCGTATCAAGAAATCATTTTCTTGTAAGCTATTACAATTTCTATTTTTTTTTTTCTCTTTGTAGCCGGTTCTGTTGTGACAGTAAGTTCATTGAATGCACCAGCGCTGTATGTTGTGCCTTCCCATTGTCGCCGCTGTTCCTCGTCTCCTGGTCTTGCCTGCCTTCGAGCAACTCTGTACTTCTTATGCTTATGCTTCTGAGTCCTATTCTCTGCTTCTTTTCTCTTTTCGCTGTAACGTTTAGCAAAAAAATTGTTCAGAGTTTACTGTTAAATAATTTTTCTGTCTAACAGAGACTAAAACAAAAAATTGACCGAGTTCACAATTCAACTCAAAATTTCAACCAGATAGCCCCCTTAACTGAATAAAGTACCGACCGGCTGATACACTTGCTGTAAATTGGGCAGACAGAAATGTGTAATGTTTTCAACCTATAATGGTGAAAAACTCTCTGATTGTTCTGTTTCTGCTAAGGATGATTTCTACTAAGAAGAAGAAATTGTCACTATTGTAAAAGCTTTAAATTAGGAAAGTACCTCTGAGTTCTGGTACGGTAAAACTGCACAGTGCACAGTGTGTTTAATTTAGTTGCGTCGGACAGGTTTTGTAAAGTTTTTAACTGTTTTTCCGGCATGTCTTTGTCTGCTGTTGAATAAAAACGGCTCGATAACGTGAATGAGCGCATTTCAATACACTCATTACACCTAGTTGTCTTCACGTTCCGCATGGTCACATGCGAAATCAGAACCTCACACGGTGGGAAATTTCTACCCCTTTATCAGCCAAAAGAATGTCCACTTGATCCCAGTCTTTTAAAGAGACAATTGAGCTCGGCCGATATTGATTCATTCGATCCGCAGCTGGTATTGTAGTTTTATTGGCCCATAGAAGCCTGGCAGCTAGTTTATCTGTTTTGCACCAAAGACAAATCGTTTCTTCGCATCGTGAGCTTTCTTCTCGTACCAAATTTGCTATATTTTCACTTTTTTTTCGCATTTTTGCTCCGGAGCAAAGTTGGCATAGACATCTGAAGAGCAATCATCGATATGAAGTGTGAGTACCTTGTTTTATTTCTTATTTTTTTGCCTTCCTGTAGGATTTATGAACAAATTAAAACCATAGAACCACACTTTTGACTCTACTAAATATTTTTGGAACCTCGAGAACATTGATTGTTATTTATTTAATATTGAAAATTTGTCACAAAATTGGTGAATTTTTAGGTGGCATTGAGTGCTGCTGTGGCTGATGGGGAGCAAGAAGCGAAGAGCTCCGCGAAGAACGACCAAAACTACAGAAAAACTGCGATTTTCCATAGGCGATCTCGCTCAAAGGAGGTCTGAATTAAAAGAAGAATTTTTAAGAAAATCAAAGCAATTAAATGCTTTGAGGAAGAATTCGAGCCGAATTAATTAGCAAGTAAGTAATATTGTCCTGACAATCATGGACTGGTCATGGAAATCATGCATGCATTCAACTCAAGACTTTGTTTTCTATTGTGTGAATCTGGCTATTACTCTTTTATGATTACTTTTTTGTTTCATGGGTTTATAAAAACCACTCTAATTGCTTCATTGCTGTTCTATTGTGTACATATAAAAATGTACAGTAAAAATTGCATTTAAATCCATGAAACAGTAGTACTACTTTAATTAGCTAGGACAGCTGAATGGCACAAATTAAGCAGAAGGAAAAAATTAATAAGTTTGTTTTCTTGTTGTTTTTATTTTGAACTAGTTATGTTACACACTTTTAGTGTTTGCTTTCTAACTTTATTTTTTAACTTTATATTTATTCATTTGAAAATACCCACTTAAAGTATATATCTATCTATCAATACTCAAAAGCTCTGCATACAAATATGCTAAAAAGAGCCAAAAAGTAATTTTGAGATAGACTTGTTCTATTCACATTAAACTGTAAAAGAAATATGACTGACTGTAGTAAAAACAGTGCAGTACTATCACCAATACTTTTTTACAGTTCAAATAAATTGACTTTGTTACTCTAAAAAAGGAAAACTGATTGATAACTGATTTTAACTATTTATAACCAATCAATAACAGTTGTTATGCCTTTGATGTTGTGCCTTTTCAAATACTGTCTATTGACCGGGAAATCATAACAATGAATAATGCAAAACTATTTTATGTTTGTATGTTTTAAATGCATCTTTAAATACTCAATATATACCGATTATGAGATTATAAAAAAAATATCTATGTATTTGACTTTAATGGAATAAAAGTTATTTGTATTTGACTCATTCCTTGTGTTTATATTTATATACAATGGTTAAGTGCTCCCTCTAAACCAGTGAACGTATAATTACACAGCAAATAGCACTAAATTATGCTAGAGTAGAAGCACTAAATCTGTGAAACAAGTATTACTAGTTATAATAAATAGTAGTGTTGATGAGACAATAGAGAACAAACAAATTAGCATTATTTATCGCCTACTTTGTACTATGTTTGTTTCAGGAATTAAGTGTATTTACTCTACACTGTTTAGCAAGCTGTATCTTTAGTAATATTTATTTCATGAATTTAGCATGAGCACCTTATAACAAAACAAATAAATGTATTAGAGCGCACACACTTAATCCGTGAAATATAAACAGTACAAAATAGGTGTTAAATTATGCTAATTTCTTTGTTTCCTGTTGTCTAATCAACACTATTTAGTAGTAGCTAGTATTATTTGTTTCACAGATAAAGTGAGTGCACTCTACTATAAGTTACCTACAACATCGTAGACAATAGGAACCAAAATGTTTTCTTTGTATCAACAAGTACAAGTTATTGTTCATGGTTTAAATGTGTACTCTTTAACTCATGGAAATGAGTACAACTTACAGAAGTACCGATGTGTGTATTGGGAAGTTGTGCATATTGCAAACACTATAACAAAAATCAAATTGTAAAATTTCCTAATCAAAATCGTATGTCATTCCAAACTGCTTCTCCTCATTTACAATAGCCTCAATTCTCTTCTTATTCTTGAACTTCTTCTTGAGAAACTCATCATCTGAGTAAGAGGTGCCCATAATCTTATTAAAAAGACTTTTTACCGGCCCTGGCAAAAGACGTAAACGCCAAGACAGCCTTCTTGTGTTTCTTTTGGTCTCGCCGGTGAATAAGCCGTAGTTTGTGGTTGACGCAAGTGTCCGTATAATTTGGAATAATTCTGTAGGCAATTCCACCTTTATAAAAAGTTTCCAAGGACTTCTCGGAGCACATCTAAACGATAATCTTCTCATAAACTGCTTGTACCATCTCTCTGCTTTGCGTTAAATCATAGGGTAGTACTGGCCAACGCGATGCCCGGCTATGTTTTGACCTCGATGGCCCGAAATGGCTCTGTAATTGGCTCCACAAGATTTTTAAGGTCTTCGTAAGCCTTCTCCACTTTTCCTTTATCTAAATTGTCCATACAGACAATAGTTCAGACCGGCCTACAGTAAGTGCACCGAGGATAATATTCGGAATGATTTCCGCTCAGGTCCCTACTTCATTACGCATGTTGTAGCCGAGCTAGAAATGTTTGCACGCGAACTTCCCAAGACAATTCAAGTACAGCATGCATAATGAAGTAGCCTCACAACAGCAGCCATTTTTAATTTGTTCGAATCAGGAAGGTTAGTACTTCATTCGTACACATATTCAGTGCCCAAACACACATGGCCTTTCAAGTGTCACACTCATGAAGTATTGTGTCGGGTGTTACGGCTGACCAACATATTGTGCACTCAACTTGGCCACATTTGGCAGTAAAATTTCCCACCGTGTCATCTTCTCGACTAGTTCTTATCCGAATTCGTTTTCTTCCTGTTTCTTTGACTCTACGAGCTGGGTGTTCAGTGCCAACAGGGCAAATAGTTTGTTTACTGTAAGTGTAAATAAAACATACACCGCTGGTTAACTTTAAGGCTGCTATGATTTGCGTAATTGTTGTGCTGTTGCGTTTGTTTGTTGTGGAATCCAGTTAAACCAATAGTGAGGGTAAACCATCGCTTCTTCAGTAAAACAAGTGTATTTTTTGTATGCTTAAAGTGCTTTCACTACCATGGTTGCAAACGAAACCCTCAGACAACCGGAATGAACCAAAATCAGCGAAACTCTACCAAAATCCATCAAAATCAGTCCGATCAAAATCAAAATCCAATAAATCAGATGAAAATCCGACAAAATGAAAGTCCAACAAAACCCAACAAAATCCAACAAAATCATGCTAAATCACACTGATCAAAATCAAAATTAAAATCCCATCAAAATCTATCCGAACGACCCCTGAAACCATCCGACCCATAGTCTCGAAGAATTTTCGAAGAGTCTCTTCGGATGGCATATAAACATTCCACCCGGCATTGGTGTCTTCTTAACCATTCATTAATCTAACCAATGTCAATAGACCCAGTTCGTTAAATAGAACGAGGACTTTTAATGATCCGACAACGGTACATTTAAACAGCTCTATTGTACGAAAACAACTCAAAATCCCAATATGAACCTTGACCCGAACACATGGTCTAGCTAAGCTCTGATTGGTTCAATTTAAAACAACTGATATATCGTCACACCTTTCCTTGTTTAAGAAAGGAAAACTGACAACAGGTTATAAACAGGACATATGCAAATACCATAATAAAAAAAAAGTTGATAAACTCCGTAACAGTGTCCAAAGTTCTTTGATCTAAAATAAACAATAAACAATGTCACTTTGCAACAACAAAGTCCTTAAGGTGACTTGGTGGTCTTGAGGTACGACCACTACGGGTAACTGGGAGAATAAATGGCTTCAGGGCTGAAGATTGTTCAGGCAGGTTGACAGGCTGAGAACTGTTTTCAGGTTCCTTGGAACAGGTTGTTTCTTTAGGTTCCATGGGTGGTGGTACCTCCAGAGGAGTACTGTTCTTTAGAGGACTGACAGCAGTTTTGGACATGTTAGGACTTTTGAACAGCTGAGTCTTGTCCGGCATGACAACGGGCTCAGGGTTGTTCCTAATGCACGCTGGTTCTTTGCTGCTCCTGAGGTGTCTACGATTTCGTCTGAGAATCCTTCCATCCTCAGTCCTCATTTTATATGATCTCACATCTACTTGCTGTTCTATACGGGCTTTGAACCATCGGCCAGATCTATCTGTTGGCTTTACACGAACAATGTCTCCTTTGCTCAGAGGGGGTAGTTCCTTTGCACTGATGTTGTAGTGTTTGGCTTGAATCTGTCTTCTCTTCATGAGCTTTCCTTGAATGTCCTCAACAATTTTGGGTTTAAGCAGCTCACTGGTTGTAGGGATCAGTGTCCTGGTACGACGACCAAACATTCTTTGTGCAGGAGAACTTTCTAGTCCCTCAGATGGTGTATTTCTCCATGCTACCAATGCTAGGTAGAAGTCTGATTGAGCTGCCTTGGACTTCTTTAAGAGACCTTTGGCTGTCTTGATAGCATTTTCCACCTTGCCGTTACTTTGCGGGTAGTGGGGAGAGCTGGTAATATGTTCCATATCATAGCTTGTTGCAAACTGTTGGAATTCATAGGAACTGAATGGAGGACCGTTGTCGCTCATTAACTTGTTGGGGATTCCATGTGTGGAGAAGTGTTTCTTCAGGATGTGAATAACTTCTTTGCCAGTCTTATCCTTGAGATGGTCTATTTCAAAGTAGCTGGAATAGTAATCTACCGTACAGAGGTAGTCTCTGTCATTAAAATGGAAGATGTCACATCCAACTGTTTCCCATGGACGGCTTGGAATCTTGTGAGAGATAAGGGGTTCCTTCTGTTGGTCTTTCTGATAGGTGACGCACACACTACACTTTGATACGTAGTCCCGCAGGTCAGCATTCATACCTGGCCAATAAACTGTTTCACGGGCACGTCGGAGGCAGCCTTCAACTCCTGTATGAGCTCCATGAAATCGTTCGCGTATTTTTGGCCTTAGGCTGACAGGGATGATACATCTGAGACCTTTGAAGAGTATTCCATCCTGAGCGGTAAGCTCATCCCGTACCAGATAGTAGGTGTGTAATTCCATGGGTAGGGCTTCTTTCTGGTGAGGCCACCCTTTCAGTATCACTTGAGTAAGTCTCTGCAGTACTGGGTCTGCGGCAGTTTCACGCTGAATTTCTGCCAGCTGTGGTTCTGAAATGGGTAGGAAGTCAACTGCATGGATCCGTTCAGTCTCTTCTTCAGCTTGGGAACGGGCAGTCGTTGGCAGGTAGGCACGTGACAGTGTGTCTGCCAAATACATTTCAGGACCAGGTTTGTAATGGATCTCTGCATCGTACTGCTGCAGTCGCAGAAGCAGTCTCTGCAGACGTTTGGGGGCTGTTGCTAACGTCTTCTTGCAAATAGTTTCCAAGGGCTTGTGGTCAGACCACAGTAGGACTTTTCTGCCATAAACGTACTGATGGTTACGCTCAACACCAAAAACTTGGGCTAACAGTTCTTTCTCAATTTGTGAATAGTTCCTTTCACTAACGGTGAGGGCTCTACTGGAATAAGATACCGGTTGGCCATTCTGCATTAGCACAAACCCAATACCATCAGCAGATGCGTCTCCTTGGCCTTCAACTGGCTCACTGGAATTGAAGTAACGCAAGACGGGAGCTGACGTGACAGCTTGTTTCAAGTTTTCAAAGGCTTCCTCTTGTTCGGCTGACCAACTCCACTCCACATCTTTATGGGTAAGTCGTCTCAGGGGTTCACAAAGCTCTGAGAGTTGGCTTAGGAACTTTGACAAGTACTTGGTTAAGCCTACGAGTCTTCGAATTGCTGCTACATCTTTAGGTCTTTCCATCTTCAATATGGCTTCGACTTTACTCGGGTCAGGTTTAATTCCTTGAGGTGTCAGCACGTGACCAACAAATGTAGTTTCTGAACACTTGAGATGTAACTTCTCTCGGTTGAGCTTCAAATTTCTCTCTCTGCACCTCTCTAATAGCTTCAGTAGATTGGCATCATGGTTTCTCACAGCATCTTCCTTGCTTGCACCACGGTCTGTAATTAGGATGTCATTTGCTACTTTATAGATTCCTTCAAGGCCTTCGAGATTCTGATCCAATTTCCGCTGGAAACATTCTGGAGCAGGAGAAATTCCGAAGGGCATTCTTAGATATCTGTACCGGCCCCAGGGAGTCTGGAATGTAGTTAGTTTACTGGACTTCTCATCGAGCTGTATCTGTAGGAATCCATCTTTGAGGTCTGCTTTTGAGAACACCTTGACATCAGCTAGCTCTGGTAGTATGTCTTCGATCACTGGAAGTGGATAGTGACTTCTCTTGAGGGCTTTATTCAGATGCAGAGGGTCGATACATACTCTTAATTTTGCTTCTCTGGCTTCTCTGTTACTACAAGGCTTGACACCCAGTCTGTTGGCTCTTCTTCTCTCTTTATCACATTGACTCTCTCTAAGCGGGCTAGCTCCTCCTTCAGCCTCTCTTTTAGGGCAAGGGGTACACGACGGGGAGGCATGATCGAGGGTGAAACACTGTCATCAACTTCCAAGTGAAGAGTCCCTTCCATACAGCCCAGACCTTTAAATACATCATGGTACATTGCAGTAATTTTCTCCATGTTAAGTTCATGATGACTGTCCTGAGTGAGAGGTTCACTGACTTGCAGAATGTTTTGCTGTTGGACTGTGATTAATCCCATTTGCTGTATTGCTGCAGATCCAAGAAGAGGAGTATAATCTTCATCGATGACTGCAAATTCGACTCGATACCTTTTCTTGTTCTTTGGGTTGCGCAGGGAGACTTTTGCCTTGCCCAGTAGTTTCAAATTCGTCTTGGAGTAAGTGGTGAGCTTCAAGTCAGTCTTCTCAATTTTAGTGTCCTTTGGGAGAAATTTCCGAGGCAACACATTACAGGAAGCTCCTGAATCAACTTGCATCTTCACTAACTCATCTGCTATCTCAATGTGGGCGAAAATTTTATTCTTGAACTTTGACATATCCACAGTATTCGCACTGGGGTCCAAACACACAGACAAGATCTCTTCTTCTGAAGAATAAGCATGCTCTAAGTTGTTCTCGAGCTGGTTCACTCTCTTGTGATAACTAGGTCGCTGCGGATGCTCCTTTCGCGATCCACTCGTTGAATTCTTAAAACACTTGGCTGCAAAGTGATTCGCTTTTCCACACGCGGAGCATGTTTGACCATACGCAGGGCATTTCTCTCTTTTTCGCTCGTGCTTTCGACCACAGAACTTACACTGAGTAATTAGCTGATCTTTCGAACCTTTTACGCTATCCCTCGGTGTTTTCAACTTCTTCTTGTCTTCTTTTTGGTTTACTGCGTTCGCTTCTTCTTCAACAGTCTGGCTCGGCGCCATGTCTTTCAGTTGTGCTGCAGTTGCTTCATTCGCCCGACAGATGTCGACACACTTTGACAGCGTTAAACCAGATTCTTAAAGTAGTTTTCGTCGTATGGCTTTATCGCGGACGCCACAAACGATTCGATCGCGGAGAAGATCATCTTTCAAGGCTCCAAACTCACAGGTTTCGGCGAGCGCTCTGAGTGTAGTGACGTAAGTGTCGATCGATTCTGCTGGTTCTTGCGAGCGGTTGTTAAATTTGTATCTCTCGTAAATAATGTTCGTTTTCCCGATGCAGTGATGTCCCCACAACTCTAGCACTTTGTTTATGTCCATTTTCTCTTCATCGCTTTGGAAAGGAAGGCCATTGTGGACTTCGAGAGCTTCTTTGCCAATGCACGTAATAAACGTGGCTACGCGAAGGCGGCTTGGTTTGTTTCGTAAGTCGGTGACTTCTTCATAAGCATCCCATATCTGTCGCCACTGTTTCCATTCTTTGGAGAGATTCCCACACTGAATCTGTAATTTCGGAGGTAAAGATACATTACACGAAAATGTAGTTGTACTAGATGTGCTTGTACCGCTTATCGTTGGCGGAGTGGCTTCATTGTCGGCGGGCATTTTGACTACACTTTTCTGCTTCAAATCTTCGCTGAACGTGTCGAGTTGCACGTCTCGTGAATGAAGGCAAATTCGTCTTTAGCAGTTTACTCCTGACACCATGTCAATAGACCCAGTTCGTTAAATAGAACGAGGACTTTTAATGATCCGACAACGGTACATTTAAACAGCTCTATTGTACGAAAACAACTCAAAATCCCAATATGAACCTTGACCCGAACACATGGTCTAGCTAAGCTCTGATTGGTTCAATTTAAAACAACTGATATATCGTCACAACTAACGTGTTGTTGGTACAACTTAAACGCGTCATATGACATTAATTAAAATCGATGAGTGTATCAAATGTTAGATAACTAAAGCAGTAAGTGAACACTTAGAACCCAATAGATACTCTTGAGTACCATGTGGTTTTAAAGCAGAGTCGGCTCTGCATAGAATTACATTCAATCCATCCACAGCGAATCCGGGTAAACCATTGGAAGTGGAGATCCCTAGTTTACGTAATGATATTGTTATAGTATCCAATAGTGTATTCCTGATCTTCAATTTAACAGTTACAGGGCTTGCGAATAATACCGTCGTGAATAATATAGGTAGGAATCTAATAAATAGATTGCGGGTCAGGTTTCGCGGTGAATTGCTTCATGATATTCAACAGTATGACTTATTAATGACATACAGTTACTTACGGAAAGACCGACTGCGGCAAGGTATATCCAATGAAAATATCCGAAGACGACGGACTAATGCAGGTGATATGGATGCGACCAATTAATTAAAAAACAGTCCTAAGAAAATGCGCGCGCTGATTGGTTAGAATTAATGTTTCTATTTAACATTTAGATTATGAGTGCGAGATTTCTCATAGAAATCGAGAGGAAATAA
This sequence comes from Ricordea florida, assembly GCA_949710005.1. Lineage (NCBI taxonomy): Eukaryota > Metazoa > Cnidaria > Anthozoa > Corallimorpharia > Ricordeidae > Ricordea > Ricordea florida. The sequence continues at coordinate 16,534,890 of OX453286.1, read as the reverse complement.
ATTTAGTTCTTTTAAAAACACCAAAATACTCAATCTTCCTGCGAAACTTCGCTAAAAGCGTCCATAACTCTTCATTTTGAAAACGATCTTCAACCAAGTGCTGTCTAATGCATGACTGATAGTCTGCAGTAGCTCAGCCAATCAGATTGCGGCATCTGCATTAGTCTACATGCAGATTTTTACGAAAACTCGATAGAAACACAGAACTGGCACGAGCTGTTGACGTAACGATGACGCGACCAAAGTTAATTTACATTTTGGTCATTAACGTTATCAAGCTGTTTTCCTTTTTTTCGTCGCACTGTTTTCTAAAAGAAAAAAAAAAACATAGAATCGGATGTTTTATTATTAGCAGATGTATTTGAGAATTTCAGAGATATATGTATGGAAAACTATAAATTAGATCCACTATGGTATTATACCTCGCCCAGTTTGGCATGAAATGCATCTTTGAAAATAACCGGAGTAAGTCTAGAATTATTAATAGATACGGAAATGTTACTAATGATAGAAGAGAGTACACGGGGTGGTGTGTCCGTGATAAGTAATAGATATGGGCGAGCCAACAACAAATATATATGCAGGAGTACGATCCAACTCGACCAAGTAAATTTATAATATACCTAGATGCCAATAACCTATATGGCTGGGCAATGAGCCAACAATTAGCAGCACATGGATTTAGATGGATGACTCAGGATGACTTAGCTGACTGGGAAAATATATAGTCTGTGTATCTTAGAGATAGGCTTAAATTACCCCCACGATTTAAATAACGACTATCTATTTGCTCCAGAACACGTAAAAGTTGGTAACGTGTCAAAACTTATACCAAACATAAGTAGTAAAACCAAATATGTATTACACTGCGAAAATCTAAAACAACGTCTGGATCATGGCCTGGAATTAGCAAGAATACATCAAGGGATTACATTCCACGAATCACCATGGATGAAGCCTTAATTGTACACTATTATCATGAATTTTGTTAGTTTTTAGCGTAGTTTAACTTAGTTTATTACCGTGAGTAATCTAATTTCGTCCATACTAACTGGCCGTTTGTAATTCACACCTTTAAACTCTATCTTACTCTAATGCTTCTATTGGTTCCAATCCAGTTAACCTAGTTGGATTGGTATTAAGCGTTTTCATAATTGCTGGTAAACGTTTTACCCAAACTCTAGAGCGTACATCGAATAAAAATTCTTGTGCATACTGGTGTGAAAATAACACCAAAGTTACCGGTGTTTCAAAATGGCGACTATGGGCGCTTTTAGCTAAGTTTCGCAGAAATATTGAGTATTTTGGTGTTTTCTTTTTACCGATACGTGATTTGTATATTAAGTTTCTACTAAAACAAATAGATTATTAGTTCTCGATTTATATGAGCTGATAGTTGATTTGGCATTCGGTCTGATCAACTATCATCTCGAGCTCATAATTTAATTGTTAATTTTAGGTATGAAATCAAGGTAAACCGCTGACTAGATTTTAATTTAGAAATAATATTACGTAACTGGGTAAGGTTAAAAGCCGATTTATAAAAAGATAAGGATTAACTTTTAATTTTATGAAGGAGATATTAGGACATAGAGATACGCTCTACAACGTTGACTTCGGCTTTGGTGGTTTTTCACAAAACAATGTCCAACCTCATCAATAATTGTTAGTCATTGTTGAGCAATCACAACAGAAGAAAACAGTCAATGATCAACTTGGAACTCCAAGTACAAATATGTCGTATGTACTAATTTAACGTGGCGGAAAAACTCTTGCGAGCCAATCACGATTGGTTATAGTTTCAATTGAAGCTAATTGAGTAAGTGTTGCTAAATCCTTAGCCAGACCCCTTTTGTACCTGATGCAGAACCAAAACAAACATGACATTAAGTATCCAGTCAACTGTAACCATTTTAGTACTCCTAATGATTATTTATTAATATTCTTTCCTATTTACTTTAGTTGATGGAAACTGGGGTAAATGGAGCCCGTGGGGAGTATGCAGTAAGACATGTCATAAAGGAACACAGCTGAGAACACGTAAATGCAATTCACCAGCTCCTCAGTTGGGTGGCAAGCAATGCAAAGGACCATCGTCCGAAACACTTGATTGCAATGTGGAAGTTCTTTGTCCAGGTATGAAAGCCTCATACTGTTTATATCTACCCTTAACCAGTAGAAATTACAGTTGATTTCCCTCATGGCCAGAAATGTGGAACCACTGTGGAAGGAGCGATCACTCGGCCGTTTCTAATGATATGTCGATCACTTGTCAGAATCCTCGTTCGTGATTGGTTTACGCTGGTTGTGGTAATCGCACACTGATTCCTTTCAAGTTGTAAATAATGGCCGCGAGGGGAGAGACGGGATTTTATTACTCGCTAAGTTTGATTTCGACTGTGGATGCTTGTGCCATTAAGAGCAATCAGCATTCGATTGCTAACTTCAATTCAGCAGAATTTTGGTCTGAGCTTTTTTAATTTTCCTTTACAGCATAAGTTAGTTGATTATTTGTGGTATTGCAAAAGTTCCCAGCAAAGTCCTGATCAAAGGTAATTGATGGCATGTCTATATGGTATCAAAGGAAACAGAACTCTTGGAGGTACAAATGCTGCAAATGAAAGCCAACACAACAGAAACAAGTCCAATACCAAAAAATGTCAAAAAAATCAGATTTGCGTGATTGTGTGATCTCTCCTCAAGGAGAATTATAGTACGAATTTCTTGCACGAAATAATTTATTTTTACCAGCCTCCAAATTCGCTCTAGTTACCAGTGTTTTAAAGACAAAAACCTGCTCTGATATCTGCCAGGAAATATTCAATATGGCTGAGTGTTTTGCCTTCCCATCGCGGATGTACAAGAAATAAAGTCGCTGGTGTGCTGCCAATTTGCTGACCGTGAAGGTTCACGTTAGGAAGGACAACGGTTTTTCGAAAAAGTGCTCGACTTTGTAGCGAAAAACTGCGTAACGTATTTTGTGGAGGAAGCCTGTAAGTTAGCCATCTCACAGAGCAGATCATGAAGTTCAACTTCTGAGCGAGGTCCGTAACTTCTGTGTGTTCGCGGACGCCTCAGGAAACTTTGAATTTAGAGGCTTTTGAATAATTTACAAGACAATATGGCAGAAATGGAGACAAGATGAGTGTCATTTTTGGGATCAAAAGCCGCAAGAATTATACATCGCTAATTTCTGAGATTGGAACTCCTAAGAGTTAAGACCACCCTCAATAAAAGTAGAACGAGGATCGTAATATTGCCCCTTCCGTTCCGTTCAATGAAAAAAATTTTTCGCCATACGATTCACGCAAATGAATTTTTGGAAGTATTTGTCTGAGGACGCCACTGCCCATGCGGTTTTCAAATTTGTTACCATGCCGACATGTTTTTATTTGTCTGGAACCTTGCGCATTAGTTACGTGCTAGACTAATTCAACCGGCTAGTTCCATGCAAAGACAAACTTTAGTCTACAATGCTCAGGTACTTATACAATCATGAGAAAATGTTGAGAACCACATTTGTATAGCGTCTATACAAAGATTGTTCTCGACACAAAACTTTAGCTAACTAAAAATTAACTGTAGTTAGTAAACATCTACTTGTAGACTAATGCAAATGCCGCAGTCTGATTGGCTGAGCTACTGCAGACTATCAGCCATTAGACAGCACTTGATTGAAGATCGGTTTAAAAAAGGCGACATATGGGCGCTTTTAGCGAAGTTTCTCAGGAAGATTGAGCATTTTGGTGTTTTTTTCATCGATACATGATTTGTTTATTAATAATGGTAATTGAACTAAGTGGGGTGCAATTTGATTTCAGACCAAAATTGCACGACACGAAGTTCAATTACCACTTTATTACATCCATATTCGAAATCTCACAATTTATTAGTCCTTTTACTGGTTTTTTGTTGGTCAAAATCCAATATTTTATTGATCTTGTGACCGCTTTTTATGAAAAAAGAGGAACCGGGAGCGCTTTTGCATTTCAATATTGAAGTCATGTGTCAAAAACTCAGTCGAACGTAACAAAGGCAAAAACATTTAAGTGCTCTGGAGAGCAAAACGCGGTTTTAACTTCAAATTTTAGTCCTCGTCGTCTGACTCAATGATGTAAGCCCTTCTTTTTTTCTGTGGTTGCGACTGGGAATTTTCTTTCTCTCTGGAGAAGAAATTGAAGGTACAGCCAGAGTAATAATGCGAATTGACGGGAATATCGGCACAACTGGACGCTGCCATGCGGTACTGAAACCGCGAAGGAAAAGTCGGTGGAAATCCTGAAAAACTTGGTGGAAATCTAGCTGCCAGGAAGTCCGAACTGGAGCTCATGGTCCGAGGCATTTGGCTCGTTGTTGGACGTGATGAATCGGAACGAGTGGAACTCGCTGGTTTTGGATTGCCATCACTTGACCTGTGGCTATACTTGCAGTATTGTTAGAGACTTATTTCACACTTCTTTAAACCCACTGATAATGATTGTGAGATAGCTCTTTCCTTTGATTCTCGTCTATAACACTGAAAGTTGGAAACTCGCCAAAATGTAGCTCTTCAGCCAATAAGAACTCATTATCATAATTTAGGAACAGTAAGTAATTGAATTCATCCATTTTTGTTAACTCTTGTTAACAAAAGTTGCAAAATTTGCCACACAGGGTCTTTCTGTCTTTATTTTGCAGCAATTTGATTGGTTCATTTAAGCAGGCCTGTAAATTTGATTGGTTGCTTTATTTTTGTGCTTATTCTCATTGGCTGACAAAAAGATGCGATTTAGAGCCTAAGATAGTGCGATTCGTGAATAAATCACATTCCTGTGGGCCAATCAAATTCACCTGTGATTTCAAAATGGATGTAATAAAGATTTTTACTAATACAATTAGATTATTCGCTCTCGATTTCTATGAGGTAATAGTTGATGAGGCCTTGGGCTTCATCAACTATCAACCAATGGAAATCTCGAACTCACAATCTAATTGGATTGTAATTTAGAAATAATATTACGTAACTGGGTAAGGTTAAAAGCTGATTTAATAAGATAAGGATTAGCTTTTAATCTTATGAAGGAGATATTAGGACATAGAGATACGCTCTACAACGTTGACTTCGGCTTTGGTGGTTTTTCACAAAACAATGTCCAACCTCATCAATAATTGTTAGTCATTGTTGAGCAATCACAAGAGAAGGAAACAGTCAATGATCAACTTAGAACTCCAAGCACAAATATGTCATACTACCATTTGCGTTCAACCCTGAAGCGTGACGGTTTTTTCGCGCAAGTTTACTTTTCAAACGTAAGGGTTTCTTAGACAACTATCTCGCATAGTCCAATGAAAGTATCTCGTTTGGAGCGAGAAACGGCTCACCTACCAATGTAAATACTTGCATGTTTTGCTCTCCCTATGTGCAGGCTTTGAAAATGTATCAGAAGGTTTGCTAGTTTCACCAAGAAATTTAGAAGTCAAAAGTGCGATGTCTTTGGTGCAGATAAGAGTAGTTTATGATTATTATGCTTCAAACAGGACTACACCATTCTTTATCACAGAAGACTAAATTCTGGAATACGACTTTGATTCCTTCAAAGCGCGACGTTTAAGAGGGGTGCCTTACCTAGCCAACTAACTTCCGCAGCGAGCCTTCGATTAACCATGAATGACGAAGACTTAGAGATTCACCTAGGTCCTGTATATTTTAATTTTCAAATGAAAGAGATGCTTGGAAAGCAGCGATATCTCACGATACAAGCGTTCTCATTTGACAGTCCGTCCGTTTAACAGGTTGATACCGAGAACCGAGTCAGAAAAATATTTAAATGAACGTGGAATATAACCCGTAGTACGGTCACCTCCTTTACCCAAAATCCTATCTATAATCATCCCTTTCAAGTTCTCATCTAGGGGAATCCCTGGACGATAAGTTCTCCCAAACTTATTAACTTTTCTTGCCTCCATCGCTGGAAATAACCGGTCTTCTTTTCAACGAATCGAGGTGGTATTCCAGAATCCCTGCTCTGTCGTGACCTTTTCGAAACGGAAAGTGTTCTTACAATATATACACTAAAGACATCGCGCTTTTGACTTCTCAACTTCCCGGTGAAACCCGCAAACCCTCTGACATATTTTCAAGACACGCACATAGCGAGAGCAAAACGTGCAAGTATTTACATTGGAAGGTGAGCAGTTTCGCGCTCTAAACGAGACACTTTCATTGGACTATGCGAGACAGTTGTTTAGGAAACCGTTACGTTTGAAAAGTCACGCTTCAGGGTTGAACGCAAATGGTAGTATGTACTAATTCAACGCAACGGAAGAATTCTTGCGAGCCAATCACGATTGGTTATAGTTTCAATTGAAGCTAATTGAGTAATATAAGTGAGACGAAAAAATCCTTAGGAAGGCCCCATTTTCTAACTGATGCAGAACCAAAACAAACATGAAATTAAGTTCCCAGTCAACTGAAAAAGCCATTTCAGTACTCCTAATGATTATTTATTAATATTCTTTCTTATCTACTTTAGCTGATGGAAACTGGGGTAAATGGAGCCTGTGGGAAGTATGCAGTAAGACGTGTCATAAAGGAACACAGCTGAGATCACGTAAATGCAATTCAACAGCTGCTCAGTTGGGTGGCAAGCCATGCAAAGGACCATCGTCCGAAACACGTGATTGCAATAAGAAAGTTCTTTGTCCAGGTATGAAAGCCTCATACTGTTTATATCACCCTTAACCAGTAGAAATTACAGTTGATTTTCCTCATGGCCAGAAATGTGGAACCACTGTGGAAGGAGCGATCACTCGGCCGTTTCTAATGATATGTCGATCACTCGTCGGAATCCTTGTTTGTGATTGGTTTACGCTGGTTAGGGTTATCGTACACCGATTCCTTTCAAGTTGTAAATAATGGCCGCGAGGGGAGAGAAGGGATTTTATTCCTCGCTAAGTTTGATTTCGTCTGTGGATGCTTGTGCCATTAAGAGCAATCAGCATTCGATTGCTAACTTCAATTCAGCAGAATATTTGGTCTGAGTTTTTTTAATTTTTCTTTACAGCATAAGTTATGTTTGGCTTATTTACTACCCGATGCGGCCTCGGAATATATCTAGGTGCAGGTAGATAAATCTGCTTTAAAGCCTGTTTTTGTAACTAATCGCGCGCCCGCGATTCACTAACATTAGCGGCACTAGCCAATTTTTTCCACTGCTGAATATCCTTTCCAATAACTTTTAGTACTATAATAGATTTTGGATAACTCCATTTAAAGATTATAGGATATTCAATTCTAAATGGCGCAATCAGTCAGTGAAAAATTAGATCCAACGGTTAATTCAAAACTACTTATTGCTTTAAAAGCGGCATCCACACTGCACCGATCAACATTATCGGAAAAAGAAGGCGAAACACTATAAGTGAATATTCCGCAGTTAGCGCAACATACGGTTATTATACCAGGTAGTGTGCATTTTTTATTTTATTTAACCGTTAGTGGACATGAGATTAATACCGTAGTTTACAATATCGGTAGAAATCTGGTAAGTGAGCTCATTGTATTGTTTGGCGGCGAAAAACTGCAAGAAACAAAAAGATATGACTTGTTTACTACATACCATGATTTATATCTATCGAAAGAGGAACGTAGAGAAGGATTAACACGAGGAATTTCATCTAATAATTTAAGAAAACTGAGAAGCTCGGCGAAGGAAGGTGATACATCAAAGGCTGATGAGAAATGATAATGAATGTTCCCTCTTTAGAAATACGCGAATGATGTGCTTCTTCTTCATGCGTTCGACACGGAGGATCAAGACATCGAAATTCTTCTTGTGGACGCTATGAGCAAAGTTCCGTGTAGTGTTGACTTAGGTTTTACAATTGACCTTGAAAGTTTGGACAAGCAAACTTGCATCGACCTGTTTAGGTAACAGCGATTTTGAATTATAGTCGAGATGACAAAGGTGGGGTATTCAAACTCTCCAAACCTTACCCCATTGGGAATGATTTCGACACAGGTGTGGCAAAAACGATGTTAGAGTGCTGCACGATGCTCTTTCAATACCTGCTATGTATAAGTGTCCAAATAATGGAACTGTGGATGGTTGCTTGGAAGCGCTGCTTATCCTACTACGAAGATTGACATATCCAAACCGTTTGTGTGATTTTTGTCAGTTGTTTGGAAGTCCCTCGACCGAAAGCGCGAGCGCACAACACTTGTTATCGCAAACCCCGCAATTTGAACGAGATACATCACCAAACAATTTCTTTGATTTTCAACTTCAGCAGTGACTCCCATGCAAAATTTTTCAATGCTTGTGCTTTTTGGAGACTTGAACGTTCAAGCAATTCTCGGAAATTCCCCAAAATACCGCCACAAATTGATATCGTTTCAGAGTTCAACCCGTGTATTTGAAATCCAAAATGAATCCAGTTTGGAGCGCTTTTTTACAGCTAAATTTAAATTTAGAAAAACTATTTGAACAGACTTGCAATAAAATTGCTAAGGAGTCAAACAATTCACATTTGTACTTAAGACGTCTTAAAAACTCACTTGTTTCTCCATCATGTAGCTACTCGCAATTCTTCTACGGGTAAACTGGTGTCTACCCCGGAAAAACGGCTGGTTCTACCGGGTAAGATCGATGACGTCATCGCAAAATGAAAAAAAACATGGCGCTACCCGTTACCCGTACACCGATTTCAGGGTATCTTAAGGTCTCTACTGTCTCAAATTTCACTCGCCTAAAGGCTCGTGAAATTACGTATATCCACCGGAAACTCTTCATCCCAGTCTAAACCAAGCAGCCATGCTTCTTGTAGCATCATCTTTCCTCTAATCACGAATGGCGCCAGCATTTGCAAGGGGTCGAACAAATATGGCCAGCTCCTTGAGAAACCCTCGTTTCGTATATCTTATGTTATCTGGCACTTTTAACTTGAATGCAAACTCATCAGTTTGGGCACTCCATTGAAGAACCAACGTTTTCAAACAGGGCAACTGCGATTCTTCGATATTGACTTGCAAAACTAGATCTTTAGATGGTATGTTCTCCAGTACTTGGGTCTTGTTTCTACACCACATTGTAAGTTTGAACCCAGCCATGCCAAACAGAGTAATCAGTTCCTCACTTGCTTGGATTGCTTCATCTGTCGTATTCAAACTTGACGTCATCCATGCACGTGTCCTCGAGAGTAATAGGGACTGCTAGCGGGAACGTTTGAGCGTGCTCTTCTGCGTGTTTCCTAATCACATATTGCGCTAGAAAGGGTGAAGCTCGGTCTCCAAAGGCAAGCCTTACTGCCTCGTATGCATCAGGAGGTCTCGTCAACTCCATGTTCCGCCATAGAAAACGGTGGTATCGTCGGCTGAACTACTACAGACTATCGATATCAGCCATTAGTATAAATCTACTAGCGTTCTATCACAAATGCCGCGCTCTGATTGGCTACGCTACCCACTATCTATTTAAACAATAGAGTGTTTCTGTCGAGGAACTATCGGCTGATAGTTGCCCCGCGGAAATTTGATGTTCTTAAAACAAATATTTGCCCTCGAAGCTTCGCTTCTCGGGAAAATATGCTAGTTTTAAGAACATCAAATTTCCAAGGGGCAACTATCGGATCGATAGTTCCGAGACATAAACACTCTATTGTCTTTATTGTTCACCAGTAAATTTTCTTCCGCGCGCCAGTTGAAAAACAGTCAAAACCCACTAAATGCAGATCAATCAAATATTTATCCATATGCACAGCCTGAAATTTCAATAATTCGCAACGTACATTGCCTAAAAAATACTGTTTAACTGTCAGAAAATTCACATTTTCACGGACGGGCACTATTCATCCGGGTATTTTCCTCGGAAGGACACTATGCGCTGATAGTGTGTCTCCGCGGACGAACACTATCGCGTCACGTGATCAATTTAAACCAATACGAATCGGAGAAAATTTAGTGGTGAACTATAATCTGTGATAGATAGTGAGTAACGTAGCAGTGTGCCCTTGCTAACAAAATGGCGGCCGCTTCTTCACGTTTTCGAAGTGTCCGTGAAGAAAATTTAGATAGTTAACTGGTCGAGGCTGTTCCAGAAAAGACAAAGTTTTGAACGACTAGTAGATTTATACTAAAACAATTAGATTATTCGCTCTCGATTTTCACGCGATAGAAATCTCGAGCTCATAATCTAGTTGCCTATTAGACAGTACTTGGCTGAAGATTGTTTTCTAACTGAATAGCGACGTCTTCACACATTGCATCGGCGAAGTTTCGCAAGAAGACCTAGCCATCTTGGTATTTTTTCAACCACACGGGATTCGCTTATGACGATTTTTACTAAAACAATTAGATTATTCGCTCTAAACATTACTGATTAACATTAGCATATACTAAAACTTGGACAATCAAATCACTGAAAACCTTCCTACTGAAATGTGCAAAAATGCTGGTTTTGCACAAAGCTACACTTACCACTGTCTTTAAAAGTCCCAGTTGAGAAACCTTTCCAAGCCAAAAACGATGAACTATGCAACCAATAAATCGCTTAAGTCGCACAGTGCACAACCAACTGTTAGAGTCATCCGCAATTATCGGTCGATTTACAGCTCAACATAATTCAGTTCAGTCAGCTCAACATGTTCTTGCAACTGGAGCCAAAGTTCTTCCACCTGTGTATTTTTCTTCGACCCCCTCAGCGCCTCCCATTAATTCGACAACAAAGCCAAATTTGAAAATCGTGCTCCTTCTTCAATGCATGCTTTAAAGGTGATTGAAGGCTAAACAAAGAAGTTACTGGTGCGGTCGAGGTAACTTGTCTCTCATTTAAATGTTCTTCTCTGCAGGGAATTCGCCAGCGAAGTAACGAACCCTGATTAGGAGGATCGCACTTGAGTGAGGACGGACGCTTGATCATGAACAAGGATGTTCTTTAATTTGTCACGAAGTTAAAGATAGCAAAAAGTTTAAGTTCTTTAGATGTGCTGTTATTAAAAATAAACTCTTATTATACTCGTTTAAGTTGCTGCTGTTCTTGCTTGAGTTTTCTTGTGTTTAAGACTGTAATCGTGTCATAATGAAAGTTATGGTAAAAAAAAAAATCACGGAAAAGAAATACGTAAAATAAGTCAAAAATATTCTTCTGCTTCATGCTGCACAGCCAAAATCCGCACACTTTTGAAACGTAGGGTTACCTTTGCCATTAGCAAGATATTGCTTTTCTATAGGGGCCCATATTGTATCTGTTTTTGAGAATGGTTTGGCCCTCATCTTTTCCTTTTTTTTTTCTGGCTAAGTCAATTTTTTGACTAACTGTAAAAGATTTAAATCCAGGAATCTTCGAATAGTATTGTAGGTGGTCGAGTTCAATCAGTCCTGGTTGTACATAGCTCTAAAAAGTTCTCATCCTCTCGCGATTCCATTTAATAGATGAATGATCCTCGTTGTTATGTAAGCAACATACTCAGTCGCAAAGGTACGACGTGAAAAAATTTCAGGTTTGAACAGGATTCGAACCCATGATCTTTCGATAACGGTACAGAAATTGCTCGGCGTTTTGGCAACTTTTGCCTTTTCGAGCAACTTTCCGGCAACTTCTTCCAATTAGAGAAATTTTATACGTTTTTATCAGAAAAAAGCCTTTTTTCCATAATTTTCGTAAATATCAGTGTGTAAATTTGATCCTCTTTAGCTGACTCTGTCTTTGATTGTTAGATTTGCTCTTTCTGTGAAGATCACCAGATATCGTTTCTGGGTTACTGTGTTTCTGAAGCGGTCAGCGGTATCAAATTTGAATTTGCTGAACAATCAAAATCCCAACAACACCGTAGAATTTTTAGATGGTCTGTGTTCTCATCTGTTTTTTTTCACTTAATCACGCTACGTTTTCGAATTACTTCTCACATTGCTACTCTGATAGACAACACTTTTTCCAGTCATGTCGAGTATTGTTGTTTGAGGTCTGGACCATTAATAATTGACATTTCGGACCATCTGCCAATATTTCCATTTCCTCTGATCCCGTGCATAACCATCTATACCAAGAAAGCTTATTTGTTCGCGACAAAAGCGAGCGCCATATATATCCAACTTCTTAGAGGAGTTAGATTGTATTGACTGGTATACCCTCGACGGGTATAATGATCCTAATAGGATCGGATTTTAGTGACAAAATTAAATGAGCCGATTTCCCTGTTTTGGCTCGCTTAAGGTTAGGGACAACATACGCCGGATTTGGTGAAAAAAGACAACAACAATGCAGTCCAGAGTGCTGATTCTGGCGGTGGATAGAAGGTGCATAACAATAGATTCCAGTGGTAGATCAAAGTTGGTTCATAGGTGGATAGTAGGTGCATAACAATAGATTCCAGTGGTAGATCAAAGTTGGTTCATAGGTGGATAGTAGGTGCATAACAATAGAGTCCAGTGGTAGATCAAAGTTGGTTCAAAGGTGGATAGTATGTGCATAACAATAGATTCCAGTGGTAGATCAATGTTGGTTTAAAGGTGGATAGTAGGTGCATAACAATAGATTCCAGTGGTAGATCAAAGTTGGTTTAAAGGTGGATACTATGTGCGTAACAATATATTCCAGAGGTAGATCAAAGTTGGTTCATAGGTGGATAGTATGTGCATAACAATAGAATCCAGTGGTAGATCAAAGTTTTTATTACAATAAATTTTTTTTTTTTTATTAAAACATGCAACTGTACATTACTAACATTACATACATCAGGTTTCTTACCAAACTAACAACAATGCTACCCCTATTACAATTTATTCTCTTAACGTATACTATATATTTTAGTGAGGTAGACAACACAACACATCACAGACACAGTGCAGATACTTCAACTAGATTCTGACAAATGACTTCGTTAATACCAAAAAAAAAATAAACAGTACAGATTTTGAATGAGCCATCCACATACTTTCTCCACGTAATATCACAACAAAAGTTATTATAATAAAAGTTCCCATCTTTTCCTAAAATCTTGAAGTTTCTTATTTCTTAAGGCAATGAACCTTTCACTCTCCTTCTTGGCTTCTACTTTGTGTAGAAACAAATCGAATTTTGGAATTGCTTTGTTTCTTCTACACTCCCATATACATAATTTACCTAAAATTATCAGATAATTTAGCAGATCATTTCTATTTAAAATGCCAACAATAACATCTTTTAAAGATAAACCCAAATTTTCACTCCGAATATTAGACCACCAATTGCAAAAACTGTTCCAAAAGGTGCGCGCATAGGAGCAGTCATAAAAGAGATGGTATACGTCTTCGTTGTAAATTGCGCAGAAAGAACACTTCTCTGACTCAATTAACCCAATTTTAAATAACTTGGTATTTGTGAACAAAATGTTATTTAATAATTTATACTGAAAAGACCACACAAAAGTTTCACCTGCTGCGTTATAGGGGATCGAGAACACCTCCTCCAACGGGTCTGAAATTTCCAAATCGGCTGACAGAGTTTTGAATCTATTCGGATATTTAGCTTTATTAGCAATCAGCAGTGAGTAAAACTGCTTAGATTTCGCTGAGTGCGTATTGAATTCCGTACCGTTATATTTAAAAATCATAGGATCAAATTCCACCGGTGGGAACGAGGATAGCCTATCCTTAGGCACAGACAGCCGTAAGGCAGACCATGTCAAAAAGTTAGAATCTAGCCCCGCATTCTTTAGGTATTCAAAAGAGCGTACATTATCCAAACTAAATAACAGATCATTTAAATAAAGAATTCCACAGTCTGCATATTTTTTATAAAAAATAGATTTGTTATCAATTCTTATCTCTTTATTATTCCAGATTACATAATGGGCATAATTAATATCAGAGAAAGCATTTCTAAAATCTGCCCACCATTCAAGTAGCTGCTGATAAAAACCGTTTAAACTTAAATTGAGATCTCTTACGTCATAATTACATTTTAAGAGCAGAGTCCCTCCATATTTTTTCAAATGAAATGTAAAATACGACTTCCATGGACCTACCCGCTCATCAAGTATCCGTGAAATCCAAGACAGCCTTATTGCTTTAATTTGGGTTTCGAGATCCGTAAGATTCAGGCCACCGTTCTTGAGCGTGTTAATAACTGAGAGTCTAGTCACAAATGGGCATGACTCCCAAAGCGTGAGGACGTGTCACTCCGTGCTCCGCTCCTAAGCTATTTTTTTTTTCTCTATCCTGGCAAGTATGAGTAGAAATTTACGGCTACGGAAAGGGGCAGCCAATTTACAAGAAGAAATGCCGACTGATAGCAATTTAGAAGAACTAACTCAATTGGTCAAGAGCTTGGCAGGGAAAATCGACAAGCTTGATTCAGATAGCCAAAGCCGCCATGATGTCCTGTGCGTTAAACTTCAGCAGCTCGAGTCCATAACAGCTAACTTGTCGGGTGAGATTAACGACTTTAAGCAAGGTCTTGAATTTACTAATAAAGAAGTTGAGATGGTAAAGGCTACCTTGAGTGATAAACCGGATTCCGCTTACGTTGCCACTTTAGAAAGAAAACTCGAAGACCTTGAGAACCGGTCGAAAAGGAACAATATTGTTATATGGAATATTCCAGAAGGTGCCGAGAAAGATTCCTCTTGTCAAGATATCGTCAGCAGCATTTTGAGTCAGCATATGAACTTGGAAGGCGACCTGGAAATAATGCGTGCTCATCGAACAAATATAAGAAGACAAAATATCAAGGAAAATACAGCTCCACCTCTAGCAAGACCCATCCACGTGTATTTACTACGCTACACAGATAAACAGTACATTCTCCGCAGCGCCGCGTCGGCCCTAAAAGATAATCCTTTCTTGGAGGCAAATCTTTACATCTCTGACGACGTGTCGAAGAAAGTGAGAGACGATCGAAAGAGGCTGAAGGAGAGTCATATTAACGAAATTCGCGCTCGAGAAGAGGTGGACTTCGCTTATATTCCTTGGTCCGTCCCTGCGCGTATTCTCTACAAAGTTAAAGATTCATCGAAATTGAAATCTTTCTTCTTGCCAGATGAGTAATCATGTATTTATTTTATGTCATAGCATACTTAGTAATATATTTAGGGGCTTTATCCTAATGCGCTTATTAGTTGTTAAAAATCAAAAACTAAGCCAGGAAATACTTATATTTATTTATTTGGAAAAAAGAAAAGCCATGTAACGTTTAGGACCGGACACGGCTGTTTGGAGCAAAGGATGCGAGACTCCAGCAGTAACGATTCCGTTAACATGTTCTCAGAAACTTTTTTCATCCAAATTTCGTTATGTTTGTGTTTTTATAAGTGTCTGTTTATGTGTTTTGTGCCTTGCAGACCCTTCTCATCCATTACTTATGTTATATTAATTGTCAATAGCCTGCGCCACATACTTTTCTCCCCTCAACTCAATACTGAGGACGATTCATGATGAGTTCTTGTGATTTCAAAATGCTATCTCTGAATGTAAGAGGTTTGAGTAACTTTAAGAAACGACGTTCAATATTTGCATGGTGTAGAAAACAAAATGCAAATATAATCTTTCTTCAAGAAACACATTCTACGCGTGACAAAGAGAAACAATGGAAAGATGAATGGAGCGCACCTTTAGAACTCGCCCATGGGAGCAGTAATGCAAGAGGTGTTGCGATATTATTACGAAATGGCTTTGATTGTAAAATAAAACAGAAATATGTTGATTCCGCTGGTAGATATATTGGAATTCAAGCACAAATCAATGACGAAAACTTTTATTTATTTAACGTTTACGGTCCAAACAATGATAATCACGCCGCACAATTTTATGATCATCTATTTGCCGTCCTTAAAAGAGAAGACCTTGCTTATGAAGATAAAATAATTATTGGAGGGGACTTTAACTGTCCTATGAATCCGATGTTGGATAAACTAGGCGGGATAATAATGACCAGGAAGAAAATTGTTGAACGCATCGAAGAAATCTTAAGGACATTCAATTTGCATGATATATAGAGGGTAAAAAACCCAAAGAAAAAAAGTTTTACATGGTGCCAAAAATCTCCATTTATCTTTTGCAGATTAGATTATTGGCTCATTTCAGACACACTCCAGGACTTGATTAAAAATGTTGACATTATTGCAGCCATTAAAACGGACCATTCGGCAATTGCACTTCATTTGCAAGGGTTTGAGGAGACTAAAAAAGGGCCGGGTTTCTGGAAAATGAACACATCGCTTTTGTCAGATGAAAATTTTATTCATCTAATGAAAACGAATCTGGAGATATGGAAAGAAGAAGGGAAAGATTTCTCAGATAAAAGAGTTGCTTGGGATTGGATTAAATATAAGGTTCGTCTTTTTTCAATGCAATACTCAAAAGAGCCAGCAAGAACTAAGAGAGAGAAAGAGGAAAGCTTGCAGAAGAAATTCCAAGCTGCTCGAATACAACTTCAACAAAATCCTTGTGAAGAATTTGAAGAGATTCTGGATAAGTGTAAGACTGAGTTAGAAAAATTTTATGACGAAAAAGCCAATGGCTTAATTGTGCGCTCAAGGGCAAGATGGCATGAACATGGGGAGAAAAGTACAAAGTATTTTTTAAGTCTGGAGAAAAGAAATCATACAAGGAAACACATTAGAAAACTTTGCCTAAGTGGAGTTATTACTACCAGCTATGAAAAAAATAATAGACTCCTCTTCGAATTATTATAAAAGTCTGTACAGTAGGAAAATCAATACGGTGCAGCACGACAAATTGGAACACTTTCTTGGTCAAGCTAGCATTCCAAAATTGTCTGAGGAAGAAAGACTAAGTTTTGAAGGACGAATAACTATTGAAGAATGTGTCAAAGAACTGGATACTTTTGAAAATGGAAAGACTCCTGGTAATGACGGTATACCTGCCGAGTTTTACAAAACTTTTTGGAACTCTGTAGGTGAGCTTATGACCGATGCCTTTAACTGCTCTTTTGACTCGGGAGAAATGTCAAATTCACAAAAAGAAACAATTATTACATTAATTGATAAAAAAGGTAAAGATCGAATGTTTTTGGAAAACTGGAGACCGATTTCATTAGTCCATGTTGACTCCAAGCTTGCTTCTAAGGTCATTGCCAACAGAATAAAAACCGTTCTTCCTCAAATAATCCACCATAATCAATCCGGTTTTATCAAGGGTATATTTATTGGAGAGGTGGCTCGCTCAATCCTCGACATTATCGATTACACTGAATCGTTAAAGTTACCTGGTATTCTATTGTTTATAGACTTTGAAAAGGCCTTTGACTCTATTGAATGGGACTTTCTTTATCAATCACTAGAGGCCTTTAATTTTGGTCCGACCCTGATAAGGTGGATTACATACATACATACATACATACATACATACTTTATTGACTTTCCCCTTAGAGGCTTTTAAAAGACAATACAACAATAATTTAAAAATACTTAAAAACTCTAAGATAATATTCAGAATTAAAATTAATTAACTAGAATTAGGAATCTATAAAATCCTTGATAAGTTTACGTTTAAAATAAAACTTAAAGGCAGATACTTTCTCGAGAGTTTTTAGAGAGCTATCCATGGAGTTCCAGATACTGACTGTTCTGTAGTAGAACGTTCTCTGACCACTGGCAGACTTAAAAAGAGGAATGTTCAGCATTTGTGAACTTCTTGTGGCACGTCCGCTTATTTCTTAAATTTAAAAACCTTCTACAATAATCTTTCGAGTTGTGTTATAAACAATGGATTATTTTCGAAACCTTTTAAGTTAGAAAGAGGTGTAAGGCAAGGCGACCCTTTGTCACCCTATCTATTTATTGTGGCAATTGAAATTTTGGCTATATCTCTTCGGACAAATGAGCACGTTGAAGGCATAAAAATCGATAATGACGAAATTAAAACACTCCTGTATGCTGATGATATGACTGTTACTCTGGCGAACACCTCTTCTGTAGAAATCTTCATGCAAATCCTGAACGATTTTGAAAAATGCTCTGGTTTAAAAATGAATGTTTCAAAAACTAAAGCGATGTGGATTGTGGCAAATAAGAATTCATTAGAGAAACCTCTGGGCCTTGAATGGTGTACTGGAGTTAAAACGCTTGGAATTCATTTCTCGTGTGACCAAGGAGAGGTCATAAAACAAAACTTTCATGAAAGATTAAGCGACATTCAAAAAACGATCAACCTATGGAGTTTGAGGGGTTTATCCTTGTTTGGCAAAGTAACCATTATAAAATCGTTCCTTATACCAAAGCTTTTATATGTTTCTACAATATTGGAAACCCCACAAGAAATTATTAAACAGATGGAGAGGATGGTATATAAATTTTTGTGGAAAGGTCCAGATACAGTGGTAGATCAAAGTTGGTTAAAAGGTGGATAGTAGGTGCATAACTGAATAGATTCCAGTGGAAGATCAAAGTTGGTTCAAAGGTGGATAGTGTGTGCATAACAATAGAATCCAGTGGTAGATCAAAGTTGGTTCATAGGTGGATAGTAGGTGCATAACAATAGATTGACGGGGGCGAGCATAACAATAGAGATAACAACAGAGGGTTATGTGCGTATAGCAAAAAAAATTGATGCAGGTTAGAATAATTATTATGAGTGGAAAAGTAAGAAGAGTTTTACAAACGATCGATGATTACGCTAGACGAATGTTCGCTTTTGTTTTTAAATGGTGGAAACCACAGCCACAAGTATTGACATTGCACCTAAATTATTAAAACTAGCTGAGCCTGCCATTGCCTCTCCCTTGACTGGTCTATTTTCATTCTGTGCTCACCTCGGAGAAACCTTTACTGATTGGAAGAAAGCTCGTCTGATCCCGGTGTATAAAAAAGATGATGAAGCTGACACAAATAACTACAGACCAATATCACTTCTTAGTGTTCCAAGCAAGATAATGGAATCTTGTGTATCAGAATCTGTCGTTCGACATGTTTTCCAAAATAACCTGGTTACAGACAAACAGTGGGCTTACCATGAGGGGCATTCTACTGAACTATTTCTTGTACACCTGTCTGAAATCTGGAGAACAGCTATTGATGCCGATAAAGTGGTTGCTGTGGCGTTTGTTGACTTTAAAAAAGCTTTTGACTGTGTATCTCATGCTATCCTACTGCATAAGTTGAATTTTCAATTTGGAGTTCAAGGTTGTCTTTTATCATGGCTGACAGACTACCTAACTGATCGAACTCAATTCTCGGTAGTAAACGGCCAGCACTCAACTGTGCTAAATGTCACTTGCGGGATTCCCCAAGGATCAGTACTTGGCCCAACGTTGTTTGCCTTGTACACCAATGACCTACCAAGTGCTGTTACCTCTGGCTCTGTCTTTATGTACGCAGATGACACCACCGTTTATTGCATCGGGGACACTGTAGACAACACTGTTGCTTCTTTAAATAAAGCTTTATCGGAACTAAACAGTTGGTGCCTGGAGAACTCCTTAACCCCTCACTCGGCAAAGTGTGAAGCTATGTTGTTGATGAGAAAACAGCACATCGAGCCGCTAAATTCTGTGTCTATTGGAGAGGATCGGATCGAGTGGGTGAAACACTCGCGTCTTTTGGGCGTTACTATCGATGAGAGGCTTTCCTGGTCACGTCACCTTACAGATGTAAAAAAGAATTTCGTAAACAAACTGAACCTCCTGAAAAGGAGTTCGTTCCTGAGCAGAAACGCCCTATTGGACTTGTACTTCAAGATAATATTACCATCAGTTCAATATGGACTAGTCGTTTGGGGCGGCTGCCCTAATGCAGAGCTTCTACATTCTCTGGAAGTACTTCACCGTAGGGCAGCCAGAATTATATACAACTTACCCCGAAATATGCCTACCGCGGAAGTTTACCGACATTCGAACTGGAATACTTTAACCCTCTATTATAAACTTCGATTAATTAAACTACTCCATAGCGTGTTTATAGGTGAAGCACCTACGGCTCTTTCATACTTGACAAATAAACCCTGCACTGCATACAATTTGAGAAGGAGTAATAACATAATCGTCCCGCGTTTTAACTCGCAGTTTCTAAAAAACTCAATTAGCTATAGAGGCGCTATTCTTTGGAACGCTGTCTCGAGTCATTTTACAGACCAGTTTACCGTTTTTTATCGCAAAGTGAAGAAGGACCGTTATTTTAAGGAACTTGATTTTAGTGCAGAGTCGGTCCAGTCGCTGCCCAGGCACTACCAAGATTTGAAATGCTTTTAACTATAGTCAATTTACTCAGAGGTAGCTAATGTAAATTCATTTTATTTCTTGGTGAAAATCTTTCTGCATATTTTTAGAGTTTTAATTGTAGTTGTATTTTGTAAGTGTTGCTATTCTTTATTTTTATACAGTTTTATCCATTTGTAATCATTTTTACACGACCCCACAAGCTTTGAGCTTTAAATCTTATCGTGTTTAAATAAAGGATATGTAAAAAAAGAAACCACAACGAAAAGTGGAGTAAAATTATCACTTGAAGCCATTTAACGTTTTTCGAAAATGGCTGGTGCTCCGTGCGTTAATTGGTGCTGTTAGCTTGCAATTTAGGCTAAAGCCTATTGTATTATTTACTTTTCATTCATGCCTTGATTCCCATTATTGGTTATGATATCTACAAAGGTCAGTACCGAAGAGATTTTGCTTCTTCACTGAGTTATTATCATGCAGCAGTGTGACTCATGTCAGAGGAACAACCATGAATGGAGAATGAATGGAGACCCCTTGGGAGTGACAGGGTTAAACTATTCAAGTAATATCTCATCTTGATTAATGTATCTTTTCTCTTGGTTCTACACGTAAATAATCGCTTAATAAGTAAATTGCTGCCGGGGTGTTTTTAAATTGTAATGACATAGATTTGGTGTTAAGTGCATGAAGCATAGAATGATTGCTATGCTTCATTTCGTTCATAAACTTCTGAAATCACAAGTTCTTTCCGAGTCCGTCAGCCAGTGTTTTCAAATGAACCACCTGAACTGAGGGCCTCAGTGTAAGAATTAGCCGCTGGGTAAATTATTCTTATTTCTCTGTTTAGATCTGTATCAGTCGTATCAGACAGAAAAGCTGGGCAGTGATAACCTGCCACAGCCGGGTATCACGCATTCCACTGAACTGGTCTAAATATCCTTTAACACAACTTCAAGATGTTTGCTCAGTCGAGTTTGTCTGTAAGTAATGCTGTTAATACTAGAGTTTCTTGTTAGCGTTCTTTAAACTTTATTTATATATAATCAACGGGACAATTTCTTCTCAGATCACTGCAAAACTACGGAACTCGTAAAATCCCGTGTGATTACACGTTCTATTAAATAATTTTCTAAGAGGGGAGCACAATTTCACCAAGCAGAAAAAGTCGTGCTTTAATACAACTTCAAGATGTTTGCTCAGTCGATTTCGGCTGTAAGTAATATTGTTTAAGACTAGCGTTTCTTGTGAGCGTTCTTTAAACTGTATTAATATATATTCAACGGGACCGAATTTCTTCGTAGACCACTGCAAAACTAAACTCGTACATGTAAAATCTCGTGTGATTACACTTTCTTAGAGAGGAGCACAAGTTGACCTAACCGGAAAGTCGGATATATGTAGCAAGTTCTATAAACATTTTTTAGTACTTGATTTGGTTAAATTGGACATTGTGAGCTACAAAGAAATTGTAGATACCAGATCCGCCAGAGTTGAGATGTATTGAGGTCTCACTATTTCGGCAACTCTTGCGAATCCCACGCCTCCTTACTAGTCAAATCATCGGTCCTGAATGTGTAACATTCTTTGTGCCATGCAAGGAGGACAAGTGACAGCTGAATGAATTATACAGTATTATGTACTTTTCCAGCTGTCAGCTAGAAATCCGACAAATTGTAGCGGCTTTCAGGACCGGGGGCGCAGGGTCGGCGCGGTGGTGAGACTGGCGCTCGCCTTCCAGCAATGTGGTTCGATACCCGGCCTCGGCGTCAAATGTGAACTGAGTTTGTTGGTTCTCTACTCTGCTCCGAGGGTTTTTCTCCAGTTTTCCCCTCTCCACAAAAACCAACATTTGATTTAAGCTGAATGGATTTAATTTAATATGATTTCATTTGTGCTGTACAGTGGCTTCAATTAGTATGTCAGTGCTAGATAGAGTTACCACTCAAATAAAGTTCATTATTAATAATAGCATTAATGCTTAGTTGTATGCAGAATGGAAACCTATGTCCATGTCAAGTATGAAAAAAATGAGATATGAAGTATTACAAGATGGAATTCTTTATAGCGAAGTTTACGTTCTCTTTGCAATGTTTGTTTCTGTGTATTTATAGTGCTCCTAGTAAGCACGGAAGTATTATTTATTACAATTATTATTAGTAGTAGCAGCAGTAGCACACTAAAATAATTTAATACATTGATATGGTATGTTTATTATTTACCTCGCCAACTTTAAAAAAACTGTTAAAGAGAGAGTTTCAATAATAAAAAAAAACAACCTGAACTATACATTGTGCATCGTTCTTTTGGATGTTTGGCGTAACATGTAGGTGTAACGCCTGAATCTTATGCAACTGAGGTTTTTCTTTCCTGGTCTGATTTAAAGACCTTAAGTCGCGCGCAAGTTCTCCAACAAATGAAATTCATGGTTGTTCCTCTGACATGAGTCACACTACTGATAATAACTCAATTCAGAAGCAGAATCTGTTTGACACTAACCTTTATAGATGTCATTGCCAATAATAGAACACACACACACATTATACTTTATTTCATGCACATCATTTTCCCATCTCCACCCGCAAATAGCAAAAGCTAGACGAGGCGGACGGAGAGGAAAGGCCGGTTACAGCAGTCATAACAGATAATATAATAATTGTAAAGTAACTATATAAACTATCTGGATAAATAAGAATTACTGAAAAACAAGCTAAAGTTACAAAATATATAGTCTTACTGAATGATATTACAACCAAATTTACTACTAACAGAACCTATCGATTATTAGTACATTGAGTCGAGGATGCAGAATTTGCCATTTTTTGTAGGAGAATGGGCACTTCAACATAATCGTCCTCTGCTTCCATTATCGAGAGCAAAAAGTCATGAAAATTTTTCTTAAAAGCTGCTTTGGAGAGTTGACGAAATTCGTTAGGACTTGCGTTCCAAAGTTTAGCTCCAAACCTAAAAAAAGAACTTGATTTAGATTCAGTCTTGAAGTTTGGACATAATAATTTCCAGACAAAGAAAACCTGGTCTCATGTTTGTGCTTTGAATTAGCTTTAGTGAAGAAATCACAGATGAACGTCAAACATTATAGAAGATACTTTTTCAGCATATAACATTTGTGAGGGAGAATTTTCGAGGAAATAAATAAAGGCACAGCATGGGCTTTAGGCTCAGAAAAGTACATCAAACGAAGGACTCGTTTTTGAAGAACCGGAAAATTTTTTGTAAATGGGTTTTGGCAGCTTGACCCCAAGCCGTCAAGCCATATGTCAGATGAGGCAAGATCAATGATTGATAAATATTTTAAAGGGTTGTACGTGGGACGAAGTGCCTAAGACGGGAAACAACGCCAACAGTTCTGCTTATTTTTAATGCAACATTATTAATTTGAAATTTCCAGCTTAAATTGCTGTCCAATAGGACGCCAAGATATTTAACATGGTCTTTGCACTGAAGCGTGGTAGGAATTTGTGTACAGTTATCACAGTTATCGATCATTTCAATGTTAACCGAGTAGTTCAACTTACGTTGATATGGACGAAAGATAACATAGTTTGACTTTTTAGCATTGAGCGTTAACTTATTTGCATTGAGCCAGTCAGAGACTTTGAGCAGTTCGCTAATGACGGTTTTTTTTTTCAAGAGATTTCAAATTAGTGTCAGCATACAACAAGCTCGTATCATCAGCAGAGATAGAATGACAATTTCGCTTAAGAGTTGTGAATATCGGTAATATAGATTAAGAACAACAGAGGACCAAGCACAGACCCCTGTGGGACATCACATGGGATCATACATTCGGTAGATAAGTTAAAACCCACTTCAGCTACCAATTTGCAATCGCTTCATGAATTAAAATATTTTGTTAGTTTATAAAACCTTGCTGGTTAGCAATATAACTAAAAAATGTGTTGCGTCTCAGTACAAGGCCGTGAAGAAACCACTACAGCTGCTTCGAGCATGCAATGAGCAGTAAAGATCTTAGTCCGTTTGTTTATACTTGAGTCAGTACAAAGTAATTTTTGCTTGCGGAAAACCGATTTTTGTTGAATTGTGGCTTCCAAAAGTCTTAAACATTGAAGACATCAAATTTTCTTTTTGATATAATCTGGAGTAGTGGCACAACTTGATAACATATGTTAGACCTTAATAACATATCCTATACATTAAGATTCGAGAGCTATCACGTCAGGTATTGTTGCCGTAAAGATTTTGGCGGCTGTGATCGCACATACAAGATTTTGTAATCCGCTTGGAAGGAAAAGTAATACTTATGGAAAAAAAAACCGTGCCTGCAAACAATTCATTCAGTAATTATCAGGATATAAGAACACTTTATTAGCTTCTCGCAAATTCAATAGAATCAAGTAAACTATTATCAACAGGCAGACAAATAAAGCCAGCAGACTTGAAACAAACATTGCAAAGAGAACGTAAACTCTGCTAAAAAGAATTGCAACTTATCATACCTCAAATGTTATTAGTTTCTACACTTGACATGTACACAGTTTTGCATTCAAACATATAAACCATTTTTAGTATTTTTAGATTTTTTCGTCACACGAAGAGAAGGCATGAGCCGATTCAATTTGTTGGTTTTCTTTCTAACAGCGGGAAGCGGAAAGTTATCATGTCTTTATTGTGTGGGGATAATGAAGAAAAAAGGTTTAGTACTCTGAGCTTCAACTATTTCCTTCCATGATGCTGGGACCCGACTCCGATTTCCGGATACTGCATAACCTTTTTGAAAAACACTTTGTTGACACGGGATAATGGCGTTCCGTCGTCTGGATCTAGGGGCGCAGACTTGTCATTACCATATCAAAAACAATTGACAAGTTACTCGAATGCAGAGGCTCTACTGGAAAGAAATAATTTGCATGCCGTAGAGTTGAATGAAAATGAATACATTATTATTAAGTCATCTACCAGCCACACGGAATGTTTCATGATACTTGCAAAGTCCTTTTTTCAAAAACTTTGAAATAAACTTTTTGTAGATTTTTTTTATTAACGGCTACACTAGGCAGCGCCAAAAGAATGCCATAAGAAAGGAATGAACACCTTTACCACAGTAATAGTAGGACCTCTATTAAATTTGACATTAATTAAATATGTACTTTAACTTAAAACAGCACAACGGAGTATCTTTTTTGTTTTATTTTTAGATTAGAACTGATTACTACAGCACAAGAACTGTGAATACAAAGAATTCTCAATCTTAATCTAGAAACAAAATGCTAAATCTGTGAATCTATTTAGACCGGTTGTTTGCTCCTGAAAATAGGCCCCTTGCAAGTTTTTGTTTTTCCACAGGCGTCTAATCCTGAGCGGTAATTAATCTCTGTTATCGCTCTTCCAAACTATTCTAGGTCTTAGTGTCTGACATTTTTTGTTTAATTAAGGCAGCTTTGTTTTTAAGGAAATATTTTAAAATTGCCAATGCCAGGAACACGTTTGAATACCTTCTTGCTAGCAGTCTATAGTTTTGCACTTAGCCATACAAAGCATTATTGCCATTTTCAGACTTTTTTGCCTTGGTAAGAGACGGCATCTATTGTGAAGGTAAAAGTGCCCGACTAGCTTCAATTATTTCTTTCACGCCGACTCTGGCGCGACTACCCATTGTAGGCCAAGATGAGACAGGTTAATTTATGGCGTTCGGTCATACTTTTTTTGGTTGGGGGCCCAGATTGTATGAGGCTCTGCTGGAAAGACATTATTTGCATCAGTGCCGTAGAGTTGAATGGAATTGAATACATCCTTATTAAATCATACACGAGCCACAGCTTATGTTTCATGTTACTTGCTAAAGGCTCTTTTAATAACTTTTGAATTTTATTCTTTCGCATATTTTTATTTTAACGCGGGTGACACTAGTTCCTATTGACACTAGGCAGCACAAGAACGGTGAATATATAGAAACCTCTTTGTAGCAGTTACAAAACCCCTAAGAAGTCGGGATTAAAGTATAATGAAAGCAATGACGTTCATTGACTTTCTATTAGCCAGGGTCGCTGTGGTTGTCGGCAGGAGGCCGTTACGGGGAGGTGCAACTTCCATAGTTCCCCATTGAAGAGCATTTTGTTACCGCTAGCAAACTAGCCCACGACGTATTAATACAGTGCAGATGGGATAACACTGATTGTTTCTGATCTGTTGGCAACT
Organism: Ricordea florida; assembly: GCA_949710005.1. Lineage (NCBI taxonomy): Eukaryota > Metazoa > Cnidaria > Anthozoa > Corallimorpharia > Ricordeidae > Ricordea > Ricordea florida. The sequence goes on along the minus strand of OX453286.1, from coordinate 16,508,590 downwards.
TTTAATCCAAAAATTAGATACCTGATCTGTAAGGGAAAATATGCCCCCACAATACAAAAGAAACCAGCTGTTTGCTCCGGAAGCCCGGTTCTTGTTGTTCTCTTTTTTTTTTTTCTTTTACTTCTGAGAGCACTTTCTCGATTATGTTGTTTGGGAAGTCTCTTGCCCTTAGGTTTGTTTGTATCTGTTGATGTTTTCCTCAAAAGTTTCAGTCTTCGGAGGAGTTGGTTCTTTGGGGTCTCAGGGCATTTCCTTTGATAAAACAGGAGGGAAACAAGAGCTGAAGTGCGTGCACTGGAAGGTCTCAATTGGTTAAAAAATATGCGCTTGTATCAAGGATACACTCTTTCTATTGAGTTCAAAGGACAATACCGTCATTTAGGACAAAACGGACCCCAATATTAATGTCAAGTTACTCTCAAACTTGACTTAAATCTTTTGTTTGTTAACAGTTGAACGTGATTCCAAAACTAAGCTTTTGGCACCAGTGTGGAATTCAAAACGTATCATACCTTTAGTATCATACCTTTATCATACCTTATAGTATAAGTGAGTGCTCAGAGTCACCTGAGCCTGCAAGTTAAGTCGTTTAAAACTATACACGGATATTTTCCCGTTTTTCAACGACTTAAGAGAACCAGGAAGCTCAATATTTTTTGTTTTATATTCTTACATTACTATCTTTTATACTGAGAAGCTTTATTGATTTTTTCATTGAATGTCAATCTTTTATTGAATTTCGAAGTTATACCAAGCAAGATGTGATGTTTTCATCTCTGAGACGTTTCACAGGTGGCCCCGCAGCACCTGATTTTAAACAATTTGCCTGAAACTTCTTAATTAAAAATAATACCGTTGAATTCTTATATAAATTCTCTTATATCCGGAGCTTGGGCCGCATGCCGATGTTTTCATCACAAATAACTATTGAACTCTTGCCTTTTTTGAAAACCGCTGAGCACTTAGGCGGAAACTTCAACAACCAAGTAATCCTTCAACAATGATAAAAAGGAGCCGTGGTGAGCTCTTTATGCTGCAGGACCCTCACCCGCAACCAACTGTCATCCATACTATGATTAATAATAATGATGTTAATCGATGCTTTTTAACCTTCAAAAATTGAACGGCATTTCTGTTATTTATTACATTCTAAAAATGTTATAATATTGCTACGAAAACGACATTTCAGGTGTTTTATTTTAATACAATTTTCCCTCTTTCATGTCATCATTTTGTATCTCTGTTCATCGCTTAACTCGTGCAATGGCGCATTTGGAGTAATGCTTAAAACGTAATTTCAAATCCGACCACGAAAACATACATTGTAAAATTTCCGCACCTGGTAGGACATCAGATTCCACTGAGTTCAATAGGCAACCTTGACTTTATTCTTCTCTTTGTGACCAGTTGAGCGTGATTCCAAAAATAACCTTTAGGCGCCAGTGCGAAATTCGACAGGTATATAACTGCGTGATCAGAGCTGAGTCTCCATTCACCTCGGTGAGTAGAAAGAGGAAAGATCACGAACAAGAAATCAGAAGAGCTGTGAAGTTGACATTTTACTTTACTTCTACCATCATGGTAAGTGTTAAACAAGAGAGAAGGATATAATAGGAGAGACGGATGTTTCAGTTGTATTCACTGATGAATTTACTGGATAATAATAACTGTAGACTAACCGAGACTCACCTTAAGTCTAAATTACAGAATAGAGTAAAAGAAGTAATGAAGATCAAGCTGGACATGGACTGCACTGTTAATGGCGACAAATTTAAGATCACTGGGGATGGAACAGGAGAACCTTACGAGTAAGTAAAGATCATGAAACGTTTAAGTCACTGCGTTCAGTTTGAAAGTGGCACTGATTTCTTCATTTACGAGATGCTTCCATTTTTGGGTGTTGCCAGCTGTCAAGAGAAAATTACCAAAAATTGGTCTGTGATGTGTCTTTAGCTGAGGTTAGCAGAGCAGATGCGGGAATCTGTTTCCCTTTCCTCTGCATTCATTAAAACGAGAAAGTGCTAAGAACACAAGGAACTTTGAACTAAGAACTTTGCATTTTCATTATTTCTGGTTTGTTTGCAGAGGAACACAGACTTTACATCTTACAGAGAAGGAAGGCAAGCCTCTGACGTTTTCTTTCGATGTACTGACACCAGCATTTCAGTATGGCAACCGTACATTCACCAAATACCCAGGCAATATACCAGACTTTTTCAAGCAGACCGTTTCTGGTGGCGGGTATACCTGGGAACGAAAAATGACTTATGAAGACGGGGGCATAAGTACCGTCAAAAGCGACATCAGGTTAGCAGATGAGCAACCTAGGCCTATTTTAAGGAAAATCGCAACAAGCTTTTCCACTTAAAAGCGGAAGAAATACCATAGTTTACATTGCTTAATCAAAATCTCCGAATTTTATACGTATCCCCTGTTTTACCATTAAAATCACTTTATTTGGCATTATTCGTAGATCTCAGTATGGTGTATTGTCCAGTCATTCCTGTTTTCGATCTTTTTGATTTCTGAGTTCTCATGAAATAGTTTAAACCATAATAATAAACACGTTTCCGACGTTTCTTATAGAAATCACATTCAATTGTCTGTTTATATAATCCGACAACAAAAGCGACAGGAAAAAGTTCCGATAATATTATCCCTTTGTGGCGGGAGTTTTGATGAAATTTTAATTTTCGAATCTTCTCTCTTAATTAACAGTGTGAAAGATGACTGTTTCTACTATAAGATTCACTTCACTGGCGAATTTCCTCCTCATGGTCCAGTGATGGAGAAGAAGACAGTGAAATGGGAGCCATCCACTGAAGTAATGTATGTGGACGATAAGAATGATGGTGTGCTAAAGGGTGATGTCAACATGGCTCTGTTGCTTAAAGATGGCCGCCATTTGAGAGTTGACTTCAACACTTCTTACATGTACGTTGTTAAGTGCCATGATAACTTGATTACTTGCCTTTATTGAATACGTTAATTATTCAGCTGAGTAGTCTCCTTTTGAGAGTAATAAGTGTGGTTCCTTACTCAGTGATTATATACGGTCTGCCCAGTGTTTAGACTGCCGATGAACACAGTTCCAAAAACTATCGATGTACACCTGAAAATACACCTATTGACACCATGGTGGGGGACAGGTGGGTAAAGAAGCCTGCATAGCCGTGGTCAAAAATATAGCTCCGCTTTACAGATGCACATGCAATCTTACCACTACCTGGAAACTGAAACATATTTTCGCCTACCATTTACTGTCATTGCCTGGGGACTCTAGTCTTAATTATAACTAATTAAGTGAATTAGTAATGCTATAATCAGAGCATGACCCCAGCCCAGGCCTAGGCTTGGCAGGTCTCGCTTCTGTAGTTCTACTTTGCTTCGACTTTTGGTTATTAGATTGTTTTCTTAAGTTTACAAAGTCATTATTCACGGAGCATACGAACCTGGTGAAATCGTCTGTCAGCTTTTTTTTTGCAAAGGAGCAACTTTTTGTCGTTGATCGAAGTGAAGGTGAGAGTTACTGAAATTTGTTTTTCTTTCTTAGACCCAAGAAAGAGGTCGAGAATATGCCTAACTACCATTTCATAGACCACCGCATTGAGATTCTGGGCAACTCAGAAGACAAGCCGGTCAAGCTGTACGCAGGAGCTGTCGCTCGCTATTCTCTGCTGCCTGAGAAGAAAAAGTAAAGGCTAAACACCAGTTAAGCCAAGGAGACAACAAGACATTTAATCGAATGTAGCATTAAGGGTTTCGTTTCAAGGGTTTTGCTAAGGAATGTGTTTATTGAAACTAGGTCTAGAACGTTTTAGTTTTCAGCTGGATTTTTTTCTTTTTTGGAGATTAAACTTGTTGTTGAAGTGAGCCTAAGTTTCTTGGAGTTTTCAGCTTACAGAGGAGCGAGTGTGTCCACAAAAGTAGTCAATACTTTTACCTTTTAGTTTGCAACTTTTCGCCGCAAAATGTAACCGGTCTAGATGACGGTCTAAATGGCAAAATCTAGACCGCTTTTCATATCGGTTTCAGCCTATCAAATTCGTGAATTCGGTAGTTCCCTGTCCTTGCGAGACACAGCCCTATAATAAACATTAATATTTAAGTAAAACGAAAAAAAAAATTATTAGACGCGAACGCACTTTATCCCGATCTATCAGTCTCCCCTCGCGAAATAAGGCATGGGTTATCGCCATCATTCACTGGTCTTTGGTCTTTCGTTTTACACACTGAAGGGAATAAACCGACCTGATTGTCCACATGGCTGCAATTTGCATTTTTCCTCCAACTTCAATAAGCACGTTTCCCAATTTTCTACATGATAAGAGCAATATTTTTTCTTCGAAGCGTTTTCAGTTAAATATATTCTACCTTGTTACCTGACTGTCGTCATGGGAATGCATGTGCAATTATCCTTTTCACCGTGGGAACAATTGACTTTCATTTGCTTAATTCTGTATCTTACAGAACTCCAAGTGACACGGTGGAAGTGACTTTACTGAAACTGAGCTTGACTGTTAAAGAGCTAGTCTGAGTCGATCATGGATTTATGTCTTGATAAAGAATTTTTCTTCGAAAAACATTGAGAAATATGCCGCATAAGAGCTTGATCCTCCAGCTTGCTTCTTCCATTGTATGCGGTTACCAGGAGTACCCAATGGATTCTTAACCTTTTTTTTCGGATTGCCCTACCCAGCATTACCAGTTTCAGCGCCTTCAATACCCCTCAGCTAAGGGTCCCTCTACAGGCGATCTAGTTTCCTCTCACGGAGCGTCTAGTTTATCCCAATAAAACTGATCGGCACTACAACAATCCTTCCTTTGCTATAAAGCTGATACCGATCTGAAGAAAATGGGTAAATCAAACGAGTTGATTAAGTAAGTTACACCACCGTAAGGTAAAAAGGAGGTGCTGACGTTTCGAGCGTTAGCCCTTCGTCGGAGGGCTAACGCTCGAAACGTCAGCACCTCCTTTTTACCTTACGGTGGTGTAACTTACTTAATCAACTCGTTTGATTTACCCATTTTCTTGTGTTTCAACTTCCCACCGACGCAGCACCAGTTTCTTTAGAAACTATCCCCATGATACCGATCTGGATTGTTGTTTGTTTGAAACAACACTCATAATAAAACTGAAGTTGTTTATATATTGGACTCTTGAATCCCATACATTTACAAACAAAATTACGAGTCTGGGGACTGGCAATAGCAGGTCTGAAACACTATGCTTTTTGGTACTCAGAAAGCCGTAAATTTTGACCCATATCAAATTCTCCTTTAGGTTGCTTAGAGAGTAAATATCACATTATTTTGGTAGGATCGATGGAGTGGAGTGATCAAACACGGCGTGCGGCTTGGCCGTGAGATAATTATTATAGAGCCTTTTTCACCGGTGTTTTGACACCATCATGTAAAAGAAACTCAGGGCTCAGAACTTTCTAACTTAGTGCATGTCGCCTATGTAATAATCTAGGTAACTCATAATTTCCCACTTAAATTTCAGGAAAATAGTACACAAGGAAAACTCTTCACTAGCACATTTTAAGATCACTAATAAGGACTTTTTAAGTATCTGATAATGAATTTTAATAATTAGTAGGAATGTTAATGAATTTAGTAGGATCAGTAGGATTTTTTGTTGAGGAGCATTATGTAAAATTGACTACCGATTTGAAAAAGCACGATATATTGCCTGGGTATTTGGTGAATGTTCTCGGTTGCCTTACTGAATTGCTGCGGTCAATACATCGAAAGAAAAATCTGTAGGCGCGCCTTGTTCCACTGTAAGGTTGAAAGTCTGCGTTCGTTCCCAAGTAAAACAAATCAGAAATTTAGAAAATGCAAGTTTCATTAAAAAAAAAACAAGGACAACAGCGAACACGCAAAACTTGAGGTCCCTAAATGCGGTAATTACGCATTTTCGAACTTTAATTACTCGAACGATTTGCCTTCTCTAGCCTGTGTACCTTAACTATAAAACAGAATAAAGAAGCATCCATTGTGCTTCATTCTGTTATAAAGTATCCACAAGAGAAAATGAGGTTACTCATTTTCTCTTGGTCACCAGTAGGTAACTAGAGCACGAAAGAGGTGTAGGAGGAAACATGAGCAGGAGACGAGTGTTTCTGCCTAAATCTTGAGTAGAGGGTTCTTTATTTGCAAGGCAGAACCCCTGACCAGTCTCCCATACTCGGCCTACGATTCAACCTTTTCCATCATGTTATTACAGTATAAATATGTTAGACACCGTGAAGCCAAACAATCTTTCATCTTCGCGCACTTATTCGAAAAATGCTTTGATTTCAGCGAGAATGTGGCCGAAAACGTCGACTTTCGTGGACTCTGTATAAATGCTTTTGCTGCACATTGGTAAACAGGTTAGAGTGATATCAGTCCGCATCCCCAAGATATTTCCTGAGCAAAAATAATTAACCGACAAATGAAAAATGCCATATATACTTTAGCCTCTCTTTCACTTTTAAAGTGCTGCATTTCACTTCGAATTCATCAACTCCTTTGATAAAACAATTCCTGTTTATTTCCGACTTACACGAGTCCTTATCCCTATGACAAACGAGAACCGTCTTGTCAACCTCAAAATTTAAAGGGGTCAAGTTGCAAAAGGAAACTGGTTTGACGTCGGTGGCCGGGGAAAATCAAACAGAACAACTCCACTTACCACAAAACTGAAACAAAATTGAATATCTAAGGCATATCTATATTCTAGCTTGAAAATTACTTTTGCTTATTCATTCGAAATTGCACTCGAAAATTGTAGTTTCGCGCATTAGACATTCGCGAGCTTACGAGGACCTTTGTATCTCTTCGTTAAGTCTTTTCATCTGCATGCAAAAATTAGGGAGCAAACTTCATAAAAAGGATATATTTGTAAGAGCACAAATCACCATCGAAACATGCATTGTCGCTAAATGTGCATAATAAAATATCGCTCAAGGTAATTTTTTAATTAAAAAAGGATATCAGTTTTAACTTGGGTGCCAGGCCAGCTGTGAATAGTGCTCAGGAAATTGATAGAATAAATGAACAGTGGTAGAACAAACAGTACCACAGTACAGTACTGTTCAGTAGCTTTCCAAAGAATGGTAACACTGCATGGTTTGATCCACAGATGAAAAAGATAGAACCACACTGTATAGTAAAACAAAAAGTACCACAGTACAGTACTGTTCAGTAGCTTTACAAAGAATGGTCACACGATTAACTTTCTAAAATTTACATCAATAATTTATAGAATGAAATCACCGCCTTAAAACTTGGCACAACGGGACCCTGACAGTCACACTAGACGAAAAAACGGATTTACCCGTATAGGAAATTTGGAGCAAAACATCGGCAGATGCCACATTTGCTCAATTTTGCTTAATTTTGCCAAATGATGTAGGATCAAATTTGCCATAGTTTTGCATTGATGGCAAAGGTGGTAAATGCCGCACTTGCTTCAAATTTGCCCCATGTGTAAACGCAAGGATAACTTTTATTTTTTCAAGGCATTTGCAGGGCTAACAAACTTGATGTTGAAACTGACATTTGTCAGGCTTTTGCTCAAATACGCAAAACGGATCGGAGATGAATTTTTGAATGCGTTTGCATGCTGTAGCGAATTCGATCAAAGGAATAATTTCCCACATTTTTGCTCACTGTAGTAAATGTGGCCAAAACTCAAAAGGTTTTGCCCAGGAGAGTAAATCTGAGCAACAAATCATTTTATGTGTGCCTTGCCCACTGTAGCAAATTTGGCCAAATACCACTTTATCCTCAATTTTGCCAATATGGCAAATATTATCAAAATTGTCATTTTCTACTGTTTTGCTCGTTGTAGCAAAGTTGGTCAAACATCACTTTTCCCATATTTTTGCTCAGTGTTGCACATATGATCAAAATTTTCATTTTCCACAGTTTTGCTCAGGGTAGCAATTTTGTTCAAATACCACTATCTTCTCAATTTTGCTCAGGATGGCAAATATGGTCAAAATAACAGTTTTCCGTAGTTTTCTTCATTGTAACAAAGTTGGTCAAATATCAATTTTTCCATACTTTTGCTCAGGTAAACGAAGTTGATTAAAATATCACTTTTCAAGTTATGGAAGTAAATCTTCAATTTGTTTAATACCTACTTTTATTATATAGACGAGTGTTTGACTCGAAAATATACCACTTGTAAAAGTCATAAAAACTTCATGGTCAGCTGTCTTGCTTGCAGTATGGGATCGATATTGGTACTGCAAACAAAACCTAAACACAATTTACACACTGTGAACAAGTAGTGCTGTATAATGTATAAACATAACTGCACTCTTTTCTCATAAAATACAGGTATGCCAAAATAAAGTAAGATCACTGCATTTGGAAACAGGCATTGGTAAGGTCAAGTTTATGGCTCCAATGTACCATACAAAGGTCATTAAGATTGCAGCAGCCCACTCATCATCTAGACCATTTTATACTCCACAATTGGCCCAATTCTTATTGCGTGCATGACGGTTGAGTGCAGCGGCATGTCAAAATTCAAAGAAGGGAGTTAGCAAGGAGAGTTTACAGTAAACAAAGACAGGGTAGTTTGAACTCAAAAGCCTTCTTCTGAACATAAAAAATGCTTTGAGGGAATTCCTTCCAGCCAAAATGTGTTTGTAAATATGCCTCTGTTGCTTAAGCTGGCCCTAAGGTCACATTTCACACTATCATGAGCTCATTCTCTTGAGTCGTATTTGGCCTGTTAACACTTCATATTGGATTAATTAAAAACTGCATAAGAAACAAGCCAATCAAAAACTCCCACATATGTCTTTGCAACTCAGGGATTCGAACACGATATTGTGCACTAATTTGCAGACACTATATACTGAAGGTTTAGAGTGTCTGTGATGCAGGCAACGTCTTCATTGGATTCACTTTTAAACTTGGTAACTTATCTAGTTTTAATGTAGCTCCTTCCCTTGAATGTCAAAGGATGTTCTCTTACTCCTTTATCAAAATAAAAAAAATTGCTGAATGCCATTGAGTAACATGATTAGAGAAACTTAACTAAAAAGGAACCAAATCATCATGCATGCCAACTTCAAATTGCCTATAATATTGTTATTTTGTAAATATCTAAGATGTCTTCTTTTCTGGATGTTCTTCAAACAACAATTTTTTTTTCATGCAGACTTTCCTAGGGCCGAAATGCTTATAAATCAGCTTAATAGCATAATTATCTGTGTTATGCTTTTGATTTAGTTCCTTTTTCTAAGTAGTCTGTGCCAGAGCAAACTCAGGAGCATCATCTGGTGCTTCTCGGTTTGATGCTGGTCCCACTGTGCGTTCGATAACCATACTCGCGCTCCGTTGGCTTTGACGTCGTGCGACTTTGCGGTCCAACCGAGCCATTAACCCATTCACCTCCGTGCTTCGCCAGGGAAGTGGTCTCACACAGAGTCTTTTCTTGCTTGGGACGTCCTCATCTGAACCTAAAGAATTGCCTTCATGTGTTCCAGATTCAGGTTCAGACAAGGACTCTTCTGAGGACATATATTCAATGGACATACATGTAATGTACTTGTCCTTGTCTGCTTGGTTGTTACTGGTACACTCCCTCAGAGCTTTGGCCCTTTTATTTTTTTTCTGAAAGAAAAATGAAGAGCACGACTTTGCCAGCAGCCAACAAGTAATCCAAAGTTAATAAACAAACATGTAATAATCATACTGAATTTAATTGCCTTTCAACAAAATATACTTGCCATGTTTTTTCTTCTTCTCTTTCGCTGTCCCTTCATGACATCGGCCTTCTTGTTGCTGTCTATGATTTTCTGTTGGCGCTTTCTTGTGCGAAAATGAACACGCATTGCAGCTAAATGGATAAAAGACAATACATAATTATTTCATATAAATAATTAGTTAAAACAAAATTAACTCACACAGTCGACACTATATGTTACATTAATAGTGAGCCTCAAGACTCTTTCACATTGACTTGTTTTGGCATTGAATTCATATCTGTATACATATTAGCCAAGAAGGACATTAAGCACAGAATATGGGTGTGGGTGAGCAAAACTGTATATTGGGGAGAGGAAGAAAAGGAAATACCCAGACAAAGTACTGAAAATACTGTTTTGTTAGTGAATGAGGGGCAATAATTGCAACTCAGCTAAAGCTCTTGGTCTAAACAAACAAACAGGAACATTGCATGATAACACCACACTGCAAGAATGGATGCACAGCAAAAAAAGACTTGAAAAATGTGGCATGACATAAAACTGTCAACACTCAGTAAGAAGAGGAATTAAGTCAAGCTTAAGTACCCTTAGGCAGATAAATTAATTGCTCCATTACATACCCTTTATAGTGTGAATATGGTTTGTGCTGTCAGTGCTACGAACGCCATCGACAATAGCAGCATTTACAGTTTTGTTAATGGGATCAGAGAAGCTAAAAAAATAGAATGCAGGAAAGTGTCTGAGTTGAATAATGGCTAACTAAGTAATTGTCAATTAATACTACAATGATATTGTGACACTCTTGGTGACTACTCTAATTGTCTTTGTAAATAAAAACTGAAATAAATTTATCTTGTCATTTACAGTTGAAGAGCAGGGTGCCACAAGTCACCAGGCTGTAATAGGGTACAGTCCTGAAAAAACTTATTGAAAGGCAACCCACATGTTGCTTAGAACAATAGATATTAAATTGTGGTTACTTGGCATGATATACCAAAAGCCTTTACTCACAAAAAGAACTAAAGAAGACCCCGCAACATCATTTAGCTGTAAAACAAGTATAAATAATGAGGTTTGGAATTCTCATTCAAAATGTGGAACAATAATACAGTGGTCACTCACAATGACACTTTTGCTTCAAGATCTGGCAAGTGCCGTCACTCGCTAAATGAATCAAAATTAAGATCTCACAATATCACTGAACCAAAGGGTTTTGACACTAAAATTTAAAAAATCACGCTGAATTATGGACATGCAAAGTTCCCATCACCGAATTATATTGGTGTAAAAAAATGATTGCCTGCACAGTTAGGCAAACCCTTGCAATAAAAAAAAACAAATTTAGACCTTGCGACAATAGTAACCATCAATAAAGAAAACTGAAAACAAACAAATGGTAAAATATATTTGTAGAGCGACAACAATCTACATGTTTGTGTGCCAGACGTTTTAGTTTTAACTGTGGTAAAAAGGCATTAATTTTGGTAAAGAAAATTAACCTCTGAGAAAAATCCCACTTGAGCTCGATCTTTTTTATCTGCTCCAGTCAAGCTTCAATAGACCTCTCTCACACTGGCCTGAAATAAAAGAAAACCATACAAGGAAATGAATATTTATATTTTTTCACTATTTCTTGCCTAACCCTATGCTTTGCAAAGAGGAACACCTTGCTATAGGTGGTTTTTGGAAAAATTTTACTTTAACTTGCTCTCTCTTAGCTAGAAAAGACCATGACTTTTGATTTTGCTTTGTTTATCTTAGACCGAATACAGTAAAAACCCGCGTATAAGAACCTAGGTTTTTTCAAGTTAGCCTAAACAGGTTCTTATATAAATGGTATTTAGTGTAAAATTAGGCTAACTAGGTTCTTAATTAGGTTGTTAACTTTTTGTCAAGAAATAAAGTAGAATTTCAGTGGCGGATCCAGGATTTTGTCCAGGGAGGGGTCGTAAAGTTGTTTGAGGTAGGGTGCGCACCCCCTGCACCCCTCCCCTGCATCCGCCCCTGAATTTATAAATGATCTTTAATGTCCAATGTAACAGTACTGTATTCTTGGATGCTTCGGTAAGCAAAATACTGTACTATTTTAATCTGATTCTGTTAAAATCAAACATATAGTGTAAACTACACTATAATTCTCACAAAGCAACATAACATGATAAAATGTCAAAGTTCCCTTTTAAAATTGTCCACTGACAGAGGATTGGAATTTGTATTTATCTCATACAATGTCTGGCATATAATTAAGCCCATACTGTAGCATTTAAAAAGCCTAAATAAGGTAAGGCTCTAGCCCTTGGGGTCGAATTTTGTCATCATCTGAACCATCAGCTGTTATCAAACAGCCAGTTTTTTGGAACAATTTTGTGAACAAATCCAAGTCACTTGACAGCTCCTTCCAGGCTTCTCCAGCCCACTTTGTCAAATATATGGTAAATATATTTTGAGAAGGTTTTTTAATTCTATATTTTAGAGAAGATTATTTTTTGTTTTTTGAAAATAAGAACCTGTTTTAGCATTTTAGCCTAAAATGGTTCTTATGTGAAGGGTGCTTAAAACTGAAATTTTAGCCTAACAAGTTCTTAAATGTTAGGTTCTTATACGCGGGTTTTTACTGTATCATGAAGCGTATTTTTTTGCATTGAATGATTTGCTTTTTCTTATCCTAAATACACAAAAGATAGTTAAAGTGTCTAGCAGGGGTCATACAAAAAACTGCAACCATTTTCACGGGACTTTTCAAAGACCACATTCGATTTTCAAGGACCACCTAATAGGAATGTAATTTTGCATGTTGTAAAGAATGGACATTCTCAGTCCATTCTAACAGGACTGTAAGGCTTGAACTGTCTCCTTCACTAGCTTCTCTACATTAATTTTTTCAGTTCACTTGTCTTAAGAGCGTCTGTCCGTAAATCTGGAGAATGCGACGTCAGTTAGGAAAATTCGAAATTCTTTTTATTTTATCCAAAGAACCTCTTTGGTGAGTTGTTTTCGAAAATATAACTGAAAAGTCCCAGCGCCTTTTATTTTGCGAGAAATTACGAAAAGTTGGATTTTGCGGATTTAGGCCGCAAAAGACCGGTGAAATATAGAAGTTTTAAAGGCGGTCATGACTAATAACCGTTTATCGTATTACAACCATATTTTTACACCATCAAAATCCATCCTTATACTTCACAATTCTACAAATAAATAATTTTAATAATTTAATAAAATAAAAAAGGCGCTGGGACTTTTCAGTTATATTTTCGAAAACAACTCACCAAAGGGGTTCTTTGGATAAAATAAAAAGAATTTCGAATTTTCCTCACTGACGTCGCATTCTCGAGATTTACGGACAGGTGCTCTTAAGTTAACAGTTTATTCTGGCATTAGTCTAGTGTTCAATTGGTGCATATGTATATCATTACTTTTCAATGTTGATCCTAATATATTTAAAGTGTTCATATAGCATTCAATTTTTCAGTAACTCAACTTCTTGTTTCTAATGGCCCCATTTGTTGGAAGGCTCACTGGACCTAACCCAGGGTTGACACTTAGTCCAGGATTCTTTTTCTCTTTTTCAAAAGAATTATCTATGAAACTTTTTTAACCTTTTTAGAGAAGTCAATAATTAATTTGCAAACTAAAATAATTAAAGTGAATTTGCCTTTTAAGCGTTCAATCTGAATAGAAATTTCCCGCTAACTCAGGGATATCTTAACCCAGCTTTGAACTACCCCACTCCTGGGCCGGGTTTTTCGAAGCAAGGGTTAGTGCGAAATTTAATTGCTGATATGAGAGCTTAAAAAGCACCGTATAATTCTTTTTGAATACAATTAGAGGATTGTATGCCTGTGGTAAAATAAATTAATTCTTCTGACTTTTCATATAGTTTATGTTTACACCATACCAAATAGCTTTAGTGTTGGCAAAAAAAATCATACTAGAAAGAGCTTCTGTTCACACATACAGCTGTAAGAGCATAAAGAAACAAAGCAACACCGTGCCAATATCTTAAGTGGAGAGTCCCATAATTGGATAGGTGTTCAATTTCCTACCAGGTAGCTTTTTGTTAAGGCGCAAATCTATCCGGTATGTTGTGTGAACAAGGCCCTTTATGAGTTCTACCCTTGCAAAAATCTATTTTAATTAAATTATAATTTTGTTTCACAAGTAGTTAACACGGTTTGCTGAATGCCTAAAAATAAAAATAGATACCCACAAACTGAGACAGAAAACACAGGCATACATTCTGGTGGTATTTCGACTTGAAACTTACCGATAGCTCCTTGGGTAGACGCTTGTTCTTAGGAGGATTTTCCCGCCCTTTCTGCTGTTGCTCCGTCACCCGCTGCGCGTGTTTTTCAAAGAGTTCCTTCCGGCTTTCAAATAAAGCTTTAAGCTTGGTCACAAAATCTCCTTCACGAGAGCTAGGTACCTCAACTAGCGCAGAAGCCAAATTTAGTGGTTCAAGAAGGCGATTAGCACTGCTGCGATCGATTCCTGGAACCCTTGGAACTAGCGGGGCGACAGAGGTCGGCGAGGAATTGTCTTGTGGACTATTTGGAGAGGAACTGCTTGGAGAGGTGTTATTGCTTTGTCGTCTACTTTGCATGGACAAGGACGGGGAACACGACGATGTCGATTCGTGCTGCTCTGCATCATAATGGATTTCTGGCTGGCTTTCCGGTGCCAGAGGCGTTGAACGCTTCGCGTTGAATTCGAATTACATCGGCCAGGACTTTTCTCAGATTTCTTGCTGGAAGAAGTCGGCCTCGAAGGCTTGGTCCGATGTTTGCTCTCCTGATTTGGTGGAACCCGAGCCATTTTCACTCTAAGAAAAAGAAAAAAATTCGGTACGAAGCCAAGTACTTATTCTAAATCTGTGCACGAGAGAAAGGAACGATAATACGACCGTACAAATTCAAATACTCCGCCTGTAGACCCTCTTCTGTCAACAGTTCCAGTTTGAACCAATAAATGAGCCAACAAGGCAAAAGTATTTTCCAACTAGACTTTCATTGGTGCTCTACGTCAAACTGATATGATCGAGACTGTCAACGAGAGAGTGTAGCTAAATGTCGTGGGTCGTGGGTCGTGGGTAGAAGTCGTGGGTTGTGGGTGTGGTCGTGGGTCGTGGGTGTGGGTAACTGACGTGGGTAAAAGAAAAGTAAAGAAGAAATAAAATGAAAATGAAATAAATAAATAAGCAGAAAGAAAAATGACAAAATTCATTAAACGAAATCTCCTCGTATACACCAGTACCATTCCCCTTTCCCGCGGTCAGCAAAGCAAATAAGCGAATCCTTACTGAGTACAATACAGCAAAATGTTGTACACGAAACAAACCAAAAAGAATCGAGAAAATTATATTTCCGCATTGGGTCATTTTCTCTCAAATACTTCGTATTTTCAAACCGCCCTGTTTCAATTATTAAAAAAAAAAAACTTGCAAAATTTATGAGCAAAGTCACTGATTTGCAATTGTAAAAGTCATACGGCTATATAAGAGAAAATAAAAATAAAATTCTTTCGGTTTCAGGCAATCATTTTCACAGCTTTGCCTCAACTTGAAAGGTTATTGAGCATGAAGTTGGTTTCTTCGTTTGCTAAGAGACCTAAAACTTCTTTAAGAAAGTATTCTGTCCATAAATATGAAACAGCTCAACATTGTCCTTTTTTCCCGTCATTGCGTTTTCCGATCTTGCCTTCCCCTTTCCCACGGTGATCGCATTCCATCGTGTTAACAAATCTCCGCTGATCATTGGAATTGTAGATCGAATAAAGATTTAGTGAGCAGTTTCCAGCGAGTCAGAGCTGTTTCCTGCAAACTGCGCTTTTCGACTATTTTACGTCTGATTCGTCTACGATTCGCGGTGAATCCGGTCATCTCTCCGGTATGGATAAAAACCCTGGAAAGGACGTTGTGGTAACAGGTCGTTTATATAGTGATGTTTTAAAAGGGGACCCGAGTCCCACGTGGCTGAGGCGTTATCAGGAGGAGGATGAAGAAGAAGCCGTAAAAAGGGCGATCAAGGAGTCGGTGAAGGTAACTATCTCACAGAGTTTCATTATTCTGATTTATCAGTTAATAATAGGCCTTTATCTTTCCTCTTACCGCCTAATAGTCAAGTCACAAAGACAGCTGCACAGACAGTTCTGACGATAATCTGTTACAAGAAACTGGTGGATTCTCATCTGTAACAGTTTTTGATTCCTTGGGAACCATTTTCCCAATAGAGGAAAGGTTTGATATGTTACTTCCAAAATCACTTCATTTGCTTAGGAAAGAACTTGGACTTGATCGGGATAAGTTTATAAAGTATGTTGTGTGCCCCAATGCTATGAAACTCTTCATAGACAAAAAGTCTCAAAAAATTGCACTTTTGTCCAGTACCCACATCACCGACAGCATTTTCGCAGGACTGCTTGCAGGGAACCCCTACTGAAAGAGGTAACATTAAAGACAGGTGAGACAAAACTTTACCCATTCAAAGTGTACTGCTACAATAGTGTCGCTGAAAATCTGAAGTATTTTCTTTCAAAGACCTGGCTTTGCCTCTATGTGTAAATCATGGAGAAACAGGGATATTCCAGTTGGATATCTAGCTGATGTATTTGATGGTCGCATCTGGAAGGAATGGCAATATGCCCTTGGAAAACGTTTCCTTGCAGCACCTAGAAATTATGGTTTTATGCTGAATGTATGCAGTGTGGGGGCTCTATACATGGCATTGATGAACCTTCCAAGAACTGAAAGGTTCAAACCAGAGAATGTGTTTTTGATTGGTGTCATTCCTGGACCCCACGAACCTAAACTGAACATTATACCTAGTTGCAGCCTCTTGTTGCCGAGTTGAAAGCCTTGTGGGAACACGGTGTAAGTATTAAAGCACATGGCATGACCTCAACCCAGGTATTTCATGTAGCACTTCTGTGTGTAGGTTGCGATGTCCCTGCAGCAAGAAAGGTGTGCAGTTTTACAGGTCACGCATCAAACATTGGCTGTTCGAAGTGTAAAAGTATTTTCCAGGAACAGTGGCAACTAAAAATTGATTTTTTCTGGATTCGACCCTTCACCTCTAAGAAGTAATCAGGAACACCGGCAGCAAGTTCAAGAGATCCTGAACCAGACCTCTGCAGGTGACTGTTCCTCCTTGGAGCAAAAGTATGGCACTAGGTACAGCGAGCTGATGCAGTTACCGTACTTTGACTGTGTCCATTTTCACATAGTTGATCCAATGCATAACCTCTTTACAGGAACAGCAAAACATGTCATGAGGAACATTTGTCTTGATTCAGAGAAGCCATTACTCGACAAGAACAACTTGCTTCAGGTACAGGAGACATTGGACAAGGTGAAAGTGCCAGCCTCTGTTGGAAGAATGCCTAAGAAGATTAGGAACAGCTATGGAGGTTTCACTGCTGATCAGTGGAAGACATTCACCGTGATATTTTCCATATATTCATTATGGAACATCTTGCCAAAGGATGACTTAGAACTGTGGCGTGAGTTTGTTTTGGCTTGTTCATATTTATGTGCATCTGTTATAACAGAGGCCAAAGCAGTGTTGGCTCACACACACCTCTTAAACTTTGGCAAGCGTTTTGAAGAATTGTATGGTAAAGAAACAGTCACTCCAAATATGCATTTGCATACACATCTTTTAAACTGTGTTTTGGATTACGGTCCTGTATATGCTTTTTGGTTGTTCAGTTTTGAGCGTTACAATGGCATCTTGGGAGAAAATGGCACAAATCAACGAGCAGTTGAAATACAGTTAATGAGGAAGTTTACTTCAAATCAGACTATGAAAGACATTCCCCATCTAGATTTGCTTCAAGAAAGATTGCAGCCATTACTATCAAGACTGACTAGTAAACAGTCAGGAACTCTGCAACAAGGCTCCTCAAATGAAGATGACAAAATATTTTCACGAGTCATCCATGCAAGTCGACTCTCCATTGGCCCTGTACAAAGAGGCGATCAATGGTCATGTGTAGAGTCCCTGTTCATGTGCTGTGGACCTTCTTCCAGAGATTATTTTGTTGCTATCGACCCTTGTCATTTAAAACAATGTTATAGTGCCATTTTTGATGGTGTAGATGAAGATTCTATTACACCATACTTTCAGAGGTTTGCTGCCTGTAAATTCAATGGAGACCAGCTGGGATCTAGCAAATCTAGAAGTGACAGGTCACCCTTTATCACAGCAAGATGGTGCAAACTTGGGGGCACAATTGACAGGTCCATAACAATAGATTCCTGTGGTAGATCAAAGCTGGTTCAAATGTGGATAGTAGGTGCATAACAATAGATTCCAGTGGTTGCTCAAAGTTGGTTTAAAGGTGGATAGTAGGTGCATAACAATAGATTCCAGTGGTAGATCAAAGTTGTTTCAAATGTGGATAGTAGGTGCATAACAATAGATTCCAGTGGTAGATCAAAGTTGGCTTAAAGGTGGATAGTAGGTGCATAACAATAGATTCCTGTGGTAGATCAAAGCTGGTTCAAATGTGGATAGTAGGTGCATAGCAATAGATTCCAGTGGTAGATCAAAGTTGGTTCAGAGGTGGATATTAGGTGCATAACAATAGATTCCACTGGTAGATCAAAGTTGGTTCAAAGGTGGATGGTAGGTGCATGACAATAGATTCCTGTGGTAGATCAAAGTTGGTTAAGAGGTGGATAGTAGGTGCATAACAATAGATCCCAGTGGTAGATCAATGTTGGTTTCAAGGTGGATAGTAGGTGCATAGCAATAGATTCCAGTGGTAGATCAAAGTTGGTTCAGAGGTGGATATTAGGTGCATAACAATAGATTCCACTGGTACATCAAAGTTGGTTCAAAGGTGGATGGTAGGTGCATGACAATAGATTCCTGTGGTAGATCAAAGTTGGTTAAGAGGTGGATAGTAGGTGCATAACAATAGATCCCAGTGGTAGATCAATGTTGGTTTCAAGGTGGATAGGAGGTGCATAACAATAGATTCCAGTGGTAGATCAAAGTTGGTTTAAAGGTGGTTAGTATGTGCATAACCATAGATTCCAGTGGTAGATCAAAGTTGGTTCAAAGGTAGACAGTAGGTCCACAACAATAGATTCCAGTGGTAGATCAAGGTTGGTTAAAAGGTGGATAGTAGGTGCATAACAATAGATTCCAGTGGTAGATCAAAGTTGGTTAAAAGGTGGATAGTAGGTGCATAACTATAGATTGACGGGGGCGAACATAACAATAGAGATAACAACGGAGGGTAATGTGCGTATAGCAAAAAAAAAAATTGATGCATGTTAGAATAATTATTATGAGTGGAAAAGTAAGAAGAGATTTACAAACAATCGATGATTACGCTAGAAGAATGTTCGCTTTTGTTTTTAAATGGTGGAAACCACAGCCACAAGTAGTGTGGAAACCACAACGAAAAGTGGAGTAAAATTATCACTTGAAGCCATTTAACTGACGTTTTTCGAAAATGGCTGGTGCTCCGTGCGTTAATTGGTGTTGTTAGCTTGCAATTAAAGCTGAAGCCTATGGTATTGATTTACTTTTCATTCATGCCTTGATTCCCATTATTGGTTATGATATCTACAAAGGTCAGTGCCGAAGAGATTTTGCTTCTTAACTGAGTTATTATCATGCAGTAGTTTGACTCATGTCAGAGGAACAACCATGAATGGAGAATGAATGGAGACCCCTTGGGAGTGAAAGGGTTAAACTATTCGAGTAATATCTCATCTTGATTAATGTATGTTTTCTCTTGATTCTACACATAAATAATCGCTTAACAAGTAAATTGTTGCCGGGGTGTTTTTAAATTGAAATAAAATAATAATAATGAACTTTATTTGAGTGTCAACTGTATCTAGCACTGACGTACTAATTGGGGACACTGTAAAGCACAAATCAAATCAAATCAAATGTTGGTTTTTGTGGAGAGGGGAAAACCGAGTACCCGGAGAAAAACCTCTCGGAGCAGAGTAGAGAACCAACAAACTCAGCCCACATATGACGCCGCGGCCGGGAATCGAACTCGGGACACACTGGTGGAAGACGGGCGCTCTCACCACTGGGCCAACCCTGCTCCCATAGATTTGGTGTTAAGTGCATGAAGCATATAATGATTGCTATGCTTCATTTCGTTCATATACTTCTGAGATCGAAGGTTCTTTCCGAGTCCGTCAGCCAGTGTTTTTTCATGAACCACCTGAACTGAGGGTCTCAGTGTAAGAATTAGCCGCTGGGTAAATTATTCTTATTTCTCTGTTTAGATCTGTATCAGTCGTATCAGATAGAAAAGCTGGGGAGTGATAACCTGCCACAGCCGGGTATCACGCATTCCACTGAACTGGTCTAAATATCCTTTAACACAACTTCAAGATGTTTGCTCAGTCGAGTTTGTCTGTAAGTTATGCTGTTAAGACGCGTTTCTTGTTAGCGTTCTTTAAACTTTATTTATATATAATTAACGGGACAATATCTTCTCAGATCACTGCAAAACTACGGAACTCGTAATATCTCGTGTGATTACACGTTCTACTAAATAATCTTCTAAGAGAGGAGCACAATTTGACCAAGCAGAAAACGTCGTGCTTTAATACAACTTCAAGATGTTTGCTCAGTCGATTTCGGCTGTAAGTAATATTGTTTAAGACTATCGTTTCTATTGAGCGTTCTTTAAACTGTATTAATATATATTCAACGGGACCGAATTTCTTCGTAGACCACTGCAAAACTAAAATCGTACATGTAAAAATTCGTGTTACTACACTTTCTTAGAGAGGAGCACAATTTGACCTAACCGGATAGTCGGATATATGTAGCAAGTTCAATAAACATTTTTTAGTACTTGATTGGGTTAAATTGGACATTGTGAGCTACAAAGAAATTGTAGATACCAGATCCGCCAGAGTTGAGATGTATTGAGGTCTCACTATTTCGGCAACTCTTGCGAATCCCACGCCTCCTTACTCGTCAAATCATCGGTCCTGAATGTATAACATTCTTTGTGCCATGCAAGGAGGACAAGTGACAGCTGAATGAATTATACAGTATTAAGTACTTTTCCAGCTGTCAGCAGGAAACCCAACAAATTGTAGCGGCTTTCAGGACCGGGGGCGCAGGGTCGGCGCGGTGGTGAGACTGGCGCTCGCCTTCCAGCAATGCGGTTCGATACCCGGCCTCGGCGTCATATGTGAGCTGAGTTTGTTGGTTCTCTACTCTTCTCCGAGGGGTTTTCTTCTGTTTTCTTCTTTCCACAAAAACCAACATTTGATTTAAGCTGAATAGATTTAATTTAATATGATTTCATTTGTGCTGTACAGTGTCTTCAATTAGTATGTCAGTGCTAGATAGAGTTACCACTCAAATAAAGTTCATTATTAATAATAGCATTAATGCTTAGTTGTATGCAGAATGGAAACCTATGTCCATGTCAAGTATGAAAGAAATGAGATATGAAGTATTACAAGATGGAATTCTTTATAGCGAAGTTTACGTTCTCTTTGCAATGTTTGTTTCTGTGTATTTATAGTGCTCCTAGTAAGCACGGAAGTATTATTTATTACAATTATTATTAGTAGTAGCAGCACTAGCACACTAAGATAATTTAATACATTGATATGATATGTTTATTATTTACCTCGCCAACTTTGTTTTTCATATTGTTTAAATTTTCAGCAAAGAATGTATGATAATAATTCTTGATATCATCTGGAGTAGCGGCACAACTTGATAACATATGTTAGACCTTAATAACATATCCTAGACATTAACATTCAAGAGCTATCACGTCAGGTATTGTTGCCGTAAAGATTTTGCCGGCTGTGATCGCACATACAAGATTTTGTAATCCGCTTGGAAGGAAAAGTAATACTTATGGAAAAAAAAACCGTGCCTGCAAACAATTCATTCAGTAATTATCAGGATATAAGAACACTTTATTAGCTTCTCGCAAATTCAATAGAATCAAGTAAACTATTATCAACAGGCAGACAAATAAAGCCAGCAGACTTGAAACAAACATTGCAAAGAGAACGTAAACTCTGCTAAAAAGAATTGCAACTTATCATACCTCAAATGTTATTAGTTTCTACACTTGACATGTACACAGTTTTGCATTCAAACATATAAACCATTTTTAGTATTTTTAGATTTTTTCGTCACACGAAGAGAAGGCATGAGCCGATTCAATTTGTTGGTTTTCTTTCTAACAGCGGGAAGCGGAAAGTTATCATGTCTTTATTGTGTGGGGATAATGAAGAAAAAAGGTTTAGTACTCTGAGCTTCAACTATTTCCTTCCATGATGCTGGGACCCGACTCCGATTTCCGGATACTGCATAACCTTTTTGAAAAACACTTTGTTGACACGGGATAATGGCGTTCCGTCGACTGGACCTAGGGGCGCAGACTTGTCATTACCATATCAAAAACAATTGACAAGTTACTCGAATGCAGAGGCTCTACTGGAAAGAAATAATTTGCATGCCGTAGAGTTGAATGAAAATAAATACATTATTATTAAGTCATATACCAGCCACACGGAATGTTTCATGATACTTGCAAAGTCCTTTTCTCAAAAACTTTTGAAATGAAACTTTTTTATTAACGACTACACTAGGCAGCGCCAAAAGAATGCCATAAGAAAGGAATGAACACCTTTACCACAGTAATAGTAGGACCTCTATTAAGTAATGGTCCGGCTAAGAAGCAGGCAGAAAAACAATAGGGCTCGGCAATATGTCAGTTAATTTTGTGGTGCTAATTGGCGCATAGAACAAGAGCCAAATTTGGTCGAGAGAGAGAAAATAAGGACATGGAAAAGACAAGGTCTAAAAATTACGTTTTTTTGAATTTTTCCATTGTTTTTTCGGGATTTTTTTGGTATTAGCCAATGAGATGAGGCGATTTACATGGAATTAACAATTAACTGTTCGCACCTTTTTAATGAGTTTTGCCGTACACCTACCTACCTTTTAGCCGGACCATTACTTAAATTTGACATTAATTAAATATGTACTTTAACTTAAAACAGTACAACGGAGTATCTTTTTTGTTTTATTTTTAGATTAGAACTGATTACTACAGCACAAGAACTGTGAATACAAAGAATTCTCAATCTTAATCTAGAAACAAAATGCTAAATCTGTGAATCTATTTAGACCAGTTGTTTGCTCCTGAAAATAGGCCCCTTGCAAGTTTTTGTTTTTCCACAGGCGTCTAATCCTGAGCGGTAATTAATCTCCGTTATCGCTCTTCCAAACGATTCAAGGTCTTAATGTCTGACATTTTTTGTTTAATTAAGGCAGCTTTGTTTTTAAGGAAATATTTTAAAATTGCCAATGTCAGGAACACGTTTGAATACCTTCTTGCTAGCAGTCTATAGTTTTACACTTAGCCATACAAAGCATTATTGCCATTTTCAGACTTTTTTGCCTTGGTAAGAGACGGCATCTATTGTGAAGGTAAAAGCGCCCGACTAGTTTCAATTATTTCTTTCACGCTGAAAGCCGACTCTGGCGCGACTACCCATTGTAGGCCAAGATGAGGCAGGTTAATTTATGGCGTTCGGTCATACTTTTTTTGGTTGGGGGCCCAGATTGTATGAGGCTCTGCTGGAAAGACATTATTTGCATCAGTGCCGTAGAGTTGAATGGAATTGAATACATCCTTATTAAATCATACACGAGCCACAGCTTATGTTTCATGTTACTTGCTAAAGGCTCTTTTAATAACTTTTGAATTTTATTCTTTCGCATATTTTTATTTTAACGCGGGTGACACTAGTTCCTATTGACACTAGGCAGCACAAGAACGGTGAATATATAGAAACCTCTTTGTAGCAGTTACAAAACCCCTAAGAAGTCGGGATTAAAGTATAATGAAAGCAATGACGTTCATTGACTTTCTATTAGCCAGGGTCGCTGTGGTTGTCGGCAGGAGGCCGTTACGGGGAGGTGCAACTTCCATAGTTCCCCATTGAAGAGCATTTTGTTACCGCTAGCAAACTAGCCCACGACGTATTAATACAGTGCAGATGGGATAACACTGATTGTTTCTGATCTGTTGGCAACTTTTAATCCAAAAATTAGATACCTGATCTGTAAGGGAAAATATGCCCCCACAATACAAAAGAAACCAGCTGTTTGCTCCGGAAGCCCGGTTCTTGTTGTTCTCTTTTTTTTTTTCTTTTACTTCTGAGAGCACTTTCTCGATTATGTTGTTTGGGAAGTCTCTTGCCCTTAGGTTTGTTTGTATCTGTTGATGTTTTCCTCAAAAGTTTCAGTCTTTGGAGGAGTTGGTTCTTTGGGGTCTCAGGGCATTTCCTTTGATAAAACAGGAGGGAAACAAGAGCTGAAGTGCGTGCACTGGAAGGTCTCAATTGGTTAAAAAATATGCGCTTGTATCAAGGATACACTCTTTCTATTGAGTTCAAAGGACAATACCGTCATTTAGGACAAAACGGACCCCAATATTAATGTCAAGTTACTCTCAAACTTGATATAAATCTTTTGTTTGTTAACAGTTGAACGTGATTCCAAAACTAAGCTTTTGGCACCAGTGTGGAATTCAAAACGTATCATAC
Organism: Ricordea florida; assembly: GCA_949710005.1. Classification (NCBI taxonomy): domain Eukaryota; kingdom Metazoa; phylum Cnidaria; class Anthozoa; order Corallimorpharia; family Ricordeidae; genus Ricordea; species Ricordea florida. Next base: position 16,484,302 of record OX453286.1, on the reverse strand, counting down.
CTTTAGTATCATACCTTTATCATACCTTATAGTATAAGTGAGTGCTCAGAGTCACCTGAGCCTGCAAGTTAAGTCGTTTAAAACTATACACGGATATTTTCCCGTTTTTCAACGACTTAAGAGAACCAGGAAGCTCAATATTTTTTGTTTTATATTCTTACATTACTATCTTTTATACTGAGAAGCTTTATTGATTTTTTCATTGAATGTCAATCTTTTATTGAATTTCGAAGTTATACCAAGCAAGATGTGATGTTTTCATCTCTGAGACGTTTCACAGGTGGCCCCGCAGCACCTGATTTTAAACAATTTGCCTGAAACTTCTTAATTAAAAATAATACCGTTGAATTCTTATATAAATTCTCTTATATCTGGAGCTTGGGCCGCATGCCGATGTTTTCATCACAAATAACTATTGAACTCTTGCCTTTTTTGAAAACCGCTGAGCACTTAGGCGGAAACTTCAACAACCAAGTAATCCTTCAACAATGATAAAAAGGAGCCGTGGTGAGCTCTTTATGCTGCAGGACCTTCACCCGCAACCAACTGTCATCCCTGCTATGATTAATAATAATGATGTTAATCGATGCTTTTCAACCTTCAAAAATTGAACGGTATTTCTGTTATTTATTACATTCTAAAAATATTATAATATTGCTACGAAAACGACATTTCAGGTGTTTTATTTTAATACAATTTGCCCTCTTTCATGTCATCATTTTGTATCTCTGTTCATCGCTTAACTCGTGCAATGGCGCATTTGGAGTAATGCTTAAAACGTAATTTCAAATCCGACCACGAAAACATACATTGTAAAATTTCCGCACCTGGTAGGACATCAGATTCCACTGAGTTCAATAGGCAACCTTGACTTTATTCTTCTCTTTGTGACCAGTTGAGCGTGATTCCAAAAATAACCTTTAGGCGCCAGTGTGAAATTCGACAGGTATATAACTGCGTGATCAGAGCTGAGTCTCCATTCACCTCGGTGAGTAGAAAGAGGAAAGATCACGAACAAGAAATCAGAAGAGCTGTGAAGTTGACATTTTACTTTACTTCTACCATCATGGTAAGTGTTAAACAAGAGAGAAGGATATAATAGGAGAGACGGATGTTTCAGTTGTATTCACTGATGAATTTACTGGATAATAATAACTGTAGACTAACCGAGACTCACCTTAAGTCTAAATTACAAAATAGAGTAAAAGAAGTAATGAAGATCAAGCTGGATATGGACTGCACTGTTAATGGCGGCAAATTTAGGATCACTGGGGATGGAACAGGAGAACCTTACGAGTAAGTAAAGATCATGAAACGTTTCAGTCACTGCGTTCAGTTTGAAAGTGGCACTGATTTCTTCATTTACGAGATGCTTCCATTTTTGGGTGTTGCCAGTTGTCAAGAGAAAATTACCAAAAATTGGTCTGTGATGTGTCTTTAGCTGAGGTTAGCAGAGCAGATGCGGGAATCTGTTTCCCTTTCCTCTGCATTCATTAAAACGAGAAAGTGCTAAGAACACAAGGAACTTTGAACTAAGAACTTTGCATTTTCATTATTTCTGGTTTGTTTGCAGAGGAACACAGACTTTACATCTTACAGAGAAGGAAGGCAAGCCTCTGACGTTTTCTTTCGATGTACTGACACCAGCATTTCAGTATGGCAACCGTACATTCACCAAATACCCAGGCAATATACCAGACTTTTTCAAGCAGACCGTTTCTGGTGGCGGGTATACCTGGGAACGAAAAATGACTTATGAAGACGGGGGCATAAGTACCGTCAAAAGCGACATCAGGTTAGCAGATGAGCAACCTAGGCCTATTTTAAGGAAAATCGCAACAAGCTTTTCCACTTAAAAGCGGAAGAAATACCATAGTTTACATTGCTTAATCAAAATCTCCGAATTTTATACGTATCCCCTGTTTTACCATTAAAATCACTTTATTTGGCATTATTCGTAGATCTCAGTATGGTGTATTGTCCAGTCATTCCTGTTTTCGATCTTTTTGATTTCTGAGTTCTCATGAAATAGTTTAAACCATAATAATAAACACGTTTCCGACGTTTCTTATAGAAATCACATTCAATTTTCTGTTTATATAATCCGACAACAAAAGCGACAGGAAAAAGTTCCGATAATATTAACCCTTTGTGGCGGGGGTTTTGATGAAATTTTAATTTTCGAATCTTCTCTCTTAATTAACAGTGTGAAAGATGACTGTTTCTACTATAAGATTCACTTCACTGGCGAATTTCCTCCTCATGGTCCAGTGATGGAGAAGAAGACAGTGAAATGGGAGCCATCCACTGAAGTAATGTATGTGGACGATAAGAATGATGCTGTGCTGAAGGGAGATGTCAACATGGCTTTGTTGCTTAAAGATGGCCGCCATTTGAGAGTTGACTTCAACACTTCTTACATGTACGTTGTTAAGTGCCATGATAACTTGATTACTTGCCCTTATTGATTACGTTAATTATTCAGAGTAGTCTCCTTTTGAGAGTAATAAGTGAGCGTATATGTGGTTCCTTACTCAGTGATTATATACGGTCTGCCCAGTGTTTAGACTGCCGATGAACACAGTTCCAAAAACTATCGATGTACACCTCAAAATACACCTCTTGGCACCATGGTGGGGGACGGGTGGGTTAAGAAGCCTGCATAGCCGTGGTCAAAAATATAGCTCCGCTTTACAGATGCACATGCAATCTTACCATTACCTGGAAAGCATATTTTCGCCTACCATTTACCTGTCATTGCCTGGGGACTCTAGTCTTAATTATAACTAATTAAGTGAATTAGTAATGCTATAATCAGAGCTTGACCCTAGCCCCGGCCTAGGCTTGGCAGGTCTCGCTTCTGTAGTTCTACTTTGACATTTGGTTATTACACTGTTTTCTTAAGTTTACAAAGTCATTATTCACGGAGCATACGAACCTGGTGAAATCGTCTGTCAGCTTTTTTTTTTGCAAAGGAGCAACTTTTTGTCGTTGATCGAAGTGAAGGTAAGAGTTACTGAAATTTGTTTTTTTTTTTCTTAGACCCAAGGAGAAGGTCGAGAATATGCCTAACTACCATTTCATAGACCACCGCATTGAGATTCTGAGCAACCCAGAAGACAAGCCGGTCAAGCTGTACGAAGGAGCTGTCGCTCGCTATTCTCTGCTGCCTGAGAAGAACAAGTAAAGGCTAAACACCAGTTAAGCCAAGGAGACAACAAGACATTTAATCGAATGTAGCATTAAGGGTTTCGTTTCAAGGGTTTTGCTAAGGAATGTGTTTATTGAAACTAGGTCTAGAACGTTTTAGTTTTCAGCTGGATTTTTTTCTTTTTGGAGATTAAACTTGTTGTCGAAGTGAGCCTAAGTTTCTTGGAGTTTTGTTATATATAACTACAGCTTACAGAGGAGCGAGTGTGTTCAAGAAAGTAAATATTTTTACCTTTTAGTTTGCAACTTTTCGCCGCAAAATGTAACCGGTCTAGATGAAGGTCTAAATGGCAAAATCTAGACCGCTTTTCATATCGGTTTCAGCCTATCAAATTCGTGGCTTCGGTAGTTCCCTGTCCCTGCGAGACACAGCCCTATAATAAACATGAATATTTAAGTAAAACGAAAAAAAAATTATTAGACGCGAACGCCCTAGATCCCGATCTATCAGTCTCGCCTCGCGAAGTAAGGCATGGGTTATCGCCACCATTCACTGATCTTTGGCCTTTCGTTTTACACGCGGAGGGGAATAAGCCGACCTGATTGTCCATATGCCTGCAATTTGCATTTTTCCTCCAACTTCAATAAGCACGTCCATAATGTTCGCTTGATAAAAAAGTATCTTATGTACAAGGCTAAAAAATGTTAAATGATTTTTGTAAAGTTTAAAAAGTAAAAACCAAACGTTTTCGGCTGTTTGCCATCATCAGGGTTAAAACATGACCGTCCAAGCGCATGTATATATATCTTATGCAATTCCCGTTGGGGAAAGTTTTGATACATAAGAAATTACTTATTTGTTTAAACTGGGGCGGAATTGTTGGATCATTAGCCCCTCAACGATCCTACGCTTGTGCAATGTCTGTGCTCAGGAGAGAACACGCCAGATGAAAGAATGTGAAGGATTTTCTCGCAGGTGTTTTGCAGGTTCAGAGGTGTGAGCAGGATTTGAATGTTCTCGCAATTCGTACTGCTAAATTTCTCATAGTCTCGCCAATATAATCAGCACCACAAGAACAATCTCCTTTATAAACAACTTTGATCTGTGAGTGTTTTTGTCTTTTTTGTTGAAGAGGCTTTTGATTTGCCTTGTTTGCCATAAGATTATAGAGATGAAATTGAAATTAGTAAACTTGTGGAGTTTTTTGATAAACGTTTTGCTGAGTTTTTCGTTTTTACCACAAAATGGGAGCTTGATGAAAACTTTCTTACGTTCTTCGAAAAGAAAATCCGGAATGATGTTGTCATCTTGTGAAGAGCCGGTTAGAAAGTTGTTGATTGTATGCGACATAAAACGTTTCGGATAACCTGCTTTGATGAAAAAAATTTCTAAAGTTTTAATGTCCTTCTCAAAATCGGTAGAGATGCGTTTGGCTCTGTGGAGTGCGCCAGCGATGCAATTCCTTTTCCATTTGGTAGGGACCTCAGATTTCCAATGTGTTGGTAATTTCCCCGGTTTTTTGTAGACGCTGCAAATGAACTTGTTGGTATAATTAAAGGCAGTATCAAGAAAATGGTCGGGGTTTTCTTCGGCAGTGAAAACAATGTTAGGGTGATAGCGATTTAGGCGTTCAAGTAGAACATCAGGCTCGTCCTTTTTCTTCTTAGAGAAACAATCATCAAAATACCGGTCATAAAATGTTGGGTTGAAAGGTCGGACTATATCAGCTTCTAGTTTAGTCATGAAAATGTTAGCAAGGACTGGAGAAAGTGGGTTGCCCATGCCGCATCCATCAATTTGTTTGTAGAGCTTATCATTAAAACTGAAAACTGTATTCTTGGTGACATTATAGAGAAGACGTCTGAAAAGTAGCTTTGAGCTGAGTTGTGGTAGCTTTTTGTTGGTGTAGATTTCATGAATGACGTGGTCAATAGATTCATCGAGCGGGACTTCAGTAAAGAGAGAGGACACATCATATGAGACCAAAACTTCATCATCATCAACAGTTCTATCATTTAGACGCTCAGCGAAATCGGTGGTAGTTCTGACGCTGTATTCATTCTCTGTGAGAGGAAGTAAGTACGAGGCTAGGAATTTAGCTGTTTCGTAATAAAAGGTTCCACAAGTGCTGACAATCGGTCGAAGTTTCAGATTGTCCTTCGTAAGGGACGGACCATTAGAAAAGTAATGGGGGGGGGGGGGTGGGGAAAAAAAACCAAAAAAAATTCATGCAAGGGAAAATGAAAAGAAAAAAATTCATGCAAAGAAGAAGGTAAAAAAAAATTCATGCAGAAGGAAGGTCCAATTGTGACTTTTTTACACGTAGTAAAAAGCAATTCGTGCAGAGGGGTTCACCTGAAAAAAAAATTCCTGCACAACCAGTGAGCAAACAAAAAATTCGTGCAAGCTGAAAATTCAAAAGTGACGTAGTGGCTCATAGAAGCATGGAACGAGTAAAATTTGAATGGACTTCAATGAATCTGGATTTCAGAAGTGAGGAATACGTTTTACAGCGATTTGGTTCAAATAGTAGCGTAGAAAACCCCTTAGCAACCGAAATAAACAAAAAATTACGGAAACTGTTGCTAAGGACGTAACAATGACACCCTTTTAATTTTACGTCCTCACTTCTGAAATCCAGATTCATTGAAGTCCACTCAAGTTTTACTCGTTCCATGCTTCTATGAGCCACTACGTCACTTTTGAGTTGTTGTTGTGAGATCGCGTGTTAGGATCGAGTGTTGTGTGAGGAGTACCGAACTGGTTTTTAAAGCTTTTTCTTCAGCTTTCTTTGTCTGGAAATGGATAAAACATCTTACCGAAAGTTTAGATTTGTTAAGCGAAAGAAAAGAAGTGAGTTTCATGGCCAAAGACCCGCAGAATTACGGGAAAAGCGCCATGAAGACACGGGATGTGTGGATCCCGTTCCATCGTTCAGTACTTCTCGAGTCAACGAAGAGAAGGCTCCACTGGCATCGTCTACACCTTGTAGAGAAAATGTCTCCGTAAGAAAGGTAAATAATTCTTCCTTTGAAAAGTACGAGACCGGTCAAGGCGTATTTACTCGTGAAAACGGCAAAAATGTGGGACTTGGGACATCGCGTGAAACTGAAATTGCAAGTGGTTTTCAATTACGAGACGCAACACAGATGAGTGACTGCATATCGACAGCTGCAGTTTGCAGTACATACCAAAAGAAATGCAAAGTGAAGGGGAAGAAAGGCAAGGAAAGAAACTTTGAGGAGATTCAAAGTCAGTATGTTGGGAAAGTTCAAGCCACCTTTGTTCAACCAGACATTGAGGTGTTGCCTCAAAAGAAGACACTGAATAGACAGTATCTTATTTTGTGCTGCTTTTAGTGTTTTCAGAATGCAATCATTAATGTATTGGCTTAAAAGTATTTATGTATGAATGTGGTGAAGATTTTTGTGACTCCAGTGATGTTCAGTGAGAGACTATGGCAAGATATGATAAAGCTGATATTTAGCTCTTGTTTTCTTAAATTTCAATTCAGACTCAGCAGTGGTTCAAACTTGTGGAAAGTCTAAATTGAAGACAATTTTATGTTTCTTCACCATTTGTGACCAGAAAGTGTATTTTATTGTGCTCTATGCAATGTATAGACAGATTTTTGTCATTCATGAATTTTCATTTGTAACCATGGTAACTGTCTGTTTCTAGCATTGGCAAGCCAAAATTGGCCTGATTGCAAAATTGTCTATTAGTTGCGTAGTTTATCACCTCCCAAACAATTATGGCTTATTTAAAGGTGATAGCTGTTATTCCTATCTAGTTATAGCTTCCAAGAGATGTCGGTAATGATACCTTTGTTTGATGTTACCAAGGCAACATGAATGCCAGAGCTACAGTAAAAAGCATCAATAGATGTATAAATGTCAGGTGTAACTTGCTGCCAAGTTTCATTGGTATTGATTAAATTGTTCAGAAACTGAACCTGAAAGAGTGGTTTCTCAGGAGGATCAATCATAGTTTGATGCTACGCTGGGTTAAAATAATCATGTAACTCTGAAAGTTGCAATTCACCAACCCGACGTTTCGACACTCCTTTCTAATAGGGACCATTTTGGGGATTTGGCGATGTAATAAAAATCGCGAAATTAAAGTGACGCCAAGTGACTCACGGTATCTTAATAATGAAGAATGGAAAGATTTGCTACATAAAATATTAAAACGTAGAAAAAATCATATTTCCCAGTACATTATTTGCAAATGTAAGCGAAGCAGAAATTGAAGAGGAATTCCGCATTACAACTTTATTTCAACAAACTACGTCCCGCGGTATTACCTTTAAACTCGAATTCTAAGCTGCTATTAACTAATAGACACAAGAACATAAACGAATTGATTCCAAGATCAATCGACTTACTTCTGTGACGAGATTTCCTTTAACGCTGGTATCCTTTATCTGTTTAGCTGTTCCATAATAATAATTACCTTGTACATGTAGTTGTAATTATATATGTCGAGCGTTTCTTACCTTGTACATGTAGTTGTAATTATATATGTCCTGAATAACACGTGATTCAGCTCCCGCTCGTCCCTGAAATTCCCGCTTCCCGCTGTTTTCTAATTATGCGAGTATCACAACAAAACGAGAAGGCGTTGGTGTCTACAAAAAGCCGAAACACCTTTCAAAAAATCATTAAAAGCCGAAAAACCATAAAAACTATTGTCAAAATTAAACCGGAAACCGAATTCAAAACCACAGGCTTACACACTTTAATTTTGAAAACTATTTATTTATAGTCCCTAATCGATCTGATATTTAGATAACATCCATCGTTTAGTTTCAGTCTATATTTTAGGAAAATTCACAAAATACTCCAATGGATCGCAATAGAGGGCTATGGGGAATTTTAATTTCAACAGAGAATATCGGCTACAGACCATCATTGAAAATTCAGAATTTCGTACTAAAGTTTTCAGATTTTAAAAGTGAATAGGACCTTTTTGACATTACCAAAACCGCATCGGACACCAAATCTTTCGAAAACCGACAACCAAATGCAAAAAGGATAAAAACCGCCTCCCGCAACAGTTAGCAAAACTGAAAACTGACCTAAGAAATGACCAAAACCTACAAACCGAAATCCTAATATCCCCATTGTTATTGAGTCGTTTTAAATATGAGACAGTTTATTTGTTTAACTGTGTCTACTGTCAGACTAGAGGCTAAGTAAAGTCTAAGGCCCTAATGGCATGAGACCGGTACGAACTCAAACCGGTACGACTTCAGATCGGTCTCCATACAAATGCTTGTTTCTGTTTACATGAAGCCGGTCTGAAAAATCATCTCATGCCGGTTTCACTCATTCCGGTTGCTGAACCGACAAGAATAACTCGGAAGTCGTACCACAGAACCATGTCAACACGAACTGATTTGAGACCGGTCAGAGATCAATGTTTTGAGCATGTGCAAGAGTATTGTTGGACCATTCCAAGATGGTGGATAATAGGAAAGAGTCATAAACGGCTTAAAACATTAGCCAGCATAACAAATTGCTCCCTCGGCATTGTTAAGTTTTTATTCGATTCTGAAGGGAGGGTTTCTTCGTTCCACATTTTCATCCACCAACAATCAGTCCTTTCTGGAGCAATCCACCATCTCCTCTTGTTTTGTACTGCCCTTTCTCTTAAACGAGGGATGTTTGTGTGGAGAAGAGACGGAGCAATTCGCTCTTTTTTCCTCGCTTTCAGCTGCATTCGAATTAGCAGTGTGCCATTTAGCACTAAATAAAAGGCATAATGAAGCAGACAACAAAAGAAAAATAGTACTTTCTGCATGTTTCTTGTAAACTTTCATGCCGATCTGAGGTTTCGTACCGGTCTCATGTAATCACCGCCTACGAACTTTACAATTGAATTGAAAGCGTTCAACTCAATCACGAGCCAGTACATTGATCTCAGTGAATTAATATGAGGATCATGGTGCCATTGTTATAGCTGCAGTTGTCAAATTGACCGAATGTAGGGCATGCACGTGACTCGCAGATATAGGCGGCAAAGGCAGTGTTGGCAGAAACCCGACAAATTCATAACAAGTACTGTACAACCTTAGACATTTTTCAACAGTAACAATTACGCAAGTCGTGAAGTTACCGCGGCTCTCCTGTTTCAAGTCAACAAGTTGTGTTTTAACATGGTCCAACCCTGCACTCAACATTATGTGGAAGAAAAACTAAAAAAGCTATTGATGATGTCTTGATTTGAGAAGCCTTCCTTGTGTTTATCTTCTTATCTTATTTTTCTATTCATATTTCGACCCATTTCCCAGACAAAATAACAACATCCGCTTTAACTGTTATTTTTATTAATTAGGTTTGGCGTTCATGTTGGTAAAGTTCGGAATCATTACTTTTCTCCATCTCTTGGTGAGGTGATTATTTCCGTCCAAGGAGCTGTATATACAGTTGGGTGTTCCTGTTGATCACTCATCCTCATTCGCGCTATATGCCTACCTATAAATAATAAACAACATTAGCGTAAATACTCAGGTGATTATACGAAATCGCACGCTCTGATTGGTTCGCTATTTCGGATTATCAGCCGATAATCACCTCGACGAACAAAATGGCTGCTGGTCGTTCGCGCGCTTTTGATGAAATAAATTTTTCTCATGTTGTACCATGCTTTTTCTTTCTTTTTTTGAAGTAGTCACCGTGTATTATACTAAAACAATTATTCGCCCCAGGCTCAATCATTATTGGTGAATATTCACCGATAATCACTGAGCCTGAAATTTTTTGAAATCACTGAACATTTTGTGTGATCAGCTGGGGCCCTTACCATTCAAAAGAAATTCTGGTCAAGAGTGGACTGTATGTACATAGTGGGGGGGGGGGGGGGGGGGTTGGGGAGAAAACCAAAAAAAAAAATTCATGCAAGGGAAAATGCCAAGAAAAAAAATTCATGCAAAGAAGAAGGTAAAAAAAAAAATTCATGCAGAGGGAAGGTCCAATTGTAACTTTTTCACACGTAGTAAAAAAAATTCGGGCAGAGGGGTTCACCTGAAAAAAAAATTCCTGCACAAGCAGTGAGCGAAAAAAAAAAATTCGTGCAAGCTGAAAATTCCCCACCCCCCCCCCCCCATCACTTTTCTAATGGTCTGTCCCTTAGTTGGCAAAAGAAACGTTCATGGATAAGCCCCCACTTTAGTTTTAGATTTTCTTGTTTGTGGGCCCAGGTCAAAAAAAATATCGGTACACACCATCGACTCCCAGAGTCCAAGAAAGTTCAATGGTGTCCTGTGCTATATTTACACGTGCACCTTTTAATCAGTAAGTACAATATTCAGTACTTAGTAGCAATAAAATTCCCAAGATCTAAGGCGCAACTGTCATCAGGGGTACTTTAATATTCACTTCCGTTCATGCTAGTTTGGAAAAATACGAAACTTGATCCTAGCTTACATCAAAATCTCCATGTTAATTCGGCATTGATAGTGTCAGAAGGAGTTGGGTTTTATAGTTCATGAGATTGAAAAGATTAATCAATACTTTGGGAACAATTTCATGCTTGGTTAAAATTTTGTTTGAAACTGCTCATTACCATACCCAAACACAAAGAAAAACAAAATTTAAAATCAAGGATTTAATTGAACGACAAGAAATACGTCATATATCAAAACCCACTGAGTCGACTGCGTCTTTTTGTTTCTCGAATTCTCAATCTACCCACCCTGCCCTCCTCATTCGATTGGTCTGCGTTTAGGAGGTCGAAGTCTTAAACAGGCTTATGGCAAGCGCGTTGCATGGATAGGCAACAAAACACTTGTGTCAACAGTGAGCAAAGATTTGAGGTCAACATAGATGAGTGGTCTCTCGTTTTCGTTGAAATACTTTTAACCCACGAAACAAGTGTTATAACATTACAAACACCAGGAAGAGAGGTGAATATCCGACGCGTAACCTAAATTAAACCACCTTTATCGAGAATTGTATTTTTTTGTGTGTGTGCGGTGACGAAATTTATCGACCGATCGCGAGATCTTAGTTTCAAATGACAAGATACAAAAACGCACCGTTCTTATCCGATCGATAATCAAACACGTGGATCTTTTTTATTTCAGTTTTTTTTCTGTCATGTATTTCTAATGATTTGAAAAGTATCGTTCATCAATAAGTCTATTCCAAATGATGATACAAGGCCCATTTTTTTATGAATCAAGAAATTTCCATACAAACTGGAAGGCATGTCAATGATAAATTTTGTGAAATTTTCACTTGATCATAGCATCTTACCTTTTCAACATTCGTTGGAAAGCAAAGGAAAAAATACTATTTTGTGGCTCAAGTTGTTGTGTGGCTTTAGCTGTCATCTCTGGATGAAAACTGTTGTTTGTTTCCCTGTTACTGAGACGAGGGCTTAAACTATTTTCTATGGATTAAACCATGCAGAGTGTCCAAATTTTGCAAAGTAGACTATTGAACAGTACCAAGAAAACATGCAGTGTGGTTCTAACTTTTCCATCTGTGGATCAAACCATGCACTGTGACCATTCATTGGAAAGCTACAGAACAGTACTGTACTGTGGTATTGTTTGTTATTCTATACAGCGTGGTTCTAATGTTTTATCTGTGTACCAAACAGTGCAGTTTAACCATCCTCTGGAGTCTTTGGAAGTCTAAGAAACGATCAATATTGGTCTGTGGGGCGGCTGGGTTCATTAAACAGTGTTGTTGGTAAGTCTACTCGTCCTTATGCAGATCTGAACTAGCAGTGAAGACAGTTACTTGTCGATACTGTTGTGTAGTAACTTAAGTTTTATCAAAACTATTAGGGCTCAAAGCTTTTCGTCAGTGGATAAAGCCACGCAGTGTGACCACTCTTTGGAAAGTTACTGATCATTAGTCAGCTGCGGCACCGATTGTTTATTGTAGAAATGATTCTTGGTGGAAAAACCATGCAATGTGACCACTTTTTTGATAATCACAGAAACGTTAAGGTACTTTATTTTAATGCTATGCTTTCTTTTCAATAACACCTATGCGAGTTGTATCCTTAATCAATTGCAAAGTTTTTATTAATTACCTAGTACTTACGTTTTCCAATTTTTGACTGACCCATGTGCCACGCCTCTGTCACCAAATAACTCGTGGAAACCACAAAGAACAAAAGTAGAAAACTCTTGAAATACATGTCTCTAAAGAATTAAGTAGCCTCCTTTCTTGCAAACTAAATTCCTGTCACCCGAATTGCACTGTAGTTTCACCGATTGAGATCCTTCCTTTTTAAAGACAAGTGAAAGGAAGAGAGGTGTAAGTGAATTGACATCTGTAGCGGATACGGATCCCGAAGTGATAATGACAGTGAGGGTTTGTAGGGACGAGACATACTGACGGCATCAAAGGTACATTACGAATGCCATTCACTACAAATTCCCGGAAATTCCGGTTGGGAGTAAACGGGGCACAACGTTTTGGTAAATTGAACTGAAAAAGTCTTCTAATAAATCAGTTGGCCCTCTTCTTCCGAAGTGACATTTCAAATTGGAATTTTATGTGCCATTTACGTTTTATCATCTCTTGCATTTGTTCTAATCCCTCACCTTTTACGCCACGACGAAATATTTTAAGTGCAACGTAGATTTCCAAATGAAAATTCCCAAGAAAAAAAAATTGGAAACTTTTTGTAAATGATAAACGCCCACATTGAGGAAGAATTCTATCAGGCTCATTTCATACACCATGAATAAGTTCTCGACACATTGTTTACGATATTCCCTGCACCCGGATATTTTGTCATATCTCGATGGCAAGATCAAAATATAACTAAGTGATCAAGTTTCATGAGAGGAAGTTGTTTTTGATTTAAAATAAGAATTTGGACGCTTATATCTATTTTTAAATTGTAATGACCAATCTTGTGATTACTGTTACCTCGCTTTTTATAAAAAAGTTGCATTGTATATCGCAATGTAATTTAATAGTTTTAATAATTGAATCTTGGAGATATTGTTACGTAATAGTTTTGTGAATTCGTGTATTTTTAACTGTGTCAGTTTTAAAGACCACATCAGCCTTTGCTTCCATTATTTGTTGATAAAGTATTTGTATGTATGTCTGTGTGCGTGTATGTGTGTACTGTATATGTGCCACCAAAGGGTCAAATGTAAGTGCCATTACTGACTTTTGTTCTCTAATCCTGGGCAGTGAGGGGGCGTAACTGAGGAATTAGGATTCCCTCGTGCAAAATAATTACATAATAATTGGCTAAACAATTCAATATCATTCTGGCCAATTCTCTTCCAACCTTCTTGCTGCGATGGATTTGTTCCGCCTTTCCCCAGCACAAACAATAATGCTAATCTAGCCTTGTACGTTGAAGAGGTAAAATGGGTTTTAATTCTTGATTATTCTCTGTTATTTTATTCAACAATTAATATAACAAGCCATGTAACGCTTTATGGGATTTTTTTTGTTGCTAAGCAAGTTATATATATTTTTTGTATAAATCTACTAGCATTCTATCACAAATGCCGCGCTCTGATTGGCTACGCTACCCACTATCTATTCTGTGATAGATAGTGAGTAGCGTAATGGCGGCCGCTTCTTCACGTTTTCGAAGTGTCCGAGAAGAAGATTTAGACAGTTTACTGGTCGAGGCTTTTCCAGAAAAGACAAAGTTTTGAACGACTAGTAGATTTATACTAAAACAATTAGATTATTCGCTCTCGATTTCTCTGCGTGATAGTTGACTCGGGCTGCGCCCTCGTCAACTATCACGCGATAGAAATCTCGAGCTCATAATCTAATTGTTTAATAGAACTAAACAAGAAAGGGGAGTGCTGTATTTTTATATCTGATTCAACGTTTTATATTAATTTTCACGCACACCCTATCTTTTTATAGAAGTCTATACTGATGGCGGGAAAGGAAAGTCTATTGGGAATTCACCAGCTGCAATATTTAGATGCCATCCGGTCGGGGCCATATCAATGAACCGGCTGTGCGAGATAATAAGTGGAAATTACGCAGTTAAAAACGTAACTTATTCACTTGTAAATAAGTTGAATTTCTCACACCCCACAGAACCGGGATCGAACTTCTTTCAAGTTAAGCGAATCTAAACAACATTGAATGTAGTTGTGAGGCATCGTTCTTAGAAACCTTGATTTTTTTTTCAGACCAAAATAGATGGCCTTTGGGGACCCTATTTTATATGAAATAAAATTCGTCAACTCATATCGGAATTGAAAAAATCAAACCATAGATTTATGGACATTAAAGGAAAAAGTTGCGTGGATGGCTATGAAAAACGCACCGAACCTGCTTCAAGATAATGTGTGAGGCCTTTCCTTCCTTATTGGCTGAATCCAAACGAGTAAAATCGACACCCATTTCAGACTAAAATTATGTAATATATAGAATTATAGAATTATATAATATTCAAATATATTTGAAAATTAATAAAGTGTAAGTGTAAGTGTTAATACCTTTTGGGGGCCCACATCCCTATATAGCCCAAAGAAGGAAGTATCCGTTAAAATGCCCTTTGAGAGTTAATTGGTATGGTTATGGGTGCTGTTAAGACATCTCTCAATCAAACCATGCAAGGTTACTTGAGTTTCACCTGATCTACCAATACTGTAGAGTGGTACTGGTTCTAACTTTATCATCAGTGGATCACTGAAACGTTCTTTGGAAAGCTACTGAACAGTACTTTAATGTGGTGCTGTTTGCTTTACTATACAGTGTGGTTCTAACTTTTTCATCTATGGATCAAACCATGCAGTGTGACCATTCTTTGGAAAGCTATTGAACATGCAGTACTCGCTGAGTGTTGAGGTAGTTCACAGCCTGCCCAATAGTAACGTTTTCACCTTTTTTCAGAACAATGCATGTAGTATTCAACGCCTCTAACTCTTCTCTTCAGTGCTGGTTTCCTCCGCATTATTTTCCACATTTTACACTGCATTCTGGTCTTACGTATGGCTCAAACCATACCATATGTATGGTGACCATTTCATTCGTATGCCAGGCCTAATAACTGCGTAGTCGGTTCCAACGGGGCTAATTTTTTTTTTTAGAATTTGCCTATACGAGCTTTAACTATTTTTATTGTTAGGTTCTGTTCATGAGATCGTTCCGAAACGGCCAGCGAATTCCGATTGATATCGCATAATACGGCACGCTTTGATAAAGAACAGGTTCCCCTATGCATAGCATGGTTTCCAGCACATAATTATGATGAGAGTGTTTAACGAAACCGATTCTAACGCCAATTTTTCGCCGTTCAAATTCATCAGTACATTCGGCGTTTAAACTGTGTCTTTGTTTATTTTTGAAAGAATTCTTATGTGCTCTCGATAATATTCTTTCTCTGTTTGCGTCACCGCCTCGTCACAGAAGTGACCAAGAAAACGCAGTTCGGTCAAACCAGTGACGCAAACAAAAACGTTGTACTTTTCTCAGTTACCTAATAAGGAAGCGCTGTGCGCCGATCTTGGTGGCCCCGGTAAAATTTTCATGTTGGAGTTGTCGACAACGAAACGTCATTTTTGATAACGCTATGGGAAAAGATTGTTTACAGTTTGACAATTGTTATTCACAGTTAATTTAACCCCTAGGCTGCCGAAAAAGGGAGCCAAACTGTCTAACCGTTTTTGTTAGAAATATTAAAAAAGAAGCCAGAATTGAAGAGTAGGTCATGTTTTATGAATGGATTTTTGTGAACTGATGAACGCATCAGACTATCATTCTGTCGGCTGCAGTACAACGAACAGTGCTATAGAACAGTATTTTTCAGTACCTTTAGAATGAATAGTCGTGATGCCGGCATGGCCGCTTCATCCAAAGATGAATGTTAAATATGCACAGAAGGGTACAGCTGTTTAAAACGAACAGTGCCATAGAATAGCACAGTACGTACAATATAGCGGCTAGCCAAGGAATGGTCACATCGCTCGGCTAAATTAAGCCTTAGAGAAAAAGTAAGAGCCACACTGTGTAGTAAAACAAAAAGCGCCAAAGTACAGAGCGTTTGAACAATAGCCGGCCTTTCACAGAAATGTCACTATATAGGGTTACAGGCCGTATCACAGCCTGGTTTTTCATTGCCTTCTCTGAGAAAAGCGTAAGTTGTTCAATTCTTTTCTGAGTGATTTGATTAACTACTCCCAGTTACGTTTCATTGGGTTGTCATGGTTTTGCGTCAGTCAAGTCCCTTGAATCATTGCCGATGATCTCACTGGGGTCAAGTGCATCTCCTACGGTCACGTCCAGCAACCACGCAGTTTGCTTACTCTTTGTTTACAAAACGCTCTGCTGTAACGTCATTTGTTATCACAGAGGTAGTTTTGAAAAAGAAGCCTCCCTCGCAACATCCGTTTTCAGGATAAGTTCAAAAAAAGTACTGATATCTCTGTATCGGCTATAGCTGTGATAGAATATTTCTGTTGCAAATAAAATTAAAGTGTAATTCTTTAATGGATCTAACCATGCAGTGTGACCATTCTTTGGAAAGCAAGTGAACAGTACTGTACTGTGGTACTGTTTGTTTTACTACACAGGCTCTAACTTTTTCATCTGTGGATCAGTATATATATTGTGAAGTAGTTCAGAGTTTTCATCAGTTAAAGAGTCTCTGCATGTAGCATATGACAAGTGAAGATTATGGTTTCTCTTCAGATAGCTACTAAATTCGATTTTCATTGTTTATAGTCTTTTCTGCTGTATGCAGCCATGAGCTTTTGTTCCTAGACTCTGTCATTACCCCAATTAGAGCTAAGATATAAGGATCCCCCATGTCAAGCTATTGGGCACGAAAGAAAAGACGTGTATGAGATTATTAACTATATCGAGAGTTTAAAAGCCATTTTTCTTGTTATGACAACTATTAAATTCTATTCTTAAGTGAAAAATACCTTCATTCTCGTCAACGGGTCGGGTAATATATCTGACGCTCACTTGAAAATTTAGAGTTATTTTCACCCACGGCAATCATCGCTATATATTTCCCAAAGTATATCAACTCGTTTGATTGACCAAAATCAGGACTCACGGGAATATTCCTGTTTAAAATAAAAAAAGAAATTTAGAAATATTTTTGCTAAAAAAGATTATGTTCCGTCGTTTTATTTCATTTTGCAAGCATGTGGCATTGTTATGAGTGGTTGTTTGTTGTTGTTATAGTCACGGGCATTTTCGTCTCGACCAACTCAGCCCCTTGCTCAGCCCCGTCAGCTTGTTTAATTGTGTTTGTGTCATTTCCTGAAGTACTGAGGTAAGAGAGTTTTAGATAGGCGATAAAAGCTAAAAAAGAACTAAGAAAAAATAATAATCTACAGGATTTTTGGGAATGTTTCATTTCCTGTTGGCTTGCATAAATTCTGCTGCCATCAACATCTTCGCATGTCAAACAAAATTGGACTTAGAACCGAGTACAACTCATTGGAAGTGGGGAAAGCGGAAAGAAACAACCGAAACACAAGATGCAGAGAGGACTTTTCCTATTCTTTTTAGTATTTATGGTGATGTCTTCTTACTTTGCTGCTGACTCAAGAGCCTTTCATATGGGAAAAGTTGGGACAAGAGCTCCAACAAAAGGGAAAAGGTCGCTTCGGGTTAGTAAAGCAGCTGTAAATGTTTGAAACGAGCCGAAGCAAGTAAAGGTTCCCATTCAGCTTTTAACACAACCACCCAAGAATGATACATTCTGATTACCGACTTTGTCTTGGGCAGTAAATCTCCTGGCTCGTAATTTCTGTATTAGACCATACAGTAAAACCCCGGTAACTCGAACTCTGAAGGGAGACGAAGACCTGGTCGAGTTACCGGGGTTTCGAGTTATCGGGGTCAATTAGAATATTCAATCATTGAATCATTGATTTTCCAGGTTAATAATGAAAAGTTTATTGATTTTCAGCAGTTCGGTATACAATACAGTGCAAATTAAATTTATTTCACGGGAAACTTATAGATTTTGTAACAACTGTAACGATTATGCACTCTTAGGGCAATACAGTACTAAGAATGTGACATGTAGTTTATTTAATACACTCAATTTATGTTCCCTTTTGCGTCGGAATCGTTGTATTATCCGTAAAGTTTATATTGCTAAGGCACAAAAAATGAATGCAGCGTCTGCTGTCGTAGGGAGCTCCTGGAGATTCTTTCTGCTAATGCCTCTATTTGCTGTACATGCGGCTTCTGATTTCCTCTGCACCTCGTTCATGCACGAAGTGACTGTCGGAAGTCAGCACATCAATTACGGATCTGACTCCAGTCTTCTAGTGTTAGAATTCGATCACACGATAACAAAAGCTAATGGGATATCTCAATGGGAATACTTGGTGAGTTAGAAGAACCAGAAATTCGAGTTATCGGGGTAAATTTTGATCAAGGGCGAAACAAAATTTAGTTCGAGTTAGCGGGGTTTTCGATTTAACCAAATAAAAATGACTGAAAAGTTGGGTCAAATTCAAGGGAATTGAGACTCGGTTCGATTTAGCGGGGGAGTTCGAGTTATCCGAGTTCGAGTTACCGGGGTTCTACTGTATGTCAATATTGGGACTTACGATCGATACACAATTTATTGAATAAGAATGAAGAAGTAGTTGGCATTGATAATTAATCTTGAGGTTCCTATGACTCAGAGCAAATAGTTCTAACTGTTATAAGTGCTACGTAAATGTGATTTGAAATGCTCTTGATGGCCTTTCATGATCAAGTATGCTAAGAGAAGCTCACTCTATCTCTCTCTTTTTTTCTCTCTTTGTCCCTCCTCTCCCTTCTCTCTCTCCTCCTCCCCCTCTCCCTTTCTCTCTCTCTCTCTGTCTCTCTCTCTCTCCCTCTCTCTCTCTCTCTCTCTCTCTCTCTCTCTCTCTCTCCCACTCTCTCTTTCTCTCTCCCTCTCCCTCCCTCTATCTGCAGCATTAAGTCTTACGTCTGCAACCCCTGTATGCCTCTAACGTTTGGTGCCAACCTCTTGTGAATAAGAACTTCTGTTATAAAAAAAAAATTATCGCATGCAAAGTCAAGTTGTTAAAAATATCCTTTATTTATTTCAGATGCATGCAGGCCTCCAGAAAACTCTGAATGAAGTTTGTCAGTTTGCTGTTAGATACTGCAACCTGCTGCCGGAAGGAACTGCGTAATATATGGCCCAACATTGGTACAGCAAATCTCTATGGAGTGAAACAGACCGGCCTCTGCACAGTATTACACTGGCCTAGCTTTAGCCATGTACGAGATTTTACCCTATCTCATGCTAGCTATTTCAGCAATTAACAAAACCGCGTATCGTTAAAATCATACTTGCAAAGTCACTAGGCAGTAAATTTACCTGAACTTGCATTCTTGAGTTATAACCAATGACCAGAATGTTAGGAAGGAAAAAAATTTAAATTGAGAACTTTATTCTGTAGAAATTATTCTGTAGACCGTATTTATCTACACTGATCCAGTGTGCCAAAGAGACAAATTGAAGGTATAATGTGAAACTGTACGCTGTGAATTGGTGTAAATTCATGAACATAGAAAACTCCAGTGAAGGAAAATTTTAGAGCTCTCGTTATAATTCTCATGATTCCTACCACGGCCTAAAAATTGGTTTAACACTGCATCGAGCAACAAAATATTATGCCTCAGTGAGAAGTCAAAACGGAAAGCACCACCTACGAACTTCATTATTCTTCACTGATCTGCGATATCTTTTGAAAGCCGAATCCAGCAATTAGGTTGATAATCCACGCCAGCGTTGTGAAACGTTATGATGTAATCAAGGTGTAATTTACTTGGCCAGACATCCAAATTTAAGCCAGCGGTAACGACTTACCTTTCTTTGCGCAAAACATTACTGACATCATCAGATGGTTAAACCTTTAGCCCTTTTGGTAGTGACTACGAATATTAGATGCTTTCTGTAACTGTTATTTTATTTCTTCTTAATCATGTAATTGATGTGCTGTTTTAATTTTACATTTTTCGGTTGATGGATTTAGTTTCATTTATCACCCCTTCCCAACAAAGATAATCTAGTTGAACGTGTCAATCATATTCTATCGTGTTTATCAAGGACGGGCCTGTGCATGCTGTCCCGGGCCGGGTATAAAGACAATCCTGATTTGGCTCAGTCTTCAGAGCGTGCCGGCTTGTTCATAACGTTCGTACTTGGCCTGAAGAGAAAAGATAAATAATAAAATACTGTTTCTATTAAGCAGCAGGGAAGAGGGACCTTAGTGGAAATGGTTCATATATAGGTAGCGTGCATCTATCGAGTTATTCCACGTGCGGGAGGATTTAATTACCAAAAAAGCGTTAAAGTTGTACGAAGGGAAGCTGAGTGCTACTCCAGCTTTCTGAGTGCTTAAACAACCTCACTTGTAAGTGCACAATAACTCGATAGATGCACGCTACCTATGAACCATCACTTTAAAATATAAATTTCAATTCAAGCAAAAAAGTATGGTATGATTTCTTTTGTATCGAAGCACTAGTTAGGTGACATTCGATGGAGTGACGAAAACCTAAGCTGCATTAATTTTGCTAATATATAGATTTAGCCAAGCCTAAAAGCGGGGCTCCCGTTAGTACTTTCATTTCACTTTAAACTGTAAAAGCATTCTAAAATATTGCGAAGGAATTCACAAACGTTTTTAACTATAGTTAAGTGTCGAGGTCGGTTAACTTGCTATGATTTTTGTCTAAACTTTCGTCTGCCATTAGTACGGTCTTTCTACCTTCAAAGTCATGGAGTATATTCTACAAAAAACACAAATTATCAATGTACTGTATTCTATTCCTGATGAAATTAACCATTCTATTTGCGTAAATGTATTTAAAAGATTTGTACACGCTACTGGGAAATGCAGGACACAACTCTTGTCATTTTCGTGTTAAAACGAACACCTCGGTAAAATAAATGTTTACTCCAAGCAGGATGCAAAGAAAATTAATTTTACAAATTGCCCTTCGGGCAAGCTGTAACCAACATCTACCAGCCCGAAAAACATTTTTCACGAGAATGAAAAAATAATTATTAATTATTCTTTTCTTAATTACATTGTAAGTTTAAAAAATTACTGCCTTCATTTATTCACTACAATCAGCTGTAGTTACTTAACAAAAGAAATAAATAACCGTAAAAGTGTGAACTATAGGTAGACCTGGTCCAACGCAACACGTGAATGACTAACATACATTTGAGACATTTTATAATTTAGAAGAACATTTTTTACGAAAACAACGGCGTTGAAACCAAAGTTCTCAATCGACACACTAAATGACAACGTCGACAACGCGAAAAGCTGCCAGTGAAAGCGCTACATTCTGCAATTTGCCGCCAAAAGAAAATTCCCGCGGGAGTATTTCTTAGCCGTCGACAGGGGAGATGTTTATATGATTGAAGGACATAAAAATTTGAAATCTTTCATCAGTTTGCTTCTCATTCAAAAGTAGTGCATTCAGAAGATCATTTTTCTGAAGAAGGTTTGTTTAGAAGTCGGTTTTCCAAGTCAAGTGTCAAGTTTAAGGGAAAGTGGAAAGTGCGAGTGCTGAGTCACGCATCAGTGAGCAAATATTATGCAGACAAAACTTATGCAAATTTGTGGTCCATAGCACGGAGTCTTTCCACTTCTCGGCTTTCTTCGCCACAATTTTGTCTGTTTTCCACAGCACGGAGTCTTTCCGCTTCTCGGCTTTCTTGGCTAAAATTTTGTCTGTTTTCCACAGCACGAAGTCTTTCCGCTTCTCGGTATTCTTCGTTACAATTTTGTCTGTTTTCCACAGCACGGAATCTTTCCGCTTCTCGGCGTTCTTCGTTAACATTTTGTTTATTTTTTCGAGCCCGGACTCTTTCTGCTTGTCGGCGTTCTTCGCTATAATTTCGTCTCCTTTCTCTTTCCCGAGCGCGCCTTCTTTGGCGATCTACTTCGCTCATTCTTCCTCAGTTAATTCTTGCTCTCTTTCCCGTTGCTCTTCACCTGAACCCTGTGTTCTGCAAATTATATTTTCTCTGCTATTGTTTGTTGACATAGCAATAGAAATTGTTTCGTTTATCCTTTAGTAAAACTTTAATAGTGTAGAGTAGTAATATTGTGTCTCAAAAAGACAATGAACTGAAAATTTCTTTTTCAGTCGTCAACGCAATTTCCCGCCCAAAATATGCGGGCTACCAGAACAGCTTCCAAATAGATCACGTCACCTCGATGAGTTGACACATAAGCCCACAATATGGTCATGTGATGCTGGTCAGTGGCTATCCCGTTTTGACTGCTGTCAATTGACCATATTGTGAATGTCCAATTTAAAAGATGTGGATTTGCCAAGACAAGCCTGAGATACCCCTCCCTTCCTTCTGATAGTCTCCCCTACCCTACCCGTACAATCTGTAGACGCGTACGTACGTACGCTCGGTCAGTCACGTGACAACCAAACGAAAATAGGTTGGCCATATTCCATGAGTATGGGGCTCTGCTCCACGCGCGCTTCGCGCGCGGGACCCCCGCTATGATTATTGCCCTTTAATGTTCTCGCTTGTCAGGCATAGGATTTTATTAAATCTTAATCCTACTTGCCAATACACATAACCTCTAGATGTGTTTGAAGGGTAATTAAAAAAAACACCCCTTTATAAAGTCACGCGTTGTGGAACTTGTTTGAAGTTTGTCGCTTTGTTTGAGAAGCCGCTCAACCTGTGCAAGGCCATGTGGTTATTCGGTGTTCAGTTTAAAGTTCCCGCTATATATCTAATTTTGATGTCAGAAAGGTTTTCATTTTATTGCACTACAGAAAAATTAAACGTTTATTCGTCCCTCATGTTTAGCCGTCGCAGAATTCCGAGTTTTCACGTTTTTTAAACTTTTGAATGAATGTGAAAGCAATATAATTTTTATTTTGCATATATATCAATAATTATCAATACCTTTAAAGTGTTTATATCGCAACCTGTTTCTTTTTCTTTGTGGTTCTGCTATGTGCATTAAGAGTAGATAGCTGTTGTAACACGTTTTCTCGAATTTCACCGTGTTTTTACACTGAAATTGTCGTTAAAATTTCCTGCTTGAGCCACACCCACCTAGTAAAGGGCATAGGCCTATTCCTGACTTGACGTCACCAACTGCTTTGCATGCATGTTTACAGTTCAGGGATGCAAATCAGTTTGTGACATCAAGTCAGGAATAGACCAATGCCCTTTACTACTAGGTCACGTTTGATGGGTGTGGCTCAAGCAGGAACTTTGAAGGACAATTTCAGGGTAAAAACACAGTGAAATTCGAAATAAAGCGTTTTTGAACACACAAGAACCACATAAAAAAATTACAGAAGACGATATAGACATTTTGATGATCATTGTTACAATAGGCCAGTTGGCTGCTTTAATTTGGTCTTTTGGAGTGTCTGTTTCAAATACAAACTTTCATAAATCTTACTCTGATAGAAACTGATGCTGCGTCGGTGGGGAATTGAAGCACAAGAAATTGGGATAATGAAACGAATTGATAGAGTAAGTTATACCAGCGTAAGGTAAAAGGGAGGTGCTGACGTTTCGAGCGTTAGTCCTTCTTCGGAGCGAATGACGTCATTATGGGACTCTTTCTTGGAAATCATGCCCCGCGTCACTTGTGTCATAAACACCCGAGCCCATAATTTTTGTATGATAAATTGTAGGTATATACGTTCAAAAGGAGTTGATGTAATATATAAAAACATACCTTTGAATTCAGTGGGTAGATATCCCTTGCTTCAGCACGCAAGACTGGGATCTACTCGTAAATTGAATAACAATCAGTTAATACTTTTTGGTTGTGAACTTATTTATGTACTTTATTCTAGCTGCGTGTGAGGTATGCAGCTAGTTTCAAAGGTTCAAGACACCATTCAGTAGTTTTCCAAACAACTGTTGTAACACATAGTGAATGCGAGGTAGAAAGACTGCGAGGAGATAAGTCATCTTTATCATAAAAGGGCTGCCTGGGTAACATTTTTTGCCTCTCTCTTGGTAAGAAAGTAAAATATGAAACTTTTTGCTACCAATCCTACAGCACCATCTGCCAGAAATGCTACACACAGCAAGAGTTTTGTGGTGCTTTTGTGAATGCTGTTACCCTTGAAGCATGTAAACAAAGCTGCTGGGCTCTGTTCGATTCTTTGAACGCGACAGATTGTTAACAGATGTATTTGTCAGGTTGTTGGCTGAGTCTGGGATCACTTTTATCCTTAAAACTAGATAGATTGTAACCGCGCCGGTTCCGGCTGCACGTGTGTTTTTAAGCTGTTTAACTATCTTACATTTTTTAAAGTTTTTTCTTAAGCGCTCTGTTTACCGTTCTGTATTTTTATAGCTATAGTGAAGCTCCTATTATGATCTTTCTCAATTTCTGTCGTCGAGACATTGTGCCAGCTAGAATATCGATAACTGTGACTCAACTTCCAAGATGGCTGCCCTGACGAAGCGAATTTACTCATGTCGCTAAGACCTAGTGGGCGCCCTCGTATTGAACCGGCTCTATACAACACTTTGAAGTCCACCAATATCCTCAGGGCACTGAGAGGAGTTCGAGCCGGGACTAGAGTAAAGCAACGAGCTGCAGTGTTATCCTCGCAGCATGTTTGCACGGTCATCACTACTCATCAGGGTTCTGTCTTCGTGTACCGGTACACATGAGCTGATACAATAGACCAAAGAATGCATTACAGCTAACCAATGCCTCCTAAACAAAGAGAATACAATGGTTATTCCCTCGTGTACCGGATACGAGGACAGAACCCTCATCAGCATGTACAATCAGCCAAATGAGGAGCCGGCCATTTAGCAACGAACTGAATAAACATCTTCCAAGGTACCTACGTTCTTAATAACTAATGCATGCCATATCACCAATAAAGTTGACGAGCTGCACGGATTCGTCCAAGTGAATAATGCAACTGTGGCCATTGTAACTGAGTCCTGGTTTAAGGACAGTGTACCATCAACTGCTATCAGCATTGGCCAGTCTTTTAATGTGTTTCGCAGAGACAGACCTACACCAGGCGGTGGTGTGTTGGCTAATGTGCACAGCTCTATTCCAGTTATACGCCTAGAGAATATCGAAGCCAGTGAAGAGGTTTTGTGGTTACTCCACACGCCACCTCGGACTTTAAGACCTTTAAGTTGCATAATTACAGCTGCTTTATACTTTCCGCTAGGGAAAACGTGTACCGAGGAGAGATAGTTGATCGATTACATTACAGAGTGTTTCAACAACTGGTTCAAAGTGAGACCTTCGGCGGGGATCATAATTACAAGGGACTTTAACCATCTTAACTCGCGTCAACTGTGTCAAAGATTTAGCTTAAGTAAATTAGTCAAAGTGCCTACACGTGAACAAAATATCCTGGATCAATTTCTTTCGAATATGGGTGATTTATACTGGAGGCACAGTAGTGTAGTTGTTAGCGTGTCGGACTTCCAAGCAGGAGGTTTGGAGTTCGAGCCCTGGTGCTGGCGCAGGGTTGTTTTCTTGGCCAAGAAACGTTACTCCACACTGTCTTTCTCCACCCAGGTGTATAAATGAGTACCAGCGATATAATGCTGGGGGTGATCCTGCGATGGTCTAGCATCCCATCCAGGGGGAGTAATAATACTCACAGGTGCTTCATGCTGTTGAAACCGGGATAAGCCCCGGCCGTGTGGGACTTTGGCTCGAGTGCGCCTTTAGTTATTTATTTATTTTATGGGTGATTTATACCGTGAAGCAGAACTCCTTCCACCGCTTGGTTGATCTGATCATCAGTGCATCCTGTTCGCAAGATTAAGTCAGCAACGGCACGAGAAAGCAATATCAAGAACTGTAAGGAAGTTTAAGTCTGATAATCTTCGTTCTCTAAGGCTTAAACTTAATTTGGAAAGCTGGAGGGCTGTTTACAAAGCATCTGACGTTGACGAAAAAGTTGAGGTATTCAACACCATGATAAGTAATTCTCTTGACACCTCTACTCCCCTGAGATGACACCGAATATTAAAGATCAGATACGTGCCAGGCAAAGGGCTTGGGTTAAAGGTGATAACAAAAAATACCAACAAAAGTGTGAAATGGTGGCAGCCCTCATATCCAAGCGTAAATTCCATTAAAGGAAAGCCAGCGATCTCTGCTATACGAATCCGAGCAAGTGGTTTAAATATATGTACTTGCTCTGTGGGGTCCAGCAGCTGTCAAAAACCCCAGCCGCACCAAACAAAGCTGAATTACAGAAAACAGCGGATCTCTTGATTGACGCTTTTGCTGCTCTATGGAAGGATCGAGAGCCAACCGCATTGGCAGTCAGTGAGATTGCTAATAACTTGGATGACAGACCTCCACTTGTTCCAAATGTTGGGCAAGTTAACGCTATGCTAAAGCATATGAATCCGAGGAAAGGAACAGGTGTTGACGGTGTGCCTGCGTGGCTCCTTAAACGGTTTCACGAGGAACTGGCACCAGTTGTACACGATATTATCTGTGCCAGTATAGTACAGTCCAAGTACCCTACCAGTTACAAGCATGCTCTTGTTAGCCCGGTACCTAAGGTTGATAACTCGAGGGATATAAATAAGGACTTTACACAGATTTCAGTTTTGCCACAAGTCGCCAATGTGCTGGAGAGGATTCAGCTTAAGCTTAACCAAAAAGTCCACTTCCGGTGGTCATTGAGCTTTTTTGTCTTAACCGGAAACGCCACGCGATAATCAAACGAACCGATAAAATACATCATTGTAAACAACGACCGATGTGAACGAAAACAGATCGCTGCTCGACTTTTTACGTCACCAAGACCAAACTCAGTCAGCGGAGACACTATTTTGGTCTTTATGAGCCAATAAAACTGCCCTCAAAGCGGATTTTTATCACTTTCCTTGGAACTTCACTTGCGATTTCGTAAGCAAAAAAAAGGCAAAAATATTTTTTACTTCATATGCACTTCAAGAATTACCAAACAAATGCTGAAGTTATCTTCACGTCCAGAAGAGAAAAGCACATGGTAAGAAACACGACGCGCAACGCATTGTGGTTGGATTTGTGGGGAAGACGCAAGGCATTGTTGTAGAAATGTTTCAGGCTGCTTAATATACATTTGTGGTGGTTTTAAATTTTTATTGTAATGTTACCGTAATTCTCATGTCAAAGGTAATAAATAAAGTATTATTATAGATACAAGAAAAAAAAGGCAAAAGATTTAATTGCATACAATTAATCGCGAAGACGACTGGAAGAAATTCTGAACTGATTAAAATGCGAGTTCAAAGCTTCATATGTAACAGGGAGGTATTCTTTTAGTTATCAAAGTCAAATTTTATTTGTTTGATGCATCCAGGCTCGCTTGCCTTCAGATGAACAGTGAACACGTCTGTGAAACAGTATAAACTGAATTGGTGACCATGAGAAGCCGCAGCTCTTAGTTACGGTGAACATGATCATCTGAAATGACCGATTTAAAGTCCAGTTGGAAAATCATGCCTCTTACGTTCTTTATCTACATTATTACCTGATAAATATTTTGCAAGATAACGTTCCTCCAAGAAAGGCAGTCGCCTTTAAAATCGCACCTCTAATCATGAGCAAAATTCTTGACAGCTATAAAATTCATTCATGAGATACTTTTAGGTAGTCGAATATTTTGTGCTTCTAGATAATTTTTCAAAGCCCTGCTTTCGGCTAAAACCGCGACCCACCTCGCGTAATTGGTAATACCTACTATGTATTAAGCACACGATCAGGCGGAAGCTCTGTAACAGTAGGCACAATCAGTTGAAGCTCTTCCACCACGTATGAACGCTTAAGTCGATCTCTTAAATAATAAAGCACGGGTTGGTCAGGACTAATAACACTACGATCTAATTCATAAGCTTCAATTGACTAAATAGCATCTGTTGCTCTTCTACGGTTATTATTTTCTAGTTCGCTCGGTGCAAACAAATACCTAACATAAACACCTGCTGGTAACTCTTTTCATCACTACCAACAGGACGTTTATAATTTACAGGTTTAATATCAACTCTATCTGATTTAAGTGGTATGATAGGTTCTGTACCAATTAATCTGGTCGGAGTTGAATTAAGCGTCTTCATTATCAGTTCCGGTAAACGTTTTACCCAAATGCGAGAACGATCTTCAGTTATCATTTCTTGGGCGAATTGATGACTGAATAGCTTTTCTGCCAAAGTTCGATTCGCACTCACGTTCAACAAATGCTTGAGCCCTGTGCTTATTGGCTTCGCTTCTTTGTATAACAACCCTATGTTTGCTCATTAATTTAGTTACTTCTCCCTCAAATTCACTTCCAGGATCTACAACTAATGCTAGGCCATTCTAACTTCCTCGAGTTAATTTTACTTAACGCCCGTGCAACCTCATCTGAATTTTTCGAGGTTAATGGCTCGGCGTCCTTATACCAGCTAGCAACATCAACAACCACTAATGCGTATTTATAGTTTTTCCTCTAAACTTCTCATGCGGCAGGAAAAGTAGATCAGCTTGATTAGTAATATTAGGCTTATCTACCATCCATCTAGGTCTAGGTATATATCTTGGTGCAGGTCGGTGAATGCGCCAAAATGCCTGTTTTTGTAACCAATTTTTCAACGGATTCACTTACTTTTGCAGAACTAGCTAACTTTTCAATAGCTGCATAACCCTTAAAACAACCCTTAGTACTATAATATATACGAGATAATTTTAAGTCCGTCACTTAAAGATTACTGGATATTAAACTTTAAAGGACAGTCTCATCAGCTGCACATGCGCATTAATCATCGTGACCTATTGCCCACAAAGCCAATGGCCGCCATTATGGATTCCTCCGTAGGGGAGAATTATTCATATCATACTGTGATTTAAAAAACAAGAACCCGAAAAATTAATTCAGTTTCGTTTAGGAATGTCAACCATGATGCCGTCAATGTAAAAGTTCGTTTAGTACGAAATGAAAAGAATCCAGTAATCGGGGTTGTCCGTGTAAAACCCGAAACGCGTACTGTGGTTACAGTTGTCAATGTGGGGGAAAAGACAAGCTGAACTGAGCTGAACAGAGCTGAACCTTCCCAGACATTTTTGCAGGAGTGGAGGTACATGGCCCTGTGCAAATGACTTCAACTGAGAATTCGAATGCTACGTTTTTGTGATTTTCAAAATGTTTATTTTTGTTGGATCCAACCTGACGTACTTTCGGTGGAGATGTTATGTTGGTTTTCGGGTTCTTCCATTGCCAAGTGTTTTCTACATCTTACGTGAATGGATGGAGTTGCGTGTACATCCTGTACGCTCTTCTATCGATGCCCTAAGATAACAATCAAACTCTGTAAGATCATTGTGTGCAATTTGACAATAGCATGGCAAATCATAAGAAATGGTGAATAACATAGTTACCGCGTTCTCAGTGCTCTTTCGGAACCAGTGTACTTGGCTTCTAACCAAGATTTGTAAATAAATTCGTGCAAATAAATTCGTCGGCGAAATTTTTCCCATACTCTTTTCCAATACTGATGGAACTGAAGATCTTCTTTCGGCCAGCGTTAATTCTACGGCCTCCTCGCTGTCTTCCAGCTTCCGACGCCATTTTGTTTTCAGTATCACAAGTTTGAAATCGTCGGCCCGACGTTTTCAAAAGTTTAGCTGATCAACTGCGCATGTGCAGCGCATGATACTGTCCCTTTAAATGGCTAATTCCATTTGTGAAAAACTAGATCCAAATATTAATCCTAAAACTTTTGCTTTAAAAGCGTCTTCTACTCCCCATAGAGTCACTCTTAATCCGACCACGGTAAGACCGGAAGAAACAGTTTATTTAAATATTCCTCAATTATCTGAAAATATGGTCATGGTACCAAATAGTGTTTTCCTAGTATTTGATTTAGTTGTCAGCGGTCACGCAAATAACACGGTGGTTAATAATTTAGGAAGAAATTTAGTGAATGATATACTGGTATTGTACGGTGGTGAGAAACTCTAGGAAACAAAAAGATACGATCTATTTAAAACCTACGAGGATTTATAGACGTGATAAAATGAGACAAGGAATTAGTTCTTTAAATATCCGAAGATTAAGAACAGGTGAAGGTAATGCTGATACTTCTAAGAATAGTAGACTCAGTGCTGTTCATGGAATCTATTAAAATTGGCGGTTCAAGAGGCGAAATTAAGAGTGAATTTAGCTGTTGCTCCTGGTGTATGGTTAATGCCGAGTAATCTCAGGGCTGGATCCAGAGTAGTTCAAGTGATTTCCAGAAATCACTCAAATGTTTCCGAACCTGCGTTTGTTATTTCTCAGGTTCTTTGTTGTAGCTCAAGAAATCAATTATCCTTCTTGTTGTAGTGTTGACGATAAAATAAAACAAAGAAAAAAAGCGTCGAATCTCGTTATACCGTTGATTACATAGCAAACCCAGTTCTTCCCGTGCGAATTCGACGAGTCTCCGTTCGCGTGCTTTCGTCCTTTGCCAAGATTTCCGAGAAAAACACGAAAAAAATTCGTAGTTACGACCGGTCAAAATTTGTACGCAGTGGGTGGGACTGGATGGTTTATGGACCTTTTCACAAATCACTCAAAACCCTTTTCTATTGGCCAGAATCACTCACATTGCCTTGCGAACTACTCAAACTCAGTTGTGATTGGCTATCCAGTACGCAAACTACCGTGCAAACTACTGACAATCGTATATAAAGGGAACCCTCCTCCCGAAAGTCCCGTCGTTTTTTCTTGTTCCGATTAGAGTTCGTTGTTAACTTGCTACGGATGAAGACAGGGGAATTTAAATTATAAATTATTGTTCGAGGCGATCCAGTTTGTTGGAAAGAGGACTGTTCTAGTATGATGTTGGCTTGATTTTCAAGGAAACCAGCTCATATTCGGACCAGGACAAGCTCAAGTTCATAGAGAATGTGTGGAAGCCAGGTGAGCTATTTGACTTCCCAGCGTCAGTGGAATGTTCGAATTCAATTGATCAGCAGATCAACCACTTACTTCAACAGCAAATCAATAGAAATCGCGAAATTCCGAAATCCCTTTTAATGTGTCTCGAACAAGGTGGATTGATGGTATGGACCGAATCGTGGAGCTTCTTCACCTAGTTGTGGCTACACTTAAAGACATTTCAATGAACAGAAATACCCCTAGCCATGGGAACCGGAATCAAAACAGAAGAAATTATGCACAAGCCTTAATTAATGCCACCAAATTTTCCTTTATTGTTACTCTTGATATTGTGAGACACATTTCAGACTTAACCAGACCACTCACAGTTAAGCTACAAAAGAAAGCAATGGATCTTTTTAAAGCAAGAGGAAATTGTTCTGTTAGAATCAGCATTAACAGATATGCAAACTGACATTGATACCAGGCACCATGCTCTCTAAAAAGAAGCTGTTACCCTAGCAAGATGTGTTTCAGTATAGCCAAGCATGCCCAGGATACTCCAGAGGCAGGTTCACAGAAACAGTGCACCAGCCCCAACCCCTGAAGACTATTACAGGATCAATTTTACAACAGAATTCCTTAACCACGCTCTTGCACAACTGGACAACATATTTGAAGATGATATTTTTGTGTGTCACAAAAGATTTTCAGTGATTCCTTCTGTTTTGTTGGCTACGGCCCCCATTTGGAAGGATAATGTTAGGGAATTTTGTAACCATTACAGACAGGATATCCCTAATTATGCAGGTTTACCAGCAGAGCTTTTGTTGTGGGAAAGAATGTGGAAGGGGAAAAATGATAGAAGAGAAGACATCCCTGACAGCATAGATGCCACCCTGGAACAAATTGAGGAGGGTGCTTATGTGAATACATAGACTATTCTTCAAATCCTGATTATCATTCCTGTTTCATCGTTATCTTGTGAAAGGTCCATCTCAACCTTCCGAAATCTAAAGACTTATTTGAGATGTACAATGATAGACTGAATGGATTACCGGTAGCACTGACGCATGCCCATAGAGAAATGGAATTAGACCTTGAACAAATAATAGACTTTTTGCTAATTTATATCCCAGAAGAAAGAGGCAGGTGGTATTTTAAAGATTTTGGTGTTAATAATATATTAATATGGGATTATGGGATGAGTTTCATAATAAATATCCAAACGCAAATTTATCTACGTTTATTTTGGATCCTTCGGAAAGTTTTTTTGGATTGGATCTATTAAGGACAAAAAACTTTTTTGCCTACTAAAAATCGTGAATTATTGTTTGAGGTGTTATCAAAAGGCCTTGGAATAAAAGCAATGTAACAATTTAGAAAAGACCTCGGGCTACCTAAACAATAAAATACAGAAAATAATTCTGATTTAATTATGGAATTTTTCAATCGATATCAAAAAGATCAAATGGTGGAATTGAAATTATGGATGACTAATGAAGGTGGGAGCATTCAATGGAAATACTAAATATTAAAAATATCTTACTTTAGGTGATTAAATATGGGAGTATGGGATGATTTCAAAAAACTTTATCCAAATTATAATACCGCCAAATTTATACTAGATTCTTCTGGTAATTTTATGGACTGGATTCATGATGGATCACAAATTTATATTAATACTAGGAATAAAACTTCCCTCTGAATTACTACTTAACAAAAGGTTTTAGCGATAAAGTGAAGGAACAATTTAAAAAAGACCTTGGAATTGGAGTCGTAAAGTAGAAACTATAGTAGACGTAGTTAATGATAGTGAAGATTTACTTAATAATTTTTTTTCGATGCATCCTCATGCGGATAGGTCCAACTTTAAATTAGTGAAAGATTCTGAAAAAGGTAATAGTACATACTGGACATACAATCGACGAGCTGTTATTAGTGATGAAAAAGTTTGTATTAGATCGTATTCAGATGATTTAACCCCTGTAACCAGGTCAAGATTATATAAGGATTTAGTTGATCATTAGTGGAAAAGCTGATGATTAATCAACAGTTGTTATGTTTAAATTTAAGCCGGAATCTTTATATGGAGCAGGGCTTGTGGATCTTATTTGGATTCTGGATGGAGGTGGATTAAATGTTATATGGATTATGTCTGTGGTTTAGCAGGACGTTTGGCTGGAAGTTAGTTTGAAGTTTGCGGGAAGTTTTCAGCAAAAAAATTGACTGTGGGTTTTGGTCACCTTGTGTTGGGGCTGTGCTGAAACACCCTGTTTACCAATATATCTGTGAAGTGTGAAGTGGTCTAGTTAAGTCTAAAATTTGTCTCACATTAGCAAGAGTAACAGTAAAAGAAAATGTGACTGCATTAAGGCTTGTGCATCATTTGTACTGTTTTGATTCCAGTTCCCATGACTACGAGCATTAAAAATGCACTGATACTTCACAAGTTGCTTTGTTTGTGAGCATAGCAGACTTATGATTACGAAACCTAATTCTAAAATCAGTGGTAGCATGGTAGATCCCACATACTGCAAGCGACATTTCTTAAAAAATAGCCAAATAAATGATATTTTTCGAGTCACAGGAAAGTCTGGAAGGAATGGTGTAGTTTTGCCCTTCTTAAAACTGGGAAATAATTGTTCCAACAAAGAAATTTCGACAAAGGTCGCATCTATTTCTCTCGCATTTAAAACATCCATTGTTTTGATGAATTGTTAGTCCCTATTCGGCTGTTTTGAAACGAGATGGTGCTATAGCCAGCAATTTTTTAAGATTTTTAGATTAACGAAAGGATGGTATGACAGAGCCTCGAGGGAAAAGTTCTTTTAATTTGTGGCTGGATTGTAAAATAAATAAATGCTTTCTAATTGTATTCCCCACATCTCGTAAATTTGGATTGAAAGTAATTTCAAATGGAAATAATTTCTTCGCTCCTTTTCCACAAGTCCTAAGTAAATCAGTCATTTCTAGAAATGACTGATTATATATAGCAATATATATAGAAACAGAACTAGAGTTTATAAGCAAAAGAAAAATCATTTAGCAAATAAAATTTAAGAGAAATAAATACTTAGGTAAGCTTTCCTTTGATTAGATTCTTACAAGAAGAAAACGTAACGTGCATTTATTTCACAGTAAATGGGACTTATCCACAGAAATTTCATTATTCACATTTCTGATTTTAAACCTAATTGTAACAAAAAATCTCTTCAACGAAAAACAAACAACTTGAAAGGGGACTTCTTCCAGCTCTGGTATCTCTGCAGCGATGATCACAATGTAAAATACTTGACAATAAATCTCTGACAAGTAAAACTACAAATTACAAAAGGCTTGCTCTCTGATGTAGTAATCACAACGTAATATGCTTATAAATAAATCTTTGTACTCATAAAACAAGCAATTAAAATAAGACTTGGGAGCATTAGTTCTGATTCCTTAATCAACAAAAAAGAAGTGATTTAAATGGGAACGCCATTTCTACCAGTATCAGAAGACAACTTTCAGATAAACTTCCAATCTGATTGATAATCATGGGGCGGTCTGTCAGCTGATCGGGACTCTGGCATTAATACACAAAGTTAAATGTATAAATCTTACACAAAAGATCTGACAATTGGGATATTCTAACACATGACCGCGTGGAACGATCTTGGGTGATGCTGAAAGACAAGTTTGGCATGTTTCTGGAAAAAGGCAAACAATATGACGAGAGTAAGCAAGTCGCGAAAAAACGTTTATCTGCATGAAATTTAGAAAACTCGATAACGAATTATAACAAAAAATATATAAGAATACTAACAAAATAAGAATATTCTTTTAAATTATCAAATATGAACCCATTTGAAACACAGTGTTGAATCGGGTGCTGTCCCGAATTAATATAATGATCCTGCAAAAGATAAGTATCGCATAATCGTCTTTCAAATGGAGATGGAGGACAGTATAAACTAATTTTTGGAAAAATGAAATCGATGCAAAAAATTGCATAGATAGTGAAGAGAAAGACCCTGCACATCCTGACTGGATACCTAGCAGTTGGCAGTTAAGCCTCTGTATGAATTCCTCTACATGCATGACTCCCTGGATAGTAAGGTGACGCCTAGGAAAGACTGGAGACGCCCTGGAATAGACTGGTTGCGCCCTGGAATAGACTGGTGACGCCTTGGAATAGACTGGTGACGCACTGGAATAGACTGGTGACGCCTTGGGATAGACTGGTGGTGCGTTCTTAACCACAAGAGAAGACAGCCGGAAAGACGGTGCAATAAGTGTGCTGTGCTAATTCCCCACATGCTATAACAAATATTGACTTCTAGAAGCAGAAACGAGACATGCTCCCAGGCTGTCCGATCAGGGGGAGAGAATCCAACACCCACCGGTGACAATCTTGATGATGACCCGATACTGCCTACGGTTACGACCTGCCATTGCGGTAAGAGCTTTGGCAATGCTCGTGGACTGCGAACACATCAATCACGATGGTGTGCTAACCGGCAGCAACGCAACCCTCCTCGTAAAGGAAGTAAGTCGACTGATGGGATCCAGAGCCTGGATTTAAGCCACAGTTTTCAAGAACCCATAGCCTGTCTGCGTCAGTCACCTAGTGCTTCCACTAGCAACGCCAGAATCCAATGGCCTAAAGGCAATGCAAAAGCTGAATGGGCAAGCCTAGACAGCGACATAAGCATTATCCTCCGCTCCCGTCTCAAAGGGAGTACGGGTATCCAGCTTAGCCTATTTAGTAGTGTGGTATACCAAATGTCTCGAAAAATTTGGTGCGGTAGAGTTAAAGAAAGGGAGACTAGAAGTAGTGAAGAGACCTAAAAGAAGGCAAGTGAGGAAAGGCCAACTGCGAGCAAACCAGAGAACGCTCAAGCCTCAACTGAAGGAAGCCCCTGAGCAAGAGAATGCTGGACTACAAACCTTGCTGGAAGACACAAAGAAACAGATACTCCTCCTGTCTCGTGCTGAAAACCAACGGCAGCGACGGAAACGAAAGCGGAAGACCAGGGACGCGTTCTACAAAAACCCGTACGCCTTTGCTAAATCACTGTTTGCAGAAAGCAAGAGCGGTGTGTTGGATGTGGCTCAGGAGGAACTGGAGGAGCATTTGAAAAAGACCTACTCTGATCCCTGTCGAAATGTGCCGCTGCCTCACATGCATAACCTTACAAGGCCAGCCTCACCAGGTGTAGCCTTCGATATGTCCAACCTCAAAGCGAAAGAGGTCCGTGACTTTGTGCGGAAAGACCTCAAGACTGGTGTCTTGCGAATGGCATCCCGAAAGAGAAGAACTCAGTTGGTAGTGGCAACTTTCGCTTGATTTCGCTACTTAACGTAGAGGGCAAGACCTTCTTTGGCGTCATCGCTCGCCGAATGACAAGCTTACTCATGGACAATGGGTTTGTAGATACCTCGGTACAGAAAGCCGGTATCCCAGGGGTCCCTGGATGCCTGGAGCATGGCTCGACCTCGCTAATTCTTACGGATCAGTCCTCCACGACCTAATATATCGTTCCCTCGACTTATTTTACATCCCAGGAAAGATCAAAGCTCTCCTGCAAGAGTGCTTCGACTCAGCAATCATGCGCTTTACTACCCAGCGCTACACTGCCAACTGGCAAACAATGGAGGTTCGCATTATGATGGGTGGTGTCATCTCTCCTCTCCTGTTCATCATGTGCATGGAGATGCAGTTACGGGGAGCCAAAGATGTAACTAAGGGGGAAGTAGTGGGTAGAGGCATAGGGTTACCACCAATGAAAGCGTTTATGGACGAGGTTATGACCCTTGCTGAATACAGAAGTGGGACAGAGCTCCTCCTCCAGCGCCTGAATGAGCTTTTCGAATGGTGCCGCATGAAAGCCAAGCCCAAGAAATGCCGCAGCTTCTCCATCGTGCAGCGACAAGTCAAAGGAAACCACTTCTCCATTGGTGGTGACCAGATTCCAACCGTAAAAGAACAGCCTGTAAAGAGTCTCGGTCGTTGGTATAGCGTCCCACTTACTGACCGTCATCGCGGTAGCGAAATCGAAAGAACTCCAAAGGAAGGTAAGCCATTGATGAGATAGACCTCCCGGGGAAACTGGAGGCGTGGATCTTCCAGCATGGCCTCCTTTCCCGGCTACTTTGGGCATTACAGATCTACGAGGTAACACTCCCTCGCGTTGAAGCAATCCAACGGCACGTCAAAAAATGCCTCAAAAAATGGCTAGGTGCCCCCCCCCCCCCGCTTTACAACTGTTGGGTTGTACAGCCGTTCGGTAAAGGTACAGCTACCACTCTCTTCCTGACCATGTGATCCGCGAAGTACAACCCGAGGTGAAATCTGGTCGGAAATGGACTGCTGAACAAGCAGTGACTGAAGCAGAAGCTAGCCTCCGAACTAAGGACATCGTTGGTGCCATGCAAGGTAGTAGATCTGGCCTGCGTAACAGTATACACCGCTGGTGTATACTGTTACGCATCGACGAAGAGAGGAGATCAGCTTTAGCAGCTAAGTTTGCTAAACAGTGTGCTTGGTCGAGCTGGGAAGATGCAGAACAGAGAAAACTCAGCTGGCCCACCCTTGCTCAGATGGAACCATTAAGGTTCAGCTTCCTACAGAGGTGTACGTACGACCTCCTTCCTATGCCTACAAACCTCAAACAGTGGGGCATCATTGACGACGACATTTGCCGTGCTTGTAACCAAACGCTGCCACCCTAGAGCATGTGCTAACGGCATGCAATAAATTACTTCAGAAGTATACCTGGAGGCACAACAAAGTATTGCAGGTTATAGCCGAAGCCATTCAGGCCCAATGCGCCAGTGTCAATAAAACACCAGTTAAGGAGGCAACAAAGCAGGGCTTCAAGTTCCACAGAGAAGGTGAAAAGCCTCAATCAGCCGCCGTGAAGAGAACAAAACAGTCGAGACTACTTCAGAGTGCCCAAGACTGGCAAATGCTGGCTGATCTCTCTGAAGCCCTGCATTTTCCATGTCACATTGCCATTACAACTTTGCGCCTGAACATCGTAATCTGGTCTGACTCCCGTAAATGTGTGCTCCTGGTTGAACTAATTATATAACTGTACCATGGGAAGGGACCTTTGAGTTCGCAAACGAACGCAAGAGAACGATACGAGCCCCTCCGTGCTAACTGTGAAGACTGTGGGTACGCCTGTAGCGTTATACTCATTGACGTTGGTTGCCGCGGTTTCATTGCAAGATCGACCAGGTCCTTCCTTTCAAACATTGGACTCCCATCAAAAACTCTCCGAGCAACAATCAAAACCCTTTAAGAAGAAGCAGAGGAAGCATCCAACTGGATTTGGCAGTCATCGCACAGTGCCTAAGCCTGCGTTGATCACATTATTCTTCTTAAACTGCATCCAGTCACGTTCTCTGATACCCGCTGCCCTGACACTCCTTGAGCATACACCACACGCTTGCTGCTATTACGCCTGACCAGGCGTCACCCAGTGGCATTTGTTGCTTGCGGCGCCAGGAACTGTAGTCCCGTTGTTAGCCGCCGAAACTACCATAGTTCCTGGTCAACGGCTGATGAGGGTGATGCCTAGCAGTTGGCAGTTAAGCCTCTGTATGAATTCCTCTTAGTACAGTTTTCATTACAATTGTGGTGGATAGTCAGTCTATTAAAAAGTCTGCCTGGCGCCTTTGGCTCTCAGTTCGGTTAAACGGTAGCTGTTTTAGACATTGTGTACGCTCTGGTTGATTCTTTCCCGGTTATCAAGGAAACGACCGGTTTTTGCCTATTTTTGTCCTCCTAAATGTGAACCGTGAAATGAAAGGAAAGGAATAAAGCGAAACATGTCAAAGACCAAAAAATGTGGACATTCATTCTAGAAATAGCCTCCGTAGCAGTCTTTTCCGTTTCCATTCAGGCAAGCGGTAGTCGCGCGAGGGCACGGGGCACAGAGGTAACAATTAATGGCAGGGGGGAGGGGCAGAAAAGGAAAGGAAAAGCCTGATGCTGAACCCAGACATTTTACCGAAAGCCCCCAGTTACTTTCGCTCCCTAGGGGCGTCAACTGCCACTACAACTGTCACACGAGACCCAATCAAGTTGACTTCCGGTAAAATAAAAACCGATAAAATTTTACAAGTGCTCATCTCAATTGAAGTTTGGAAGCTTCTCTCAAAAGGAAGGGTATCTATCTAGCAAAAATCAGTTTAAGCCTTCCAACAAAAAAGATTGTCGTGGAGTCGTGTTAACAGAGGTTTTGAAAAAGACTGGCATTTCCATCGAACGTGACGAAAATATTTGAGATCGCGTTTGCAATCCCTGAGCAATGGAAAAGCCGCAATCCGGGCAGTCTGTATACTTTGGTGGAAGGAATATCACAGAAAACTCCAGAGAAACGGAAACAGTCCATGAAAAGACTGTTTGGAGGGCGTACTCCCGATGAAAGAAACAAATCTCCGAGTGGGAAGGTCCAACCCTTGAAATCTGCAGTGAAAATTGCTTTGTCGTCGAGGAAATCCCTTTCCTTTGTTGGTACCAATAATACTTCAAACGTTGACACCCAACCAACACATGATGAAGACGAGTTTGCTTCCAGGTTGAATATTGACGAATTGCCCGGTGAAAAAGAACTGCAAGTCAAAGTTGTTGTTATGAGCGAGGACGGTAAAGTCAAAGCTCGCATACTCCGGCACTTGACAATCAAGAAACTTGTCAACTAATTTGGCTTCCAAAAATGGAAAACTGCGTGCAATTTAATTTTACAGCACGAAGAATTACGGGAAGAATTGAAAATGCAAACATTCATGTGGATTATGCATCAAAATATACAAGCGAAAGAAATATATTTGCTTATGGACTGTAAAATACGTCACTTTGGATGTAAACTTCTCATTAAAAAATTAGGAACGAGCATTGAGTGCATAAATTCACTTTACTTTCCTCGATGTTCTTATTGCAATAACTCGGAGAGGTTATTAATACAACTCTTCCCGGACCAAGTTCACTGTGTGTGGTTCGTCAACTACGACTGTTGCCAGGCTTCTGTAGAATATTGTCTCCTGCTTTAAAAATGCGAAGAACTATTTCTCCTACACGTTTTCAGCGGAAGAGAATAACAGTTGAAATTTTCCCGCAACCACGTCTCCAAGCGAAGCTTCTGAAAGAGAATGCGCTGTCAAAGTCATTGATCTTTCGCGTGCTTCTGCTATCTGGACTTCCATTAAGCTTCGAAGAGGACAGATAATTAAAATTAAGGCCGAGTCTTTCGAAATGTACTCTTTGACACGAGCGAAGAATTGAAATATAACACTTTTGCCGAAACCAGTTGGTAAAACAGCCGGAACATCTTTTTCGTTGAGGAGGCTCTTAACGGCAGCTGGCCATTTGCTCTAGTTTTAGATTAATTGATTTCCTTCTCTGCGAGAAAACTCTAGCAGTTTCCTGAAGAGTAAATTCGAAAGAATTATTTTCGACTTCGGCCATATTTGATCTGATCTGAGCTCTGAAATTGATCCGTGATCGATCTATTGTCAAGCTGTTGACATGGATAGTTTTGATTGACAAATTCTTATGCCTAATTGCCTCCAGGTCGTGGACAAACAGCGTTCGGTATGATGAATGGGCTGAGCAGCAGGCCTTTCCTTTCCTCCCCACCCCCTACCCCCCGTTCCTAAAACTTTTTGCTCTCGCCTCATGCCTTCGCGCAACTTTTCCTTCGCTCTATAGGGAACGGAAAAGACTGCTATTTAGGCTATTCTAGAAAAAAAGTCTTAATTGGACAAATAAAACAACATGGTTCGGGAGAGCGATTTAACTAGAAGTAGCAATCGAGAAAACAAAATTGAGAACTTTGTAGTTTGAAATATTATGAATAAATAATAAAATTATGATTGGATCAGTTCGGCTCATAAATTTGAGATAAGAATTATGCAGATCTCAAAGGATGGTATTATATTTAACCTTTGACTGAAGGCTGACGGTAAAGAATAGAGAAATTTTACTATTTAACGCAAAAAAGCTAAACTATTCTGAGTCAGGATGACAAACAGTCCTCGGCAATGTGTCGAAACAAACCAATAAGATCAAGACCAGGTAACAGAGGCACCCCTACAGAACGGCAACATCGATCTCTGAGTGGCCAATAGTCCACAAAAAAAACACGCTGCAAACTCCCTTGCAAATCAACAAAATACAAAAGAAATTTGATCGTATCGGTTTCCCAAACGAAACCTAAGCTGTAAAAACTTGGCTGTCCTACAGAACTAGTGTAAACGAACAAAGTCCTTCTATTAAAAAAGGCTGGATTTCCACTATCGCCCAAAATTAATGTACGTGCAGGCGTGAATTTAACTTGTTTTACATGAGTAAATAAAATTATAGGCGATGTGCGCGGCTTTCACCTAAACGTAAAAACTTAAATGCTGTTTAATTTTCTACGTTAACGTGAAAGCACCATACATTGTCTGTAATTTTATTTACGCGCGTTAAGCCAGTTAAATTCACGGGCAGACGAACGTTAAATTTACGCTCTAGTAGAAATCAAAAAAAAAAATTTTTACTCCGTAAACTTGCGGTGCAGCGTTAATTAAGATCGACTGGCAATCAAAAACCACAAGAAGACGAACGTGACTTTAATCCTACCTGTTTCCCTGTAGGGTTACTGGCCTGGAATCACAAACAGAAGTTACTGTTTGGGATGCAGATAGCGCCTTTGAGTAGCATATCAGTAGACAAACTTGGTGGCTTCGGCAAGCAGTGTAGGAAAGGACTTTTAGGGTGATTATTTGACCGGTAATAAGCCCAATTAAAAGCGTAAGCAAAACATAGGTTTAACTGGTGTACCTAGTTATAAGCTGTGTCGTTGTTTAATGATTGAAACAAGTTGTTTAGCTCTACGTTATGATTTGATACCATTGACTATTGACTTAAAGTCGGTCACTTTTAAAGAATATCAAACAAAAGATTTTTGTCTCAAGATCCTCAAAGCCTTTCAAGAAAACCGGTAAGAAGTGTGAACTTTGGAAAATAATAAACTTGGTTGAAAAGAAATACTATTGCTGTCGGCCCAACACTTTTCAGGCACGGCTTTTACAAGCGATGCACTTTGTCGATGAGAATGTAGTAAATTATGATTGTTATGCAAAGAACGACACTTATTTCTTCCGATCCCCAGTAATGCTTCACTTAAAAACGACAAGAGTTAAATTCCAATTTGAAAGCTTATGATAACAACCATGTTAATGTTACACGTTAACTTTTTTCCTTGTGCAAATGATATGAGAGACGTTTGCTGTGCAAATTATGATAGATTAGGATACCAAAATCAGATCACGGTGGGTTTTTGAAATGAAGCATTTTCATGTTTTAACTCGGTTCGGTTTTTCATTGTGTTCCATTCTCTTAGGGAAAGCTTTTTTGGCTCTTAAGGTTTGTCAACTATTGACTTCAACTGGAACTTAAAAAGCGTTTAAAATGTCAAACATTTCCATCAATGGGCAGGAAACAAACACCATTTCTACAAAAGGTTGTAATAGCATGAATGTTAATCAAGTTTCGCATCTGTTATGGCACCTTCTAATGGGTTCTGTTTATTATTATTATTATTATTATTATTATTATTAGTTATTAGTATTAGTATTAGTATTAGTATTAGTATTACTATTAGTATTACTATTACTATTAGTATTAGTAATACTATTAGTATTAGTAGTAGTATTAGTATTAGTATTAGTATAAGTATTATTATTATTGTATTTTTTTCAGTTATATTTCTTTTTATTCAGTACGGCGACTGCAGTGTTGGACCAAATTAATTTGACTGCGCTTCAAAACGTGAGGCGTTTTCATATGCTATAAATTAATTCCTCGCGAAGCGAGGTAACCAATCATGTCGGTTCCGGTCAGACCACGTGGCTCGCAAGCCCGAGTAAATCGAGCCGAGAGTTTTTATTCTTGGCTTGCACGTGACGTCAGATATGTTTCCATATTTGGGTATCCGCCATGCTGGTGTTTCACCGCGGGTGAAATTTACATATGTTTATATGCCATCGCTGTTGAATTACTCGAAATTTCAATGGATTCTTCGGAAAACGAACGTGTTCCTTCAATATCTGAGCTTTGTAGCAAAATTCCAGTACTATCAGAGTATTGCAAAAAACTCGACGACCACGTTAAACGAAGATATTTAGAAAAAATCGCCGAGATTGGAGTGGATCCGGTCACTATTCCCGGTGAGCAGTTTAACTCCGATTGCCTTCCTCCTATCGAAGCGACGGATTTGCTAAGCTACTTGGTTTTAGAAACTAGTTTCTACACCAAACAGCAGTTAAAGTCATACAAGAGTTTAGAGGCGTACAACTTTATGGTGTCAGGATTCATTACGAGTATTCAAGGCTGCATTGTCTCCGGAAAGCACGTTGTCGTAGGAAAAGTGAGACATTCCCTAGTGTATCAAATTGTGACTTTTAATTATATTTTCAAAAGAAAACAAGCTTATTATATTAATATGCAACAGTTATCTATGCAACAGTTATCAACCAAGAGTATTCATGGATTTGTCTTACAACAGGGGAGAAAGCTCGCACGTCAATGGCAAATGATAACTCCAACAGATTTGTTACACAAATTTTATTTTAAGTAATAAACAAATTTAGTCACAAAAGTCAACTGCTTTAACCATACTGGAGTTGGCTAAAAGTAAGTTTTCAAATAATTTGTAAATGCAAATCTGAGAACTCTCAACATTACTAGAATATTATTTTGTGGTGATGGAAATCAAGATGTAGGACAAAAAAGAGCTTCCATTAATTTAGCATTTTTCCTTGCAACATTTTTTGTTGTGATTTCAATGCTATCAGATTTGCACAGTTTACTGAAGAGGAACCAAACTTTAAACTAGCAGTATGAGTGGAAGTTACTAAAGCACCACAATATTTCATTTTGGCTGATCATATCCTTAATTCTTATAACCTTTTTTGCAAATAAGAAAATATATAGCAATAAATAAGAAAATTTATGCTGATCACTTACATGTATGATCCTCAGTACCCTTTGAGAGGTGTAAATCAGAGCATTTCACTTGAATTTTATTGCATGGTTATAAAGAATGTCAACAACTTTGTTTTTACAAATAACAACCTTGCAGGAGAATCTTACATTTGTCTGTTGGTCCCATACTTTACTTGAACTGGCTGTTTTTAGTGATACAATCTGTATGTAAAATGCATTTAATGAACTGGTAACAAGAGGAACTTAAGAGAAAACATGTCACTACATTTAGGTGTTCTGTTACTGGATTTTATGCTAATACATTGTTGCCCTTTGACATCAATAACATATGTCCAGGCAATGTATCCATGTATATGTGATATATATTTGTACTAGGTCAATTTTCATTTAAGGGTTGAACTTGTTTTCAACTTAGGTTGATCGGTTTTAAGCTGAAGGCCACCCTCATTTAATCACTTACATTTAAAACAAATTTGAATTCAGAGAGGGTAATCCTTATAGACAAATAGAAACTGTTTTAATTTTCTGAAATAGTGTTATTTTCAAGTTGAAAAAGATCTACCTAGGTTGAAAACAGATTAAACCTGAAAACAATTTAACCTGCAAAATGTACACTATGTGATGCAATCAATTTAATTAAACCATTTGAATTCAAAACTTCAAACAGTCAACTATAATTTGATATCCATATCTATGCTACGTTAAAGCCTCATTTACAGCATTTAAAGCAAGGTTCTATGGTGCATCCCCCCTTGTCGCGGTTGGGTACTGCCCCAAAATACTTAATGGGTATGCACCACCCAATGGGGTTTAGATATGATTCTTAGGTAAAATGGGGTTTGGTATTTCGAATGTGCAAAAGTTTACAATTACATGTACAGGTACCAGTAGTCAAAAA
Organism: Ricordea florida; assembly: GCA_949710005.1. NCBI lineage: Eukaryota > Metazoa > Cnidaria > Anthozoa > Corallimorpharia > Ricordeidae > Ricordea > Ricordea florida. The sequence continues at coordinate 16,439,441 of OX453286.1, read as the reverse complement.
GATGTTAAGAAAAAACTAAAAGAACTGGGTGGCACATACCCACGGAAACATACCTTATATACCCCATCATGCATTTTATGGACACAAAACTAATCAAATGGAACAATGGGGCCACATAGGTTGACAAGTCCTGAGCAAACTCTGCTAATTCGGTCAATCATTGGTACTTGGACCTCTGGATTTCCATGAGGATTACATGTCAAAAGATCAACTGCCAAGGTATTCTCTAAAATAGTGTACTTTCGACGTAAAAGTCCAATCACTCGCTCAACATGAATTCTGACATGTGCAATGCCCCTTGTCTTTTCAACATCAGTAGGGTCTAATTGTTCTTTCCCTTTCGTAAATGCTGGAATCACAAGTTCTGCGTACTTTAGGGCAACACCATCATGAATAGTGAACCCCCTGTCTGCCATAACCAAATCTCCAGGAAGCAACTTGTCTAGCAAGCCACAATTTTCCGTAAGGTATTTGTCTGACGTCCGTCCACCCCAGGCTTCTGAGACAAGTGAAATGCAACCTTGAGGGGTGATGCCAATAAGGACCTTCACTGTATTATGATGTTTGTAAGAGCTGAATGTTTGTGCTCTGGCTAGGAGGTTTGTTGGTTTTACACAAAACACCTCAAAGCAGTCAATAATGACAGTTGTCTTTGTACCAAAGGAAAACTTAAAACACTGAGGCATGGTCTTCCAAAGCTCTTCTCTCTCAGGCCACCTAATCAGTGGGCACAGTCGCACATCCATAATGAATAACCAGTGAGCAAATGTCCTTGACACTGTTGACTGGGACACTCCAAATCTATATGCCAAGTCTTGGTGTGGCACATTTAGTCTCAATTTCATGAGAACCATGACCATCTCTTGAAATAAAGTAAGACATTGTGTTCGGCGTTTGACAAAAGGTGAGACATAAATAAAAGTTGCTTCTAGCACTTCGTATGTTGGCAGGCCTGTGTAGAATGACACTTTCGCGCTGTCGTCCTTAAAATAATTCTGATCGAAAGGCTTGCTCGGCGATAGATGGGTAAATAAGTAGTCAAACTCTTCTGTTTGAGTAGAGGCATCAGTGCGTGGGCAGTCCTTAACAGAAAGAGACGCCACACACCGATACAAATGGTCAAAAGCCTCTGTTTGTGTTGAGCAGTCATACGTTTCTTGATCGCCTGGCTGCAAGTCTGCTGCCTCCTCTTGAACTTGCTCTGCCTCTGAAAAATTTAAGCTTTCAGCCTCGACAATCTCAGAAGCAAAATCGGCAAGGGGGACTCCAGGCTCGTTTAATTTCTGTAGCTTTAGTAAACGTTCCTGTTCTTGCTGTTCCGCCTGTCGTTTTCGCCTTTGCTTCGACCTCTCCGCTCGAGCTTCTTGGGCTTCAGTTTGTTCTCTTCGCGTCGCCGATTTGCCATGGCCTAAATTAAGAGATGGAACCCAGTCGATACTGTGTCGATCCCACAAAGGAGCTGCGGTTCCAGAGTGAAAATGTTGATCACAAACCCTATCGTTACTTAAGATTTTCTCTGTGAGGTCATCGCGGCTTATTGCTGAGATCCATCGTCGTCTTCGCTCAATGCTAAGTTCTTCTACTTCTGGGCCCTGATTCGTCACAACTGCCGGAACTCTATATAATCGGATTCCCTTATCTCGACCAGTTTTTCTAGAACACCCCACAATCAGGCACATTGGCATTTTGAGGATGCGAAACTGGAATAAAACGCGTCTGAATAATTGTGTTTGTGACTAGCATCCGTCCGCCATATTGGTATTTGAAACACCAGCATGGCGGACGGAAGTCACAAGTGATACCGGAAGTCACGTGAGTGCAAGCCAAGAATATATGCTGGAAAGCCCACTTTTTCCTCAACCCCGACACAACTACGACCTCCAAGGAAAACTATGGCTTCAAATCCACGAAGAACCCTCCGCCGATCGAAGAACTAAAAGATTTCGAAGACGACATGCTAAAGATGATACAGACAGTAAAGTTCAAGCAAGTAAATAACCCCTTCCTTAACAAGCTAAAAGAAGACGCAGAACTTATCAGAAACGAACCCAAGCTACTAATTGCCGCCGACAAAACTACGAACTTCTACAAACTAGAACCATCAACACACAACAATCTACTAGAAAAGAACATAACAAAATCATACATGAAAGCACAACCCGAGACCACACGCGCCATACATAAAGAAAACAAAGAAATCGCTACGAAGCTGGGCATCGACGACAGAGTGGACGCTACAGCCGAAATAGACGCCTTCATAACACTTAAAGACCACAAGCCTAACTTCGCTAACAAACCAACCTGCAGACTAATCAACCCAACGAAATCCGAAATAGGCAAAGTCGGCAAAAGGATTCTCGATCGTATCAACAGTAACATCGCAAGAAAATGCAACTTTAATCAATGGAAAAACACTGCATCTGTAATCGACTGGTTTAAAGCCATCAAAGACAAACACCACCTCAACTTCATCTGCTTCGACATTGAAGAATTCTACCCGTCAATCGGCCAAGACCTCCTTAACAAAGCACTCGACTTCGCCTCAGCCCACGACAACATCACCACACACGAAAGAAACATCATAATCCATGCTAAAAGTTCCATCCTAATCCACAAGAAACAACCCTGGCAAAAGAAAGGCAACGCAGCATTTGACGTCACAATGGGCAGCTACGACGGCGCGGAAACATGCGAGCTTGTAGGAAGTTTTCTCCTATCCCAGCTGCAACACCTTAATATTAACGTAGGACTTTACCGAGACGACGGACTGGCGACCACTAACACCACACCTAGAGACACAGAAAACATCAAGAAAGAAATATGCCGTGTCTTTAAAAATAACGGACTACGCATTACTATAGAAGCTAACAAGCAGGTAATTAACTTCCTGGATGTCACATTCAACCTCAACCAAAACACCTATAAGCCCTTCACAAAGCCAAATACGACACCGCAGTACGTCCACCGCGAGAGCAACCACCCGCCAATCACTACAAAGAACATTCCCGCTGGCATCAACAAACGACTATCATCCCTATCATCCGACAAAGCATCCTTTGACCAAGCCGCCCCCTCATACCAGAAAGCACTCGACGAAAGCGGATACAGCTACACCCTACACTACGAACCAACCACACCTAACAAGCGAAAAAACCGTCAACGCAGTAACATCCTGTGGTACAACCCCCCTTTCAGCAAGAACACAAGTACTAACATCGGACACAAATTCCTCGCTCTAGTAGATAAGCACTTCCCAAAAGACCACGAGCTCCGTAAAATCTTCAACCGCAACACCATCAAGATCAGTTACAGCTGCATGAACAACACTAAACAAATAATCGACAACCATAATAAACGCATCTTAACCACATCTACACAAACCAACGATGCTGCCGCCGCTAACACTAAAGAAAGAAAGACATGCAACTGCCGACAAAAGAACAATTGCCCACTCAACGGAAACTGCCTACAACCATCGGTAATCTACCAAGCCACCGTTACGCGTAAAGACAACAACACGTCCCAAACCTACATCGGACTTACGGAAAACGACTTCAAAACAAGATACAGAAACCACACCGCATCTTTCCGCCACGCTAAACACAGAAACTCCACCGAGCTCAGCAAACACATATGGACCCTTAAAGACAACAACATTGAACACTTTATTTCCTGGCGGATCCTGTCTTCACACTCGCCATACAACAGCTCAAGCAAAAGATGTAACCTCTGCCTCAAAGAAAAATTCCTAATCATCTGCCGACCCGAACTATCCACGCTAAACAAACGTAATGAGCTTGTGTCTTCTTGCCGCCACAGAAACAAAACCCTCTTACGCAATACCTGAAACTTAACGATCTCTATTATTATGTAAATTTAACTACTTTGTATATAAGCGATGGTAAAGGACATTCCCACCATATCCCCTGATGAGTGGGCAACCACGAAACAGGCTTGTAGGGATAAACCTGTAGTTTGTTTGTGTGTTTTTTCTCCCGCAACAACTACTTCGCTCTACGTTCACGTATTGAGCACTGTTTTACGATTAATCAACTTTTACACTTTATTTATATATATATCTATATTTTAAAGGTGTCCGTTCGCAGGCAAGGTTACCTGGCAATAGCAGCTCACTTGAGAACTGTTGAATTTCCGCCATTGAGAATTCGGTGATGCCTTTTTTAAAGTAATGTAAATTTTGTGGAAACCGATTTCACTCGTCCTGGAAGTACATCCCATCTCCGAGATATTCAAGAAGATTAGCCCGAGATCGTCGCCGAGTAAGTTCGAATACCGTGAAAATCAACACAAGGAAAGCACGACTCAAAGCAGGGATAGAGAAACGACAGCAGGGAGAATAACAACAGAAATCGCAGCAAAGACAACAACCGCTCGCTCCAGAAAAAGGCAAACGAAACAGCAGGGAAAAGGAAAAGGAATTCAACCAAGTTAGTTTTGAATTTGAATGTGTTATTGATAAAAATACAGGACATGAGTGAACGATTACATAACGAAATATCTTGGCGTACTAAATTTAGCAAAACGACTTAGAAGGGAGACCGAGTAGGAACGACTTCAACGATTGAAGATGTCTCTGGAAAATAATTCTATTAGTCTAAAAACGGAATCGGAAGACGACCAACAGATTACAAGAGAATGTAAGTTGGTATTTGTCATAATAAAACGATAGCGTTTCCATTTTGAAGAAATTCCCAACACAGAGAGTTGCAGTTGTTATAGCAATCATTTATAACGATGTGATCTGACATCATTGCAACAGTGAAAATCTTGTTAATTTTCTTGATCTAGCAGTTGTGTTTAGCATTTTCAACAGAATATATACCCAGTGTCACTATAAAGTACTGGTTCTGCAATATTATCAGTGATCAATGCGATCATTTGAAAATAAAGCAAATGTTATTACTTACTTCTGAGTAGTATTTCTCTTTGCTATATATATATGTATGTATTCTCTGATTGAAAGGTTTCAATAATATTGCATAGAGACAACAAGTTTCATAGCCTTTTCACAATGGGTAAGTTTTACCTTAGAGTTCAATGACCCCCCTGATAATATTGCTATATAGAACCCTTGCCCTTTTCCCACAAATGAAATTCTAATTCAAGCCTTAATTTGCAAAGTTAGACATAACATGTTAACTTTGTTACTTTCTGCTGTCAAATAACAATCTTTAATAACAACCACAACACACAGTTAACCTTTTACATTGGGAAAACTTTATAAAGAAGAAAATAAATTTTGTAATGCAAAAATGTTTATAATCTTTCTCATATATTCATTGCAAGTGTGCTGTATGTAGTAACAAGTGTTTCAAGTTTCCTAAATGCCCTAAAGTATGCTTTCAATAATGATTTTCCACACAAACTTTATAGACAAGTGACTGCACTAGATTCTAAGCCTTAAAGAAGAAATGGTATTGTTTGGAGCTGTTTTGATTACTACCACCTCTGATGGAAAGCCTATTAAGAAGATTTTTGTATTGCTTGTAGTAGTAGAGTAACAATACCTTTACCAAGATTAGGACATGCATCTCACCCCATAAAAATATATTATGTTTAACGTAAAAAATATAACAATAATAATAATAATAATATCAATACCAAAAATAATAATAATAGTAATGATAATAATAATGATAATAATATAATGATAGTTCGTCTCGTTACTATATGTCATTGCTTGCAAGTTCAATAACTCTGGCTGCCATGACTTTTTCGATGAAATACCATCCTTATAATAAATCTTTCCTCTGCAGTTTTTATAATAAAAGTTTTCATATATTCAAAATAACATACTATTCTCTGGTTGGGTATGGATATTTTGCATGTTTCTGTAACAGCACAATTAAACTTTCATGTGGTATATACTTGTGACTGATTGATGTTGATTTCACATTATTTTTTTACAGGAGTACGTAGTGCAGCAATCTTTTTCAACATAACTAAGATTTCAATAACTCTTTCTTACATGTATTGTTTTTATGATATGACCTAAAAATAGCACAACCACATAATATACAGTTGGCACTCACTATTACCAAACCTTTATTCAAAGTTTTTGTAGAATCCAACTGTTTTATTCCCATTTTTTTATTGTAATCTTAATAATTGTATCTCACGCTTCTGTTGACATGGCACCTCTTTTGAGGGAAGAGGAATTTTTGTATCTACCACTAGGGGTACCATTGCAACTGAAGAGAGTACACAAATTGTAACATGCACTATTCATAATGCTCTCAATTGTGGTTACCTAGGAATGAAATAATGACTGTAGTAGACAATAAAATATCTAATCAGAAGATTCTTCTTACAATGAATCTCATGCAATTATTAGAAAAAAACATAAACAAAAAATAATTGGAGCATTCAACTCATTCTCGGTGGAAGAAGATATTGTGTTTAAAAGTGATGTACAACAAAGAAGACAACACAATAAAGACTAAGGAAATACAACTAAAAAAAAACAGGTTTTTAGACCGTGGTAAACACAAGCATTCAAGATTTCACCTTCAAAAGATTTACAATAATTTTCAATTTGTGTTAACTGAATATTATTGTGATACTTCATTGACTCTGTATTCCCTGTCAAGAAAACAAATAATTTTACTTGTATTCCCTCTCGTGCAATCTCAGTGGCAGTGAAAGAGCTAAATGAAGGTCAATTTTTAAGCCCTGTGCTGAGCGGTATACTGATCATGTAATTTGCACCAGGTGTCACTAATTGTGTACCAAACACAGCATAACAAATTAAATAATGGGGATTACACTGATATAAAAAAATAAAATATAAAATAAAATAAAATATAAAAGTATTGTGACCTATTCAAAAACTAGCTTCGCGAGGTTTTTGAGAGAGTCGTATTTCTAGTTAAACGTACAGTTAACATGTAAGGCTGAAATGTACTTTGCAAGTGTGCTAGACAGAAATTTACATGCGGTAGGATTTTTGCATTGAAGTCTGTAGTTGACAGAGAGGCCGTGCATTGAACAGTGCACCGAAGACAAATTTTTTTCTTTACTGAAGTCAATGTTTTTTTGATTTGCTGGGTTGAAGGGCTGAGGAGTTGCATGGGAAGGTGGTATTTGTTCTGTTCTTGCATGATGTTTAGAGCAACGTGTTGAAAATGCTTTTTACATTTTTTTTTTCACGTCACTCCACTTTTGCCACTAACTTGAGAAGAACAGGTCCCTTCGGTAAAACTCAAACATCGTAGAAACAAGCCTAGCGCAGATCAAAACCTTCAACACATATCCTTTGCATTTATTTACCAATGACCACCACATTGACAAACTAAAATTCGCTTGCCCAGCAAAGAACGTCAAATGAATCCTGACATTTCTTCAACAGTGATCGAGATTGGAAAACAACCGAACACGATCTCAAAGTTGGAATAACAGCCTTGTAGTGTCCCATTGGGTGCTTTTTTTAAAAAAAGAAAATTATTTAATGCCTGTATTATACGATCTTTTTTCCTTGCTATCCCCAACCAACCTTTGCTCCAGATCAGCTAACCTATGTTAATTAGTATAAATAAGACTGTCCGCCACATAGAGCGAAGTGCACAATCCTTTTTAAAAATACTCTCAACTGCCTCAAAATGGCTAGGCATTTTTTTTTTATAAGGCGTAACGTGAAATTATGCCAGAAAAAAGTCACAATTAAATTATTTTCCCTTTAACGTTTTTAAGTTTCTTATGTTTTTTTTTATGAGGTTAAGGTATTTCGGTGTTGGCACGCTATGGCATTCTCAGGATTTAAGGATTAACTTATGCAGTTTGCCTCGTTCACTAAATGGTCTTTCTTATATGTCTGCCTTTTATATTGTTTTCCATTTAACTGCCCTCCTCCGTTACTTGAAAGTACAAATGGTTTGATTTCCAGAAATCACTCAAATGTTTCCAAACCTGGGTTTGTTAACCAAACCCAGTCCTTTCCGAACGAATTTGACGAATCTCCGTTCGCGCGCTTTCGTCCTTTGTCGAGACTTCGGAGAACAACACGAAAAAATTCGTAGGCACGACCGGACAAAATTTGTACGCAGTGGGTGGGAGTGGTCAGTTTATCGATCTTTCATCACTCAAAACCCTCCTCTATCTGCCAGAATCACTCGCATTGTCTTGCGAACTACTCAAACTCGGTTGTGATTGGCTATCCAGGACGCAAACTACCGTGCAAACTACTGACAATCGTATATAAAGGGAAGCCTCTCCCCGAAAGTCCCTCGTTTGTTCTTGCTTCGATCAGAGTTCATTGTTAAAGTAACTTGCTACGGAGGAAGACACGGGAAATTTTAATTATAAATGATGGTTCGAGGCGATCCAGTTTGTCGGAAGGAGGACTGTTCACAGTATGATGCTGGCTTGGTTATCAAGGAAATCAACTCATATTCGGACCAGGACAAGTTCAAGTTCATAGAGAATATGTGGAAATCAGGTGAGCTATTTGATTTCCAAGCGTCAGTCACCTCACTAGTCACTAGTGTTTCTAGAGTACTTGTGAGTTATGTTCCATTGGGATTGATGTAATCCTTAAAGTGATGGAGAACAGTACAGATACATAACTGGTGTCTGTGGTACAATTGTATTAATACTTATATCTGAACAAAAAGGTCATTCTTCAATAGTTTTTAGAGTTATTTTTCCACTGACACTGGGTATTTGATAAGCTTAAATGGTTTTCACATATTCTCTCAGTCTGAGCTCATTGGACCACATCAATTTATAAACTGATCTAAAAGGCTGAAAAAGGCAAGTATGATTCCAACTTTTCAGTTTTGCTGATACATTTCCACAACAACGTTTCTTAATATTCACTAATAAATCCTTATTTTTGTTCCTCCATTCCCACTTTGAGCTAACTGACCTGATTCCCATTGGAAAGTTATTGGCATCCAAGCATCCAAGACAGCAATCCAGGCAGCAGACCTACAACATTTTCAAAAGTAGCCCTCAATCTTAATTCACATGCTAGACTCCTTAGACACAGAAAGGCACATTTCTGGACAAAAAAAAAATTAATGTTACTCTGGTTTGTCTGTGTAAATACACAGAATTGATTTTTTTGTACAGAATTATGCCTTTCTGAGAAGGTACTGTTAATGTGTCTGAGTGGCTTAAAGTGCTCTCAGAATGCAGGAAAATTGCATTCTGGGAGCACTAAATTTCAAACCCCCCTAGTTAAGGTGCTGCAAATCACTCATGTAAAATCCTGGAACCGCCCTTGGAAACTAATTAAATATAAAACAGTTAGAAGAAACCAAAAACCATAAATAGGCATCATTCTTAGAACTGGGATTTATCTGAGAAGAAAATTGCGTGAGTTTGTTTGTAATGGCACACGCGTGTTAAAATGACTTTCTTCATGAAGATCAGTAAGCTGAACAAATCCAAACCGAGCGCTCGGTTAACTCATGGTTACTCACTGTTATCCTTGAAAGTGAGCGCTTTCTACTTTGTCGTTAGTGCTCCTTTTTCTTGCGTTTTTCAAGAGGAGAGGTAATTCAAGTTCAGCTCATCTCTTTCAGGGACAATTCTTGAATCGTATACATTATATTATCAGTGAAAGGAATGACTGAATTTTGAACTCAAATCATTGCAACAGCTATAAAACAGTCATTGATTTACAGCAATACAACAAACATCTCATGTGAGACAGTGTGCGCTATTAAAAACCTTGATCTGAACGAAGATCTGAACAATTTTGTCGTCGCTCAATCAATGTGTTTGCCTGTTACCATTAAACACGCAGTTCTTGGATTTTTATACCTTAAACTATGCTCAAGGCACTGTAATAGATCCACTTTGCATTCGTTATAAAATTTAGGGACGGACCATTAGAAAAGTGATAGGAGGGGGGGGGGTGGGGAATTTTCAGCTTGCACGAATTTTTTTTTCGCTCACGTTTTGTACCCATTCCAGGAACAGATACAGCTTTAATTCCGTGACATTCGCAAGTTGTACCGGCACGGTATGAACAGGTTAGCTCGCTTCAGTTTTCGTACCGGGATGTCATTTTTAACGTTTTGCCGGTGCATTCTGCTCATGACGAAAACATCTAACCACTGTCTTCTATTAATAGTGGACCGCTACAGTATAACAATGTAAAAATACGAATACCGCCCAGCAGTGTGAACAGGTGTAAAACTTGCACGGATCCAAACTATATCTGCACGGATCCAACTCTGTACTGGTAGTGAAGTCTAGTACAGTGTAAACACTGATAAGGTATTCTTAGTGAATGATTAAAGCAATTTGTTACTCTGCTCTTTTAGTGCCAATACCTTGTTGGTTATTACTTCAACTCAAGATGATGGTTTCTCAACTGTTCAGTGAACGACTCGTTAATCTGGGTAAGCTGTTTTTAAAATAAGTTGCCCAACCTAATAGGCCCTTTGCAGGATCTAGTCACGTGCCTGGATACCACTTAGCAACGCCATGCTGGGACGCAAGCGTTCCAGCGCCATTTGTAAAACAAAGGCTGAACACTGAGGTTGTTGCGTGCGATCAAGCGAGACAAGTACCTTTCGAAAAGATTCCCATTACTACGATAGCGAATAATTTTTCTCTTACACAAGTTGGCTTTGACCTCTTGTGCTTTTTAACTGGATTCACCGGCAAATAAGCGACAATTTTTCTTCGATTCCTGCAGCAAGTCGGCGAGTGAACACGTGTCGACATGGCGAACTCTGAAGGTAGGGAATAACCTATAACTTTTTGTTATGAATTTTTACTTTCCTCTTTTCGCCACTTAACTTTCTTACTGTCTTTGGAGGCCTTCCAGAAAAGGTTATTGTAGCGTCGTTGAAAGTATTTGGTGGCCGCATCTGGTGGCAAAAATTGATTACAGTAACAGTGATTTCTGTTTCATACTTGACACTTTCAAGTAAAACAACACATCCCTCGATAAGGATTTCTTTGTGAAGATTCGAAAATAATAACTGTTCCTTGCACATGTACAGCTGGTGAAGGAACATCGAATATTCTGTTGGATCCGTGTGATGGCTCTCAGTCTCCAGTTCCCAAGAAGAAATCGAAAGGGGGAAGTTATCATTGCTGTGTGCCAAATTGTACTGGAGACTCACGGTATGACAGCTCTTTATCGTTTCATCGAATACCGAGCAGACCCAGTGATGACACTTTAAGAAAATTGTGGCTGGTCAAAATTAGGAGAGACATTGGACCATTTTTCAAGGTACAACTATAACCAATATATATGTTTACCTCATGTTGCTGTGGTTCTTGTTTATTGCTGACATGGCCTTCTATTTTAATGTGAATGAGCTTTGCATCCGAAGCCAACCGTTTAGATGTTTGCTGGCTGTCTTTGTACATTTTTTTCGCGTTAGCAGTAAAGTCATTATACATTATTAAAGCGCATTGCAATACATGGCCCAAAGTATATGCTCCAACTTTTTTTTCTTACTTTATTTCCATATTTCTGGGTTACAGATTACTAACAAGACCAGAGTGTGCTCTAAACACTTCCTTCCTGAAGACTATAAGCCATCTGACAATTCTGGACGCCGCCTATTAAAGGAAGGCACTGTTCCAACAATTTTTGACTGGACACTACCACCAAAGTCAAGAAGAAAACTTGTTCGTGTTGTTGACAGGTATGTTGCTTACTTACCTCTCATATACCCTGGGCATTTCACATTTCATAACAATGAATTTCAACGTAAGATTACATTCTCAATTCAACACATGACAGTCACCTCTCTCTAAAAAAACATAATCCTTTTCTTTTTGGTCCTTGTACATGTAGTGGCACTCAAACCGATGAGAGTGAGACTGATGAAGGAGATGGAATTCCTGGTGAGTGCAGAACAGCTATTATAGAACCAGAACTGTCAGAACTTGAGGCAACCAGATCTCAGCTCTTGGTTGTTCAAGCAGAACTGGAGGAACTGAGAAGGATATCTACCACTGCTGCCAGGGAAGCTGATTCAACCATTCTTCAGGCTCAGCAAGAACTCAAGAGACAAAAGGAGCTTGCTGCACAGGAGCTTGCACTGAGCAGATTTGGACTAGAGAGGTTCTCCACCAATGATGATCTCATTAAGTTTTATACAGGATTTTGTTCCTACAAACACCTAACTATGTTTTACAATTTTGCCAAGCCTACTGCTGAAAAAATGACATACTGTTATGCTTCTGGTGTCTTAGATAGTCGCTCTAATTCCCGGGTAATGTTATTGATAGATGAATTATTTATGTTCTTGGTTAGAGTGAAATTAGGCCTCTTTGAGCAAGATCTTGCACAACGTTTCCATATCCATATTTCATCAGTGAGCAGGAAAATTACTACTTGGGCCAATTATATGTATTTTCTTTTGGGTTCTCAGTCTATTTGGCCTTCTAGGGATGACGTAAATGCAAACATGCCTGAGGAGTTCAAGGAACTCTATCCAACAACAAGAGTTATTCTAGACTGCACTGAGATTTTTGTGGAAACACCATCATCTCTTCTCTTACAGTCTCAGCTGTACTCGTCTTATAAAAGCAAAACCACCCTTAAAGGTTTAATAGGAATTGCACCACATGGTGCAATTACATTCATTTCTTCTTTATTTACAGGTGCCATATCAGATAAAGAAATAACTAGATGTTCTGGTATAATAGATCTCTTAGAACCTATTGACTCAGTTATGGCAGACAAGGGTTTTGACATTGAAGGGATGTTAAGGGAAAGGGGGTTGGGACTTAATCTCCCTCCTTTTTTGCAAAGCAGGGACCAGTTTACGGCTAAACAAGTGCATGAAACTAAAACTATTGCCAAGCTTAGGATCCATGTAGAAAGAGCAATTAGAAGGATAAAAGAGTTCCACATTTTTGATTCACCAGTGCCCCTGTCGATGGTTGGCACTGTCAACCAAATATACACTGTTGTCTGTTTACTAACAAATTTTCAGGGACCCCTGATTCTGAAGGGTGGCGGTTCTATTGACAATGATTAGTTCTAAAAAACAAGTAATATTTATTAGTCTACAGCAATGGCTTACCACGATTATGTAAGAGGATCATAATATCGAAGAAGTGTTCACAGATGATATGTATAATAAAACATTATAATTATCTTACACAAAACAGTGATTGAACCTACTAGTTACATGTGGGCAACTTAAAACATAACAACTCTCACTGGTGGGAAGAGGGGAGTAGAACAAAATGATATTAAGTATAATTTTCTCCTTTACTTACTTAAAAAATAATTACTAAGATTACTGTTGACAATTAGTTTAAGAAATAATTGAAGAAAAATGTGTCCACCTTATCCTTACTAGCTTGAAAGAAGTCTTTATCAAAGTAAATTCTTTGGCAAAAAAAATCTGTATCAGTCATGTAGGAAAAAAAATCACACCAATCAAGACCAGTCAGACCAAGCTGACATTGAACCTGTGAGTAGTATTCATGATTTTCCTTCAATTTCCTCTCCTGGGTAAAAGGATCCACTCCTAAATATTTTACATTATTGAAACTGGTCTCCCCCTCTTTGACAACCTTAACTTCTAACAAACCGAATGGGTTACGGCCTTGGTTTGCTAAAGTTATATCATAAACCTTTCGGTCTGGACTACAACCAAGCCAAGGACATTTTGGATTGATGACCAGTCCTGATGGATAGAGGTTAACCATCCCCCCCTTTGCTACATTAGCATAGACCATTGAAGCTCTGGCCTCCAGCTGAATACGTCTCTTCATGGCAGGAGTGGTGACGTGACGGCTGGGATTAAGCTGTGCAACAAGACTCTCAAAGTTCGAAACCCTCTTTGCACACAGACCAAATTTGCTTGCTGTGATACGTTTCTTGCGAAGAAGGTGCCACAAATTGTTTTCACTCTGCGTGACAGTTTTACTTTGCAGATCAATGGCAACTTCCCTTGTAACAAATAGAGAGTCCAATGATGCTTGCTTTTCAGGGCTCAAACAAATTGAAACCCTATTTTCAAACCGGTCACCAGCATCAGGCAGTGGTAACTCAGGGTATGCCTCACAGAATAAGTCATTAATTACGTATTCTTCTGATAATTTCTGCTGGTATGAGAGGACACTGCCTCTAACAGCATGTCCAAATTTAGTTACAACAGAAGGTAATCCAGGGAGCTCTTGTACAGATGGAACAATAGAGGCCATCAATGGCTTGGGTGAGAGGTTGTTAAAATGACTCTTGCTAAGTATGCCATACACATTGGATGGGGAATATAGAGTGCTTTTAATGTACCTAGAGTAGTCTGCTCCCATCTGTGGTTTCTTGACCAACAAATCCTGGATTTCTTTTTGCTGAATAGTTTTACCCCTGGGAACACTCCACCGCTGTGGCAAACTGGTGCATGTTAAATCATCTGGCAAAGCCTTGAGACCATACAATTTACAGTGGGCCAGGTAGAAGAGTAAGGCTATTATATGATGGCAGTAGCCACTCATACCAGCAACACAGGAACACTTGGCATTGGTTATTTTGGGGTCCTCGTTTGCCTGTAGTGGCACAGACACTTCCAAAGAGTGTGGGGCTTCACTTTTCTTCATTGATCTGAAGCACTTGCCTTTGACTTTAGCTTTATCCGGAAAATATGTAACTAAAAGGAGCAGCATACAACAAAATCAGCGAATACTCGGTATCTGGGAAATACACCACTTGCGTAAGCTTACCTTTGATATCATGGAGATAACCTGGTTCTGCAAAGAATTTGTAGGCCTTTGCAGTATTTTCACAGCCAGAGGACTTTTTTGCATATTCCTCAACCTCACTGAAAGATAGACTGGGGAATAAACTCAGATCCTGGGTCGTTGCTTCTCTTGAGTCTGACGCGGAGTTACCATCTGTACTATAAATATTGATTAAAGTCTCACAGAACATGTCATTTTTGCCACCAGATGCGGCCACCAAATACTTTCAACGACGCTAAAATAACATTTTCTAGAAGGCCTCAAAAGACACTAAGAAAGTTACATGGCGAAAAGAGGAGAGTAAGAATGCATAACAAAAAGTTATAGGTTATTCCCTACCTCCAGAGTTCGCCATGTCGCTACGTGTTCACTCGCCGACTTGCTGCAGGAATCGAAGAAAAATTGTCGCTTATTTGCCGGTGAATCAAGTTAAAAAGCACAAGAGGTTAAAGCCAACTTGTGTAAGAGAAAAATTATCCGCTATCGTAGTAACGGGAATCTTTTCGAAAGGTACTTGTCTCGCTTGATCGCACGCAACAACCTCAGTGTTCAGCCTTTGTTTTACAAATGGCGCTGGAACGCTTGCGTCCCAGCATGGCGTTGCTAAGTGGTATCCAGGCACGTGACTAGATCCTGCAAAGGGCCTATTAGAAGTTTCAGTGAACACAACGCCTTTGAATCTCGGCTTGAGTGATTTCGTTTTAATTTATCGACAACGTCTGAGTGTTATTTGCGTGTATGGATTGAAAAAATTGAGTAAAATGATTTTACTCTTGTCATCCCATTTTTTTAAAAATACTATCATCTTAACAAGATGCTTCCCGACCACGGCTGCTCAGATTCTATTTGCGTCTCCATTTAACTGTTGACTGGAGCATTTCAACATTGTCTGATAGTTTACTTAAAGAAACACCACTCTCATTTATTATCTGGCAAGAAAGCCAAGCTACGAAGCAGTCATCATTTGGAGAGTTTAGTTATTCTGCTAATTCCTTTTGTAGCTTCTTGAACATCATGCCATGATAAATTTGTCGGCTATGGGTTAAATTCATTCGGCCATACTGTAAGGCCTTTTTTCAAAAAAACTTCGCGGTTTGTCAATTAAGTACCAAGAATGAATTCGATGTTTTCCGTCTGGTCATTTTGCAGGTCCGGCTTTGAACTTTGTTGTTGGATCCACTGATGATTCCTGGTTTAGCAAGTTCCCAGCATCTGTGCTGATTTAAAAAGGAATAGCATTTATAGCGGGGCTCCCGCGCGCGAAGCGCGCGTGGAGCAGAGCCCCATACTCATGGAATATGATCAACCTCTTTTCCTTTGGTTGTCACGTGACTGACCGAGCGTACGTCCGTACGTCCGTACGTACGTACGTACGCGTCTACAGATTGTACGGGTAGGGTAGGGGAGACTATCAAAAGGAAGGGAGGGGTATCTCAGGCGTGTCTTGGCAAATCCACATCTTTTATATTGGACATTCACAATATGGTCAATTGACAGCTGTCAAAACGGGATAGCCACTGACCAGCATCACATGACCATATTGTGGGCTCATGTGTCAACTCATCGAGGTGACGTGATTTATTTGGAAGCTGTTCTGGTAACCCGCATATTTTTGGCGGGAAATTGCGTTGACGACTGAAAAAGAAATTTTCAGTTCATTGTCTTTTTGAGACACAATATTACTACTCTACACTGTTAAAGTTTTACTAAAGGATAAACGAAACAATTTCTATTGCTATGTCAACAAACAATAGCAGGGAAAATATAATTTGCAGAACACAGGGTTCAGGTGAAGAGCAACGGGAAAGAGAGCAAGAATTAACTGAGGAAGAATGAGCGAAGTAGATCGCCAAAGAAGGCGCGCTCGGGAAAGAGAAAGGAGAAGAAATTATAGCGAAGAACGCCGACAAGCAGAAAGAGTCCGGGTTCGAGAAAATAGACAAAATGTTAACGAAGAACGCCGAGAAGCGGAAAGATTCAGTGCTGTGGAAAACAGACAAAATTGTAGCGAAGAAAGCCGAGAAGTGGAAAGACTCCGTGCTATGGACCACAAATTTGCACAAGTTTTGTCTGCATAATATTTGCTCACTGATGCGTGACTCAGCACTCGCACTTTCCACTTTCCCTTAAACTTGACACTTGACTTGGAAAACCGACTTCTAAACAAACCTTCTTCAGAAAAATGATCTTCTGAATGCACTACTTTTGAATGAGAAGCAAACTGATGAAAGATTTCAAATTTTTATGTCCTTTAATCATATAAACATCTCCCTTGTCGACGGCCAAGAAATACTCCCGCGGGAATTTTCTCTTGGCGGCAAATTGCAGAATGTAGCGCTTTCACTGGCAGCTTTTCGCGTTGTCGACGTTGTCATTTGGTGTGTCGATTGAGAACTTTGGTTTCAACGCCGTTGTTTTCGTAAAAAATGTTCTTCTTAATTGTAAAATGTCTCAAATGTATGTTAGTCATTCACGTGTTGCGTTGGACCAGGTCTACTTATAGTTTACACTTTTACGGTTATTTCTTTCTTTTGTTAAGTAACTACAGCTGATTGTAGTGAATAAATGAAGGCAGTAATTTTTTAAACTTACAATGTAATTAAGAAAAGAATAATTAATAATTATTTTTTCATTCTCGTGAAAAATGTTTTTCGGGCTGGTAGATGTTGGTTACAGCTTGCTCGAAGGACAATCTGTAAAATTAATTTTCTTTTCACCCTGCTTGGAGTAAACATTTATTTTACCGAGGTGTTCGTTTTAAAACGAAAATGACAAGAGTTGTGTCCTGCATTTCCCAGTAGCGTGTACAAATCTTTTAAATACATTTACGCAAATAGAATGGTTAATTTCATCAGGAATAGAATATAGTACATTGATAATTTGTGTTTTTTGTAGAATATACTCCATGACTTTGTAGGTAGAAAGACCGTACTAATGGCAGACGAAAGTTTAGACAAAAATCATAGCAAGTTAACCGACCTTGACACTTAACTATAGCTAAAAACGTTTGTGAATTCCTTCGCAATATTTTAGAATGCTTTTACAGTTTAAAGTGAAATGAAAGTACTAACGGGAGCCCCGCTTTTAGGCTTGGCTAAATCTATATATTAATTGTACCGTATGGATGATTATCGCTTTGTTCTCTAAAGGGAGAAAATTGTAAAAGAAAAGATGCGTTGCGGCTTCATTTCATCATTGTCAAATGTAAACTAGAAGCAACAAACTTACTAAAGCAAAACACTTACGGAACAAAAGCTTAGAATTGAAAAGGTAAACGGTAACCAATCACTGAAGCGTTTCTACGACTTCATGTCATCATTGCCGGATCGGCAAAGAAACTTAGATAACAAAAACCTAGAATTAGAAAGGTGAAAGATGAACAATTAACTGAGTTCTGCGGCCTAAATGGAGTCTGCTTGAGTGAACATTTGGTTCGTTTTTGTTAACTTTTCTCCTCGTTTCTGGCAGATTTTGCAGCTTTCCTGTGTGTTTCTTAGGTCTAACATGGTAATCATCCATAAATTACCTTATTGTCACCAAATCAGCTTTATACTGTTTTACAGGCGTGTTCACTGTTCAAATGAAGTAAAGCAAACCTGCATGCATAAAACAAATAAAATTTGGCTTTGATAACTAGAAGAATGCCTTCCTGCTACATAAAGAGCTTTGAACTCACATTTCAATCGCAGAATTTCCTCCAGTCGTCTTCGCGTTTAACTGTATACAATTGAATCTTTGTTTTTTTTTTCTGTACCTATCTAGTTTTAAGGATAAAGGTGATCCCAGACTCAGCCAACAACATGACCAATACATCTGTTAACAGTCTGTCGAATTCTGAAAGAACGGAACAGAGCCTAGCGGCTTTGTTTACATGCTTTAAGGGTAACAGCATTCACAAAAGCACCACAAAACTCTTGCTGTGTGTGGCATTTCTGGCAAATGGTGCTGTACGATTGGTGGTAAAACTTTCATATTTTATTTTCTTACCAAAAGAGAGGTAAAAAGTGCTACCCAGGCAGCCCTATAATCTTATAATAAACTTGACTCGTTTCCTTGTAGTCTTTCACTTCGCATTCATAATGTGTTACAACTGTTTTGCTGGTGCCTTCCTGGTTTTATTTTGATGAGTTGTAAACTAAGTGCTTTCTTCATTAATGTTTTTCTGACTTTTGCAATATAAAATTTGGTCGTTATTAGTCTTGAGTAGTTTTCAATCCGCGATCGTTCCGTTCCAACACCTTTGGAAAGCTGGTGTGGTTTTCAAGTTCCGTTTCTTTCCACAGTCACAGCCTAGACCTGGCATTGTATGATATATTTAGTGACGAATTTATTAAACTAAACTAAACTTAACCCTTCGGGTGTATTATTACAGCTTGAAGGAGAAATTACTGGCACAAAAAGAGAATTTTCCATCCAAGTATCAATTTGGACTACGATTGATTCATTGTTTTGTTGAGGATGAGGATTTGATAACCTTCACTAACAATGAAAATAACAATTTCCTCGATTGTGAAAACTCACATTTCCCGCACTAATATATTCACTTGCAAAGTTGTTGTCGGACAGTTTGTTATCGGACAGTTCAATAAGCCAATCAGATTCAAAGTTGTAGTTTAAATCAGCCAATCACATTCAAAATAGTAGTTTAAGTCAACCTATCACAGTCAACCACCAAAGAACCAGTGTTACAGACTCCTTAATTGCCGCTTTCTTCAAAATGGAGAGTTTTTTTCCCTTGAACAATGACAATACTTTTCCTCATAACTTGCCTCTGGCTCTTCTTCTTTTCTCGGAAATTGTGATTTTTATGACTAGTTGGTCTAATTTGGTCTTGGTAATCAGGCCTGGTCTGTGATCATACTCGTGATAAACAAATCGACCTCCCGATGCGCGGTTGTCCGATTTAAATTTTGTTAGCACTCGTATGATAAGTAATGGTAATAGGACTGAGTGGTATCCAATTCGGTCTGTAATCATACGAGTGATTAACAAAATCGGACGACCGCGTAGCGGGAGTCCGATTTGTCACGAGTATGATTGTAGACCTAATTGGACGACACGAAGTCTTATTACCAATTAATCATAACTTTAAAAATTTTTTGATATATAAACTTCTTTTTTTTAAATCAAATCACATGAAATTCCAAGATTTGTTTTGCTAGCAGTGAAAAAAAAAGCCATTTAAGCGCGCGCGTGATGGCGCGTACTGTCCAATTACTCAGGCATGACGCGTACTGTCCTATTTAACTGTCCTATTAAGGCTGAAATCAGGGCAGTTGATAGCCAATCAAATTTGAGAATTTTGTTATAGTTATGATTACACACCGAATTGGAATCCACTCAGTCATAATACCATTACTTCTAGCTAGCGGCAAAAATGAAAAACAACAAAGCAATCAGACAACAATCTTTTTCAGTATTTCTCCATCTTCCGCGGTAACAGTAAACCTAATGGGATAAAAACATAATCAGATATAGTACCTGTGTCCGATTTTCTTATTCTCTTATTCTCACGTATATAATGTCCCAAGGCAGGCCGACAGACGGTGAAATTAACATTTATTGAATTGATTGAAGATCCAAAATAGTCTTAGAAGTAGCACCATAATTTTACAGGTTAAATCATCTATATCCCGATGGTAACAAACGTTAGCGTATATTGCAAACCACGTCTTGACTGTTGCTCTATTAAAGCTTTATGTCCTACACCCTGATCTTTCTGGTAATTGCTTTATATTTAGTTAGCTTATCTTGATGAACTGTGCACTTTAAAACGTGTATATGTTTCTTTACGAAGAACATTTAACTGATCTAAAGCTCATAAACTATTAAATGTCTTTCCCAGGGACCGTTGCAAGGAATGCCTAATTCAACAGTTACCAATAAACAAAAACTGTTCTCTTAGCGAATGCAATTCAAGTGTTCTTTAATATTTAGCTGCTTCAGCTGGAGGAAAAAGAAACTTAAGTGGTAGATCGGGGAAGGCGGAATATAGGCTTAAGCTCAAGTACAATTTAATCATCTTGCTTATTTTGACAGCATGACATTTTAATAATATTGTTTTAACTCCCCGTTTGATTGTTTAGTTTATAATTACCATCGCTGGCTAAAATGAGTCTATAATATCAATGTTATATCGCAAACAATTTGGGCCGGGCAAGACCATTTAGTAGAGTTGTACCTAATAATGCGACATCATACTCGTTGATAAGATAAAATGGTTGTACTATATTTACATTGTTGTAATAAAAGTATATTTTTTTATATCACTTTCTAAGCGACCGGCAGTATAATTTAGATTATTAATTCGCAAAGAAATAGAGCACATCTCACCGTGTTTGTATTGTGTTTCTGTCTCGTGTTTGTACGATCAGCTGTCACTTTCTTTCACACGCACCTCTGTCTTTATTAGTAAACCTGTACAACTTCAGCAGATGAGTTTTATCAGGCTTAGTCAAAGTTGCCACGCGTTTGTCATATATCGGTTCTTACGCCTGATTTCTTAAATTACATCATCGTATCGTAAGCTTTAGTACTGTAAGCTAGTTACTAATTGGAAGGGAACTAACCCGCAGTATTTCTGTCAGCTAAAATGGCCCATCGAGATAAACTTGTCACAGCATGTGTAAACAGGGGACTAGACCATCATAAACGACCTTAATTGGCTCCCTTAAGTCTGCAGAAGTTTGACTTTTAGAACAAACAAGAAATAGAGAACTAAATGCTCCACGGCTTTTTAATCAGGGGCGAATACAGGGCGGGTGGATTGGACGGCTAGCCACCTACCCCCCCCCCCCCATCTCATTTCGGGAAGTCAAGTCTTCATATTTGACCGATTATTAGGGAAAAGCTATAAACAAAGTAGGTATTAGTTTGCAACACGTGTTTAACAAAATGGAAAAGTGAAGTAAAAAATATAAGCACATTAAAAGTCCCGTGTGTAACTGTTTAGTATATATATGGCTAAATACTTTGTCACAGAAAATGGTCACAGTAATTCCCCCCCCCACCCCCTCACAAAATCCTGGATCCGCACCTGCTTAGTTAGGTCTACAAACGTCGGTGGCAGCTTATCAGCAAAAAAGAAAAATAATAGTCAGCGAGGCATCAGTTACCTAGTATTCAACGAAACGTTCTATCAGATCTTTCTATATTGCCTAAGATTATAAATACCTATTCTGAAGTCAAAGACTGCCATAAAACAATGATTAACTGTTTCCAAACGTCATGACTGCATTTGAAATAAGAGACTAAACCAATACTATGACCGGTTTTAATAAAGGAGAAAAGTTTATTATATTTTGTTTATTATTGTTTGTTCATTATTATATTATTGTACATCATTGAAAGTTTATTATTGTATTTTGCGTGAACTTTGGCCGTTGAAGTAAGGGATTTAACGGAGAGAATACAGCAAAATGAAATTTACGGTTGGTAACAAATGTACGTTTTTGTGACTTCTGATAACACTGACCTCTCAAAATTAGCACATTCTAAAACAAATATTGCGCTCAGGTTACAGTTGATGAGCTCTTTGTTTAAGGTATTATATTTACTACTTATGCTAATAGAAACCTTGATATTAATGCTTCTCTAATTCACAATTAAATTGTCGATAACCTGCACAAACATCATAACATACAATTGATCAAAAATGATTAAGAGTATATATCTTATTTCTTCCCCTGATAAGATAAATAGACCAGACCCTTCTCTTTCTCACGCTTACAGTAACTGCAATCAAAAACGGGCTCGACTATTCAGTAATTACTACGTACAACGATGGCTCCTATTGCGTTGTTGTTTTGGGTTTGCATGGCGATGACGGTAATCGTTCCAAGTGAAAGTTACGTTATGTCGAATATTGGAAAGAGGCGATTCCCCTATCAAGAAGTGAAAAAAAAGCAGGTATTTTATAATCGGGGAGACGTTATCAAAACTGAGACAAACTTTAATTAAAAATGGTATATAATCTTAAGACCTAACAACAAGGATTGAAACTATAAAAAATATAATTGGATTTTGGACGGCATTTCTGCTACGTTTGAAATAATGAGAATACAACGATTATAGTAAACAGAAAGCGCTTTCCCGCCAACTCAGTTCTGCCTCTATGACATTGTATTAAGGGGCACAGCACTATGCAGACCATTAGGCCGTGCCACGTGTAATCATTGGGATTTCTAAAAAACAGGGCCTGTTTATGCCTGTATGGTTTACTGTTTGTTTTACTATACAGTCTGGCTCTAACTTTTTCATCTGTGGATCAAACCATGCATTGTGTCCATTCTTTGGGAAGCTACTGAACAGTACTGTACTGTGGTACTGTTTGTTTCACGTTCAGTGTGGTTCTAACTTTTTCATCTGTGGATCAAACCATGCAGTGTGTCCATTCTTTGGAAAGCTACTGAACAGTACTGTACTGTGGTACTGTTTGTTTTACTATACAGTGTGGTTCTAACTTTTTCATCTGTGGATCAAACCATGCAGTGTGTCCATTCTTTGGAAAGCTACTGAACAGTACTGTACTGTGGTACTGTTTGTTTTACTATACAGTGTGGCTCTAACTTTTTCACCTGTGGATCAATCCATGCATTGTGTCCACTCTTTGGAAAGCTACTGAACAGTACTGTACTGTGGTACTGTTTGCTTTACATACAATGTGGCTCTAACTTTGTCATCTGCGGATCACACTACGCATCATTGCTTGGAAAGCTACTGAACAGTACTGTACTGTGGTGCTGTTTGCTTCACTATAGAGTGGGTTTTTAACTTTTTCATCCGCTAATCAAACCATGTATTGACCATTTCTCGGAAAGCAATTGGACATTATTTTACCAATTTGTTTTATTGGCACAGTGTCATTTTTCTTCTGTCATTTTTTAATGTCAGACGCCGCTTCTGCGGGACTGTGCTGCTCTTTGCTGCTATTGTCTCACGGTGTGCTCCTTACAATTCATCTGTGAATAGTGTCTTGAACCTTTGAAACTAGCTGCATATTTTACATGCAGCTAGAATAAAGCACACACAATTAAGCTCACAAACAAAATGTATTAACTGATTGTTATTCAATTTACGAGTAGATCCCAGTCTTGCGTGCTGAAGCACGGGATATCTACCCACTGAATTCAAAGGTATGTTTTTATATATTACACCAACTCCTTTACAACGTATATACCTACAATTTATTATACAAAAATTATGGGTTCGGGTGTTTATGACACGACTGACCGCGGGGCATGATTTCCAAGAAAGAGTCCTATAGAACTAGCGGGCCTGCACAATTGCTGAAACGTGTCAAACGACATGGAGTATACAAAGGGACAAATTTACGGAAGGAAGAGTAAAATAGTACCAACACGCAGGTGAAATGAAAACAACCGCCATTGAACAACATTAATGCAATACATGAGTTGAAACAAAAGAGAATCTTCTATTACAAGTTAATATTCTACTTATACATGCATTAGTTATTTATATATATGGAAAATAAAAATTGTGCTACCTTCACATTCTTTCAAAAGTTTAAAAACCGCGAAAACTCGGAAATCTGCGACGGCTAAACATGAGGGCCGAATAAACGTTTAATTTTTCTCTAGTGCAATAAAATGAAAACTTTTCTTACATCAAACTTATATATAGCGGGAACTTTCAACTGAACACTGACCAACTAGAGGTGATGTGCATTAGTCAGTAGGATTAAAATTTAATAAAATTTTATGCCTGACAAGGGAGAACGTAATATTTAAGGGCAATAATCATAGCAAAATTAATGCAGCTTTGGTTTTCGCCGATTCATCGAATGTCACCTAAATGCTTTGATACTAAAGAAATGATGCCATATTTTCTTGTTCGAAGTTGAAATTTATATTTTAATTATAAGTAATGGTTCATAGGTAGCGTGCATCTATCGAGTTATTGTGCACTTACTAGTGAGGTTGCTTAAGCACTTTAAAAAAATCTAGAATAGCACACAGCTTCCCTTCGCGCAACTTTAACGCTTTTTTAACTCGTGGATACGCGAAGCGTATTTGCGGGTTTTTGTGGGGACTCCGATATGCAAATTGTCACTCACTCACTCACTCACTCACTCACTCCAGTGTAGACACTCTTCGTAATTAGTCGGAAAGAACTCGGGAGCACCGATATGAAGACGACAATTGTCGTCACCGAAGTCTACTGATCAAAGTTCACGCTGAAAGCGTATCGTACCAGTGCCAGAGTTTGCAATGATTTTGTAGCTTAAGAGGACGATTAGCGAGGCCCTGTTAGGGGTAAATTTCGACAAGCGACATGGCCTTGAAACGGCAACATGAAGGAGCTGAAATGGCGACAGACGACGAGCCGCTCACACGAAATTACGACAGCGACCTTCGACCTTCGGAAATTGCGACATGAAAAGGTTTGAAACTCAGACGCGCGACATAAAGAACCTCACCAACAGGGCCTCATTAGCGGTCTTACTAAAATCAATAGGAGTTTAAATGTTTCCAGTTAGGACAATGGCCAACTTGGAGACCGAATTTCATGAGCCTTTGACTCGGCTAGGCGCTAAACGTGACCAGATGATAACTATTCGCTCTTCCGACATCGACCGCCCCCAAGATTACAAGCAGTGTATGAATTTCAGCTGGCTCGAAAGTGATCTGAAGATGAGAAAATCTCTTTGCTAATGTAGTAAGCTTTGATGAGAACTCATAGAGCGAAATGAGCACTTGAATGAGAATTTATATGAGCAAAATGAGCGCTTGTTATTGAACGAAACGACTCTGACTGAAAACAGAATATATTGACGAATCCATGATGTGAAACCGAAGAACTTCTGTGGCCAACCTGGATAAGAAACATCGCATGGAGGACTTTTCTACTGATTTAAGTGTTAGTACTAACAGGAATGGAGTTGTAGAAGTATTGGGACGGCCAAGAAATATGTCAACATTTACTTGTAAATATGAAGGCGCCTGCCGTGACGGAGAACCATGAAGGTTACAATGTAAGAATCATTAAAGGATTCGAAAAGAGTAAGTCATGTAGAAAATGTATTAAGCGTTATATTATATACAATACACCACAAGCCTTAACAATGAAAAGTTTTCTGTTTATTGATTTCCGAATTTACCTTCAAGTGAACTAGGTTGTGTTGAAGTAGACATGTTGGAAAAGTAGGCTTACCTGTTTTGCTTACTGTTGGGTGACTCATCATATTTACATTGTAAAAACAAGAGGTTAATAAGCATAAAAACAGAGATGTATTGATGTATTAATGATGGCAAGTGTGATTCAGCCTTTTAAGTGCGACCCTGAATATATATGGACTTGCTGTCAGTTGTGGTATAGATCATCAGTTACAAAGTGTGATGATAACAGACACTAAGTCAGTGCACCAAAAATTTACTAGCTGTATGCTACTTGATAAAGGATTGAGAGTCTTAAGGATTTTATGATCATCAGTAACATTTTTTGCAAAAATGCAAGAAAGACTTGTTTGGTATGATTTGTCAGCTGGGCAATCCTACATGGTTTTGTTCATTATCAGCTGCAGAATCAAGGTGGATACCTCTGTTAAAAACATTGAATAGACTTGTAGCAACAAAAGTCAGACCTTATTCAGAAGGACCCTGCTACATGTGTTAGAAACATTGCACACACAGACAGTGAGCAACAGGATACCAGAACTACATTTGGTTTTGGCTCCAGTTAATCCTGTACCCTTATGTTAAGTTATCAAATTTTTTAACAACTGTATGCTTGCCACCTGCCTTATAACCGATGCCTAGTGTACTCAAATGATTGGCGTCATGTACTCACTGTATGTTTATTTCGAAAAGGTGCTCAGCTCTGTGATATCCCCGTGGGATGGTTCGGATTAAACCACTAAAACAATCGGATTGAACCAAAGCACATCACAAACACAACGGTTTAATGGCGGACCACATGTCAACACGATACACAGGCGCATGCGCCAATGGGTAAGACACTACAATCGCTCCTTTTTCCAAAATAATCCCTGGCTGAAAACAAAGTGAAAAACTTCTTTTACAATGAGGGATCTTTACAAAACTTAAAACTGCCCTAGTAAAACAACAGTTTTCCTTAAGACAATAACTGGAATAAACAACAGCAAAATGTTCAAAGTTCTATCTGTTTTCAAGACATAACAAAGTCTTTAAAACGTTCTGGTAGTTTCCTAGATCTCACGGGTCTCGGTACAATGTTCTCGCTCGAATCAGGCTCCGCTGTATTCTCAGCTGCTGTCTGCATACGAGTTTCTCCTGAATGCTCCTCACTTCCATTTACACTTGGTTGCAGTTGACGTTCAGTGGAAATATCTGGGGTAGGAGGAGATGCTGACATTTGACTTTCAGGCATATTATTCCGCTCAAGGAATTTCTTTACGTGGGTAGAGTTCCTCTTATACTGGACACCATCGGTTGATTCCACTACTACACTGTTGCCAATCTTGTCCAGTACAAGGTACGGTTCTGGACCGAAGGTTGGTGTCAACTTGTTTTTCCGTTCCTGTTTTAACAATACCCTGTCGCCTTCTTTCACATCACTCTCGCGTGCATGGCGTTTCTCATCAGCATACAACTTTCCTTTCTCTTTGGCTTCACAGTCTCTGTCGTGTACTTCCTGGTCATCTACTGGAAATTCTTCGATTCCTGGTATGCGGGTTCGCAACTTTCTACGGAACAGGAGTTCTGCAGGGCTTACTCCAGTGGTACTGTGTGGAGTTGTTCTGTACATCGACAGAAAGGATGCAATTTCTTCTTTCCAATTTCTCTTCTCGATTTGTGCAATCTTGATCCTCTTTAGTAGGGAACGGTTCTGTCTCTCTACCTCTCCATTCGCCTGAGGCCAAAGGGGAGTCACTCTTCTGTGTTCAATACATTCTTCTTCGACAAATTTTCGAAAATCTTCACTTATGAACTGTGGTCCATTGTCAGTAGTGATACTAACTGGCAGTCCATGTGTAAGAAATATCTTCTTGAGACTTGCAATGATCTTGTCAGCAGTCGTGGACCTCAAGACTTCTGCTTACATATAGCGACTGTAATAGTCAACAACTACAAGGAGGTGGTCTCCTGATGGCAGAGATGGAGTCGTAAGATCCGCTGAGATGTGTTGCCACGGACCAGAGGGAAGTTCGGTCCTCTTAAGGGGTTCTGGCGGCTTAGGCATACTGACCATCTGGCAGGGATGGCAGGTCTTACAAAACATTTCTGCATCCTTGTCATACCCTGGCCACCACACTTTTGTACGAAGTCTGCGCTTCATGGACACTATTCCTGGATGTCCCTCGTGTGCAAGCTGCAGGACTCTTTCACGCAAACTAGAAAGGATGATGATCCGTGTTCCCCGCAGTACTAGTTTTCCTATTACAGAAAGTTCGTTTCTAACTAGCAAGTATCGCTTGTTCTTAAGTTTGTGCCACTGTCCCGTTTGCGCACACTTTCTTACATTTGACAGTTCTTCGTCGACATCTGAGGCACGCTCAATCTCTCTAGTAGACAATGCTTGTGGTGTTGCGTTTTCCGCGACGAATCTGACATACTCTTCTGCTTCGGAACTAAAATCTGCACTTGCTTTGTTCCTTGTGAGGCGGGACAGGGAGTCTGCAATATTTTCTTTCCCCGGTATGTGTCTAACAGTAAAACGGTAGGGTTGAAGTCTTAACACCCAACGACTAACCCTTGCACTTGGCTGCGACTTCTTTGAGTAAATGAACTCCAGGGGCTTGTGGTCTGTAAGAATTTCGAAGTCTGTTCCATACAAATACATGTGCAGCCTTTCACACGCCCATACAATCCCCAGAGCCTCTTTCTCTGTCTGTCTGTTTCTCCACGTCTGTTAAGCTCCGGCTGGCATAGCAAATCACTCGCTCTTCACCATTCTGTTCTTGAACCAGGACGGCACCAAGGCCTACTGGGCTGGCATCGGTTATGACACGGGTTTCTGCAGTGATGTCAAAGTAATCCAAGGTTTGTGTGTTGGCCAATCTCTTTTTCAACTCATTGAATGCTACTTCTTGTTCTTTTCCCCAGGAGAAATGGACATCTTTTCTTGTAAGTTTCCTGAGTGGTTCCGACACTGTTGCGAGATCAGGGATGAACCTCGCACAGAAGTTCACTAGGCCTAAGAAGCTACGTACTTCAGCTGCTGACTCTGGCTGTCTGGCTTCTGTGACTGCTTCAACTTTTGCCTGGGTTGGCCCGATCCCACGTGCCGAAAGTAAGTGACCCATGAACTCAAGCTCAGACATGTGAAATTTACACTTTTCTTTGTTCAGCGTTAGCCCTCTGTCTTGGATTCTCTCCATAGCCTTTTCGAGTCGTCTGTCATGCTCATCTGTTGTTCGACCATGTACAATGATGTCATCGTGTATGTTTCTCACACCTTCACAGCCTTTCAAGACTTGCTGTATTACTCTCTGATACATTTCAGGTGCACAGCTGACTCCAAACATTAACCTTTTGTACCTGTAAAGTCCCTTGTGAGTAGCAAAAGTGGTAATTGGTCTGGATCTCTCACTCAATTCCACTTGGTGAAATGCCCACTTGATGTCGAGTTTACTGAAAACGGTACTACCATTTAGATCATGTAGGACTTCATCGACTGTCGGGATGGGGTGTCGCTCCCGAACAATAGCACTGTTGGCTTGCCTCATGTCCACGCAGAGACGTATGTCACCATTTGGTTTAGGTACAACAACTACAGGCGAGATCCAGGGCGTTGGACCCTCTGCTTTCTCAATTACATCAAGACCCACAAGTTCATCAAGCTTTTGTCCTAATTTGTCTCTCAAGCTGAATGGCACACGACGCATAGGTTGGGCAACAGGCTTAACATTCTGATCAATGGGAATGTCTAACTGGAAGTCCTTCAACTTTCCCAGTCCCTCAAAACAGGATTTGTACTTCTCAAATATGTCTTCCTGTTTCAAAACATTAACTCCAACTTCTTCACTCAGGCACAAGACTTTTAGCTGTGTAGCTGTTTCTCTTCCTAACAATGCTTGGCCTTTCCCTTCAATTACAGTGAACTCTGCTTCTACAGCGATGTCTCCGAGATCAGATTAGGTGATACAAGTATAAAACGAGTCTACTCTGCTAAATCTCTTGGTGTTTATATTGATGATCGTTTATCATGGTCCACTCATATTAACCATGTGGCAAAAAAGGTCTCATCTGCAATCGGGGGCTTGAGACAAATAAGGCAATTCGTTAATGATGATACTCTTATAACAATTTATAATTCCCTTATCCAGCCATCTTTTGACTATTGTGATTTGGTATGGGATAATTTATCTAAAGGTCTAGCAACCAGATTACAAAAATTACAGAATAGGGCTGGTAGGGTTATTTTAAGGGCTGCCTATGATGTAAGCTCAGAGGATGTTTTAAGGGAACTTGGATGGTCTGATTTAAAAACTCGAAGAGCGAAGCATAAGGCCACCCAAATGTTTAAAATTTCTACTGGTGCAGCCCCAAACTATTTAATTGACAGATTTTTCAAAGTCGAGGCAAGAAATCCTTACAATATTAGGAACAGTGAATTAAATATTAATTTACCATTACCGAAAACCGATTTTATGAAAAGGAGTTTTCTTTACGCTGGTCCTAAATTGTGGAATTCCTTGCCTAATTCAATTAAGTCGGCTAAGACTCTTGCAGCCTTCAAGAGAGGACTGGAAGATAATAATATTTTTGACTTTGATATGTTATTATCTTGTTATTGATAGTTTGTCCCACTTTTTAATCTCTGTTTAAATTTTTAATCTTACTCGGCTTTCACGAAAACCAATATTAATTGATGGAATTCCGAGTTTAAATAAAGTGTCACTCACTCACTCCAACAGTAACAGTTGCAACAAAACAACCAGCTGTTTTCAATGATTCAGAACTGCCATATGGGTACAATTGCTTGCTGCATTTCATAGATACACACTTCACTTTACTATACTTTAACACTTCCCACAATTGGCGGTCAATTACATTACAGCTAGCTCCGGAATCAACAATCATGGCAATGTTAGGTACACCACCCACATTCACCAGGACCATAGGCTGTTTGCCATCAACAATGGTGAACGCATAATCGCTATCAGGACTATCTTCAAAATTTATCTGATTTACTGATCCCTTAGTGTCTTTGGACCATCTTGGCTTATCTCGGCCAGGCTTCTTCACCTGTGGTTTCTTCACATTCTTAGTTTTACAGCACTTTGCAAAATGGCCTACCTTGTGGCATTTTAGGCACTCTTTGTTTCTGGCAGGGCATCGCTTGTCATCCTGAGTGTGTCCAGTCAAGTCACATCTGTAGCATCTTTTCCCTTCAGGTTTATCTCGGACAGAATTTAATCCTTCTTTCAGTCCTCCTTTTTCGTTTGGACTCTCAGTAGTTCCTGGGTGCTCAATAGCTCCTGCTTGCCTGTCGCTAGCTTCCATAGATCTTGCAATATCTTGTAGCTGGTTTAAAGTCAGTTCTCTTCCTTTTTCCAGGAGTTTCCTTCGCAGTCGACTGGAGATACATTTCTCAATAACCTGGTCACGAATATTTTCATCTCTCGCAGCGCCAAACTCACAGTAATCGGCCCTTTCTCGAAGCCTTGTAATGTACTGATCGATGCTTTCCGTAGGTAACTGAGCCATGGTCCGAAACAGATGTCTCTCATAAGGAACATTAACTTGGGGAGTGAAGTATTGGTCGAGTTGCTCCATCGCTACAGTGTAAATAGTTTCCCCTTCACCAGGTTCTCGTGCTGCAGGAAACGTAAAGTAAACATCTTGCATTTGTTGTCCTCCACAATGAAGAAGAAGGGCGGATTTTTGTTCTGCGTCCTCTATTCCTTTTCCAACGACGAATAGCTCAAATGAACGCTTCCATTTCTTCCATCGTACTCCTACAGTCGTAGGATCCCCGTGAACATCGAACGTAGATATTCCTCCTAAATCGGTAGTAATTGCGACAGCCATTCTTAATCTGCAATACAAATCGGTTAACCAGTGTTTATCCTCGTCGCCAGTTGTGATATTCCCGTGGGATGGTTCGGATTAAACCACTAAAACAATCGGATTGAACCAAAGCACATAACAAACACAACGGTTTAATGGCGGACCACATGTCAACACGATACACAGGCGCATGCGCCAATGGGTAAGACACTACAAGCTCCCTGGTCACATTTATGTTGTGATTATAGATTATTCAAATTATTTTCAAGTTCATTCAATCACAACTATGAAAAAATACTTCGTTAATTTTAAAATTATTTCTTTTTTTTCTATTTTGTAAACATATCCACGAGTTCACCATAGTCCTACTTTGATTGGTAATTAAAACCTCCCGCACGTGGAATAACTCGATAGATGCACGCTACCTATATATGAACCATTTCCTTAATGGATCGCCACTAAGGTCCTAATTCCCTGCTGCTTAAGAGAAACAGTATTCTTTTTATTTATCTTCGTTTTCTCTCTAGTACAAGTACGAACGTTATGAACAAGCACGCTCTGAAGACTGAGCCGAGTCAGGATTGTCCTTATACCCGGCCCGGGAGAGCATGCAAGGGCCCGTCTTTTGATAAACACTATAGAATATGATTGACACGTTCAACTAGATTATCTTTGTAGGGAAGAGGTGGTAAATGAAACAACAACTAAATCCTTCAAAGGAAAAATGTAAAATTTTAACAGCATATCAATTACATGATTAAGAAGAAATAAAATAACAGTTACAGAAAGCATCTAATATTCGTAGTAATGTTTTGCGCAGAGAAAGGTAGGTCGTTACCGCTGGCTTAAATTTGGATGTCTGGCCAAGTAAATTACACCTTGATTACACAGTCATAACGTTTCATAACGCTGGCGTGGATTATCAACCTTATTGTTGGATTCGGCTTTCAAAAGATATTAGCAGATCAGTGAAGAACAATAAAGTTCGTACGTGATGTTTTCCGTTGTGACTTCTCACTGAGGCTCGATGCAATCTTCAACCAATTTTTAGGCTGTTGTAGGAATCAGGAGAATCATAACTAGAGCTCTAAAATTTTCTTCCACTGGTGTTTTCTATGTTCATTAATTTGTGGATTGAGCGCATTGATGGTATGGACCGAATCTTGGAGCTTCTTCACCCAGTTGTGGTTACGCATGAAGACATTCAATGAACAGAAAATTTTTAACAAAATCCCACACACTCCAGGGGATTTTGCTTACTGGAGTGCTCAGTTGTTCTCTTTGGCACCCCAAGGCTTTAAAGAAGAGAACTTCATTCAAAAATCAGAATTTGCTATAATTAATTTCCTCTCTCTTAGTTTACATTCCTGATAAACCATGCAAAGGCCCCTTTCTGGTATTTTGTCAGCCTTTTAGGTGTTTGGTGGACTCAAAGGCCCTGGGAGACTTATGATTTTAAAATGTTGTTTAAGGGCTTCTCCAGGGATTTTGTTGAGCCCTTTCTTGCTCGAAGGGCCCTGTGTTGGGATTTTGGTACTGTTGATTCTTTAGACATCTGTTCCCAATACTTGCCGCGTTGCTTCTTCAGTTATCCTGTTCGTTTTAGCTAGTTT
This sequence comes from Ricordea florida, assembly GCA_949710005.1. NCBI lineage: Eukaryota > Metazoa > Cnidaria > Anthozoa > Corallimorpharia > Ricordeidae > Ricordea > Ricordea florida. The sequence continues at coordinate 16,406,185 of OX453286.1, read as the reverse complement.
GGCTTCTTACATCTTAGTTCTTATATCTCATCATCTTTTGTCAATTGTTTTCATTGCAGCATTTTTTCAGCCTATTCAGTATTTTCCGCTTCGTTGATTTTGTTTATTGTCGTCTATGAATTAGCACCAGTTTTTGTTATTTTGAACCTCATTCGTTAGTTTTCACTTGTTATTACGTAAGCACCAACACTTCTGTATCTCATTTAAAGCTCGTTTTTTATTCAAAACTTGTAGTAACTGAAGAAGGCCTTTGACCGAAACGTTTTTATTAATTTTTGACTTTCTTACCGTCAGAAGATTCTTGATCATGAATTGATGCGTTGATGTCTGTTATCTTTACATCCATGTTGCTTCTAAGAATAGTTTTTTTGTAACAATTTTCATGGCATCAGTTTTTCGTAGTGGGCACATAGATCAGATCACTGTCAACTTTCGTTATCGTCGCGTATTGTGTACTACTTCTTCAGCTGCCTTGTTCACCGTCATAGTTCGTCAAGTTTGTTACCTCTTCTCTGTTGCATTTCTTGTTCATTTCATGTCACTGTTAATTTGTAACCGTGTTTTGTTTTCTAGTTATTGTATTCTTGTCGTTGTAATAAACTTAAGTTGCGAGAGCACTTAATAATAATAATAATAACAATAATAATAATCTGAATAATAATAATAATAATCAACTTTATTTATAGAGGGTAGCACACAACGGTAATCGCTGAAAAACCAGCATAAAAAGATGACGTATAAAAATTAAAAATAGAAAGATTCTCAAGTATGCAATGACAATATAATATATATAAACTAAAGATATGAGACACACAAAAATATTAAAAAGCAGAGCATTGAATCACGTCTAAGACTTAAAACAAGAAAATAAACATTTAGATGATAAAATGGTCCAATACTCAGGCGATTACATAAAATCGCGCGCTCTGATTGGTTCGCTATCTCGGATCATCAGCCGATAATCACCTCGACGAACAAAATAGCTGCCAGTCGTTCGCGCGCTTTTGATGAAATAAATTTTTTTCTTGTTGTACAATGCTTTTTCTTTTCTCTTTTGGAATAATCACCTGTGTATTTATACTAAAACAATTATTCGCCTCAAGCTCAGTGATTATTCCCCGAGACGAGGTCGAGGTGAATATTCACCGATAATCACTTCGCCTTCGGCGAATAATTGTTAAATAAAATGTTAAAAGAATTGATTTTTTGGAACTTGTAAGAGTTAGCTGGTTTTTAATATGGACAGGCATCATATTCCAGAGGCGACTAGTCGATACTGAGAAAGACCTTCCAGCTTCAGTCTCCCGTTTGAAACGGGGCCAGACAAGGTTTAATTAACTATGCCTGCTCGTTCCTCCGTTCACGTCTGCATTTCTAACAAGCATCTGTGTAAGATAAGCTGAGCACTCCCCAAAAACCATTTATATGCAAATATTGGCTTATTCATTTTCGCTTCTTGGTTAAATGGAACCCCATCTAATTGAGTTTAAGAGACTTTCGTGACCACAATTTACATTAAACTGTGGTGTACGACCCTTTGTTACAGATATTTTCCTGATGACTTCTGGTCGCCTATGGAAAGGGACACCGATCTAATATTAACCCTATTCAGACTGGGGGGGGGGGGGGCTTTTGTTTATTTTTTTTTTTATTTTTGAAACTTATTTCTTGAATTATTGTGCATTTTCTACCTACCTGAGCTTGTTCCCATTACTGATTCTTCAATGCGATAAATATCTTTTGACAACAAATATTTGGGGGGAGGGGTAAATTTTGGATCAATGTAAGTATCTGGGCAACTGTGCACCTACCCCTCCCCTAACCCAACAAGTTATACTAAGTTAAAAAGTTAGCGTTAATGTTGGGTTAGGGGAGGGGTAGGTGAACAGTTGCCCAGATACTTACACTCATCCTAAATTTTAGGCTTTTTTGCGAGTTGGTAAAATGTCGGTTAAATTTATCAGTAACGCTTTCAAACCCTCTTTTTCAAAAAAGGCCCAGTCTGAATATGGTTAACGCACTAAAAAGGCGTCTCCAAAAACAGCTCTTCTTGTTGCTTTACTCTATTGAAACCTGTCTCGAAATAGCTCGAATTCTGAAACCGCCTGCATATACATAAATGTGGGCTAAATCATTTTATTAGCAGTATTTTATGATCAGTTTGAGTTTGTTAACTTTATTGATCAAATGGTTTCGACTTCTACGAACGAATTCTTCTCACATCACTTTTGATGAAAATATTAAAAACCTCAAACTACGCCCGGCTTAAGAACAGAGGATGTCCAGAGAACCCGGTGGAAAGACACCTCTCTGATGTGAATTTCCCAAGCGAGTAAAGGCATTAAAAAACGAAAACAAAGAAGTATGTAGTACTCTCTTTTGTCACACAATACTCACCCAGCACTTTTAAATCTGAAGAATGTTCTTAGGGGTATAGGGCATTTAATTGAAAACCAACCACATGCTTGAGAAATATTTAAGGAGCCTCTCCTATTATTATATTGCAAAGGAAAATCCCAAAATGATATCCTGGTCAGAGCTTAACTATGAAGACATACATCATTGACGAACAGCGGGATTCGCGAAGGCCCGTCAACATTTTATTAACGCTTGGTTGTCCAGGCGGCATTTTCCTTTGCAAATTTTCTCCTTTTACCACGGTCGGAAGACGTTCTTTGGAGAGCAACATTCTTTGCTTCAAATTCGCTTTCATAGGATATGCTGTATTCGTTCGACGAGACATCAACCGCATCAGAACTCTCCCCCGATATATCATGTAAGCGTTCTCCCTCTCCGCCATTTCGAATAAAATATCCTCTGCTTGACGTAATTGATACATCTGTCAAAGCTCTCTTTTGATTGGGTCTTTTCCCCTGAGAGTCGTTCTAAAAATAAATCCACTCGGGAAAGGGTTGACTCAAAGGCTGAGTATAGGAGATAGATGCTCCTATTGATGGGCTCCTGGTTTCGATGTATTTCTTTCTATTGACCAAAACAAAGTGAAGAATACTGATTAATATGGAAAACACTCATTGAATCAGTACAATTGACGTTAAGAAAAAAACTGTTTTTACTTTACTGTATCCCATATCATTGCACGCTATGCGAATATTCTTGCCGGATATTGCTTTTATATTACCACGTTCCGGGGCATGTTGATGTGAAGAAATCTATTTTTTTAGAAAAAAAAAAAACTTCGCACTTAAAGGAAAGATTCATAACTGCAAAAGGTAACTGTCAACAACAGAGAAGCAAAAAGATGTAGTTTGACTTGGGGTAATATAAATAAACTATTGACACAATGGAATATGTGAAGCAAAATAATAATAACGAGAACCACTACGTGGAACTTACCGGGTCCCAGTGGGACACGGCATTGCATAGATATAGTTAACCTCTCGCACCTCTCACGATGGAAGGTTCACTCAATGTAGATAGATTTGATGAGTCGCTCTTATTCTCGATAAGTTTCACGATGAAAGGTTCACTCTTAAGTGATCGCTCGTAAATTTGTCTCTCCAAATATTCACTCTTAAATTTTCGTTCAGTATCATAAGCCTATGATACTGAGTCCACGACTACAACTCCACCAAGGAAATGGAATCTTCTTGCTTCATTGCTTTAAAAACAAAAGCTCATGAACACGTAAACCCCTGGCAACTATGTTTCATGTAGCATCCTTTATTTGTCTCGCTGACTGTCCTCCATGCCTCATGCTTTTCAAAATGGTGGATAAGATTTCAATGAGCCAGCGAGCAAAAGTAACGAGCCAGCGACATATCTCAGTCAGCGATATATCCCTAACAATGTAACGTTGAAAAAACGACAGAAACCGTCTGCATTTTATGACCACTGCCAGCCTTCGGCTGGGGCCCCGGTAACGAGGGATTCATAAAGCGCTTTATCCAAAGGCTCAAAGCGCTTAACAACACTTTTGTGGGGGACTTTGCCAGACTGCTTACTAAGGCGAAAATTGCAGCCAGGCAGTTCACAATCTTATTAGAGTGAATAGTAGGATACACAGGCACCTCCATAACAGAATAAGTGATAGACCATCACACCGGGGACTACGTCCCCTACTCTTTCCGAACAGTGTGTTGGTTCTTTAACGTCCCACACCAGTACTGTGAGACGGGACCTATATTACGGTTTATCATCCTTATCCGAGAAGACGAGAAAGTCTTATCATTTGTAGATGTCGTTACAAAGGCAGCATATGTCTTCTTCCTTAACACACAATTTGATACAAATTTCTAATTGAAATAAACAAAAAAATATCACAAATACGACAAGAGATGAAAATGTAACACAAATCTGACATTTAAACGACTTTAGTGAGCTTGCAATGAAATGTCCAGGAGCGGAATGCAAGCATCTTCGTTTCTTCCTCAGCAAGAGAAAATGAGGAAAGAGAAAATAACCCCGTCTGATATAATAAGGGGACATAATCTATTTTTAGCGCCCAATCTCGTTCCATGGCTGTGCTAAGTCGAAATGAAACGAAACCAGATCCCCATGGCGCACTGAAATTACAACCACGTGATGAGAAGGACATCAGCCATTGGTCAGTTTAAATAGTTTCCAAATATAAAAATAGATTGTGTTCCCTTATCATAGCAAGAGAACCCAGTATGAAAGATGCGTTCTCTTACCTCATTTTCTCTTGTCCTCAGTCAAATACTGTTTCAAAAACTCTCTTATAAGTGACCACTTGTTAAATTTGCTATACACTTAAAGCAATCGTGCAATGGAACTATCAAATGTTAATCTAACAGAGAATCCACATTATCATCATCGTACTGATCGTAAATCCAGTAGAACAGCGATACGAAGTTTGGAACGTCTGAGGGAACAAGAAGAAAAATGTTAGAGAATTTTTCTACGAACGTATTCGCTCAAGTATAACCGAGTCCTCTAAAGTGAATTGTCATGTGAATGTTGGAAAACAGTAAAAGAAACGAGGTTTATATCTAACTGCTCTGGTAGAGTTCATCAATTTGACGACCAGGGCATCAGGAAAGCATGTCTTTATTCAGATATGCTGTGTCTAGTTTCAATATATGACGAAAGAATTTTTTTATGCCCCAATGTCTTAAAAAAAAATCCAAACTACACTGAAAATGCTTTTAATGCTTTTAATTTTTATATCAAGTCAGACCTCTACTTTTAATGCTATAATGTTATGTATTCTTCCGGGCAGTCAGATGGTGATGGAAACGCCTAACAGGGAGCAAGAATAGGAAAAGAGATGGTGCAGTACCCTCTTTTCTTCTTCTTTTCCGTCCCCTTTTTCACGTTCCTTCCACCATGTGAGAACCTGAAACAAAAGTAGTTAAAAAGTGTTTAGTTGTTTCAATCTCACTGAAAAATTTTCCAGAAGAAAAATCATTACCTCGCTGACAATCAAAGATCAGTAAATTCGATTGTTTTGGCCATCCTAAAGTATATGCCCAGATTGATGTACTCTGAACCAGTCAGGGAACTCACGCGTCGAGACCCTTATAACGACAACATCGTTGGCAGAACTTTGAATTCGATGATCAACAATCTACATAACAGTTTAACTGTACTAGTGTTAGCAAAAGCGTGTTGTCGGATTTCTTCTCTCGCTTGGATCGATTCGTGAATATGCTTGATAATTCTGGACTTAGCTTCTTACATCTTTGGCTTAATAAAAATCTTCCCTTAATAAGAGAAAACTTAATGTTTTAAAATCCTACGGCCAGTTTTTCAGTTTTAGAATGATGTGTATTCCTTGGTTTTGATTTCTTTTTTTCTGTATTAAACTGTTTAATCGGTTTTCGAATCGCGCAGCATAATCAATTTTCTGCAAGGAAAAATTCGCATCGATAACTCAGTTGAGGTTTCTGTTTAACTTTGCCCAGCAAAACAGGTATTTATACCTTCAAGTTTATCTGCAATGCTTTTAAATACCGTTTCAAACGAGAGAACTGGAACCGTAGCCAAGTTATAGCACTTTGCCATGAATATTGCAAATTGCTATCAGCTCAAGTGATACTTCAGACAGCCAAGTCAGTACTTCAATGTTGGTAACAAAGAGCACCTGGGAGAAACCTGTCTAGCAATCAGCCTTCCCAAATGAAACCTGACAGTGTGTTTTTCTGGGGCGATACGAAAATGTTTCCGGCAAATATTTGAAATGTGTTTGGTCTCACCCTATTATGATTCTTCTCAGTTAAAACAAATTGCTGCTTTCAACGCACTAGCTAGGCCCCTAAGCGGCGGCAAGCTATCGTGGAGACAAATATTATCAAAGAAGAGAACTTGGAACTGACATTGGCGCATTTTGATGGTAAGTTAACGGTCCTTTCAGTTGAGTTACTTTTCTGTTCTGCCTTATTCATGTGGCGAGTAGGACAATAGTACAGCTTCACCCTCACTTTACTGTTTAAACTGTCTGGGAAAAGCAAAGATTCATTTTAGGATATTTCTTTATATTTTTTGGGCTGTAAAATTAAGGTTTTAGAAAGAAACCGTGACCGTCAGGTTATTGTAAAAATCTCTGTTTCTTAATAATTAAATAACTTGGCAGTTTTGTAGTTATTGTTTTATTTTCCCTATAAACTACATATATTTCGTTGTTATTGTTGTTTTTTGGTTCCTATAAACTACATATATTTCGTTGTTATTGTTGTTTTTTGGTTCCTATAAACTATATATATTTCGTTGTTATTGTTGTTTTTTGGTTCCTATAAACTACATATATTTCGTTGTTATTGTTGTTTTTTGGTTCCTATAAACTACATATATTTCGTTGTTATTGTTGTTTTTTGGTTCCTATAAACTACATATATTTCGTTGTTATTGTTGTTTTTTGGTTCCTATAAACTACATATATTTCGTTGTTATTGTTGTTTTTTGGTTCCTATAAACTACATATATTTCGTTGTTATTGTTGTTTTTTGGTTCCTATAAACTATATATATTTCGCCGCCCAAAAATATTCACGATAAATATGCCTCGCGTCAAAGTTACCTTTTAAACTACCTTCCATTCAGTAGATGTTGAGTGACTCTTTACGAGGATGTCATAAATTCTAAACCACTCTGAAAACGCTTTTAAGGGTAATTTACCGTCAGTTGAAAGTCATAGAATGTTCTCAAGTTAATGGTGGCGTAGACGCGTAAAAGAGGGTGAGAGAAGGAAAAGGGAAGGATTCACGTTATTTTAAATAAATCTTTATGTGCTCTTGCAGAACCGCGCTAGCGCTCGTTCTATCAGGGACGGGTCATTATTTGTAAGGAGATGTGGGAAAGAAATATGGGGGCAGGCTTATTTTGATTAGAGGAATAGGTGGGAGGTGGGGCGGTTGTAAACATCTCTTCATATTGGTAGTGGGGGGGGGGAGTATGAAGGAAGTAGTGATGTCTTTACAATGTAGTATCACTTAATGTATCACAATGAAGCCCAGCTAACTGCACTCGAAAGGGGAGCATGGGGAAGGCTCATCTTTGAAAAAAATTCTATATAGGAGTGGGCCAGAAATTAAATATTGGACTATAAGGGAAGAACCATGGAAACGCCTCACCCAAACACGCACACGGTCTGAATAATGCCGGTCCTATATGTTTCAGGTCAAGTTATGTGGAGCTCACCTAGACAACATGTCAACCAGACTCCGACAAGAGAAGATGGGAAATCGCTCTGCTTTTATTCAGGAATATCTGAAACTCTACAATTTGGCTATTTCTACCATATTAACTTGACTTTTGTACCGGTTACAATCGTGTTAGGCTTGTGGTGTTTTCTGTCAAACGGGTCAGTTCTGTTGGCAGTTCTAAGAAGCAGTTTTCGTAAGCGCGCTGCATTCCTGATGCTTTGTAGTTTAACATTCAGTGATTTTCTCTGGGGAGGGGTGGTAGTGCCAATGTATGTATTATTTAGAACAAGAGAGTTCATAAATGATACGGTTTGCGCCTATGTGAACGACTGGAGCAACATTTGGTTTAATATTCCCACACAATTGTGTCTATATGGAACGATTGGCAATCTGGCTGTAATCAGTGTCGATCGTTACTTGGCTGTTGCTAAGGCGATGTGGTATAAGGTGTCAGTAAATCAGCGCCATGCGTTTCTTGCATGCACATGCATATGGCTTGCCCCCGTTCTGTTTTTAAGCTTAAAACAAATCGCCTTTTTCCCAACCAAATGGATTAATTTGGGGGGAGGCTGTTACATAGCGCTGACTGCTATCACGATTATCATAATGCAGCTAATTACACTGCGTTTCGTTTTTAAACACAATTCTACTGTTGCTGAAATGAACTCGAATACTGCCAATGCTGCAACCGCTGCCATGGAGCGCACATTGACGATAGCTACCAGTTATGTAGTGGCTTTTTTGCTTGTGATAATGATTCCTGTCTCTTTAGTGACAGGAGTTGCAGCCATTTTTGGATTTCCTGCTTACCTGTTTACCACACCCTTGTTGTTTCCCATTGCTACTCTGTGCTCTGGCATAAACCCTGTGATATATTACCGGCATAATGGGCACATTAGAGAAGGGGTCAAACGACTTAGAAAGTGCTACTGATCAAATATACTTATATCTCATGATATGGCAACATGGGTTTGACATTCTAAAGTATATTTCATATTGGTTGTTGGTATTCAGTAATAATTTTTGGAGTCTTCTTTAATCTTTTCCACTTTTTTCTTTCAAACTGTTTTACCAGATCTTATCACTGAAGCGAAAACCAGTAATTCAAGCTAGAGTTTCATTTGGAACGGCATCCAAGCAAAGTTATTGATTTCGACAATAATTAGCAATTATTCACCGAAGTGGAGGTGAATAGTGGTGGATATCTACCGAGCCGCGAAGCGGCGAGGTTAATATCCACCACTTTCACCGACACTGAGGTGAATAATTGTTTTAATATATACCACACACGCTAAATAACTTGCGTTTATTCAAATAATTTCCTCTTCGGAAACCGAAACGGCAGGCCGTTTTGCTTCTCTTCGGCTGCTCGGCTGTGAATAGTACTTTGCTAATTACCTCCGAGCAAACCAATGAGAACGCACGAAATGCACTATTCACTTGTGTGATATATACTAATAACAGATACTAATAGTCTAATGTTTCAATCAGAATCCAAAGCATGATGCATTTTGTGAGCACTCAGCACGAGAGAACGCGTACAAATTACCGGTAGTCGCGATTATTACTGCTTTTACTTCTGATTGGTTTAGAATGTACCGCGATATTTCTCAGCCAGTCGCTTACCATAGCAATGCAAATCAAATATCTGAAATACAATCAATTGAAAATCATTCTATTCAAAATTCGATGAATTTGTGGCACTATTGAAACAGCTGTAAAGATAAATAATAATAATGAAAATAATAATAATAGTAATGATAATATTGATATCGACAAAGTGGCGGCGTATTGGAATGTTTCTGTTTTCGCGGAGCACTTTCAAGTAAGAGCCAACAGAGTTGACGCTAGACAGAGAAAACAAGGAGATGCGCTGTCCCTGGATGGACAACAGAGAGGCAGAAAAAAGAGGAAAAGACTTTAAAGTACGCGCCTTGGCGACTAAAGCTAAAGAGACAGTACCCAGGGTTCAAGATTGGACAGTTCAACATCGTCATTGACGCTCTGGGTGGTTTTTCAAGGAGTCTGATGAAAGATGTCAAGCGGTTAGTGGGCTCAGATAGGTACCGCGAGGTAGTCAGAAGAATGCAGAAGGCCGTTCTGAGTCACTCACTCTTCACATCGCTAAATCATTCAAAGTGATGTGCTACTGAGCCACTTGGACAGGCATGGGGCGCTAATGAGATAATACATAATTAGCACTTAGCAGATATCATCAGGATAGATATTTATTTTATTAACTTTACGCAATTTTATTCATATCTAATGTAAATTCGTAAATTTTGAAATAATACTGGCTACATTTACACGCCCAATATTGGTGATTAGGACCTGGCATTCAGGAGTCCTAAAATGTCACTATAACAATAGGGAGCTTAAGCACGCGCGTTTTTTAGACGCGGACGGCAACCGGAAGTAACCTGTTTCCCCTTTTAACTTGTCTTCACACTACCACATTTACATTGATTAGTATCTTTTCTCCATTGGAGATGATCACTATAAAAATTTGGGAGACACCACTGCTCTGGCACGCGTAATGTTCTCTTCCGGTTGCCGTCCGCGCCTCAAAAACGCGAGTGCTTAAGCTCCCTAATGATAATAGTAATAATACAAGTTACAAACATGTTACTGATGAGAGATGCCAGGAGTTTCCACCCACGACTTGCAAATAGAACCTGAAGTGTAATCCTAGACTGGACTAGGATCCTATGCCTGCATAAAGAACAATGCTTACAAGTGATTCATGATACAGAAAAGCTGATAGGCTCTGCCCTTGTCTTATATTCCGCACATGTAGCAACAGCTCACATAACAATTCCTAAACCCCACAGCTTCAAACACTTGTTAAATATTAATAAACATGAAAATGACTTTTTTAAAGTGGCAATCCTTTGAAGCGGCATTGTTTTGCTACCTTCCAATTAATGTGGGTACTTTAGTGCACATTTTCTAACGCTTCATGATCATGAATTCCTCAATCTTCGTTACCTCTGTCCTTGTTATTGCATCAATGGGACATTTTAAAGTTGTACAGAAGATTGAGTCAGATTTTGTGTCATGCCTTTTTGGGGCTCTTCATTTTCAGGACACAATTTACCAACATGGCGTTATTTGCCAAGACGTAAAAGGAGTGACAAAGCCAGGATATTTAAAGAAGGGGTGGTGATTGTGTATTACAGAGAATGCTGGGCTCGTGTAGTCATAAGAACAGCAATACAAAGGAACCAAACTGGGCATTCAAATCTTTCTCTGTGAGTGCCAGGTGATTTTTTTTTCAGCGTTTGCAGGTGTGACTAACCACCCAACTTACCACGTCAGAATCTGTTCTATCTTTTGTTATGAAGTTCTAATAGCGTTCGGCTGGGGTGTCTGTAGCTTACCCTTACTTGTACAGATTAACCCTTTTCAGACTGAATTTAATTGGAGGAAAAATGGGTAAAACAGACACCTAGCACCAAACATCAAGTTACTGAGTTCATTTTTGCAGGATTATAGCCATGTTAATATGGATAGAAAGCTTATGATGTGAGGGTCAATATGACAACTAAAACAAAAACAAATAATTAACTCCAAGTTGCCATGACAACCCATACACTACACCTAATTTATGCAAATATGCAAATTAAAATGATAATTTCTGGTTATGTCTCAAATTTTCTCAAACTGTTTAACTTAATAATTGGAACAAATTATATCATTTGAAAGATCAATTTCCCTACTACTGACATTAAAATATTTAGAACTATCAAGCATTTCATTGTTGGGAATTACTCAATTGCTGCCAACACAATGATGAATCTCGGTATTCCAATAAATCTCTCGCTCGCTAGACGCATAAAACCACACTTGATATTGTTTTCTTCAGATTTCTGTATTCCTTCTACGACATCACAAGGCTTCACTCGCTCACAAAATACGCGTACTCTTTGATTACAATAAAGGCTTTCACGGACTGTAATAAGCCTACTCCCATTGGTTGTACGCGATTTTCTATTTCCGATCCCTGTCACTTAAAGTTAATTGACTCACGTTCAATTACACAGAAATGAAATCGCTTCCGGTCTGCGGTTACAATTAAATCATCAAGATAAAACAGAAACAAATTACGTAAATGGCGCTAATTCCAACATCATTATGCCTAAAATGAAATTTTTCTTATGCATTCCTGAAATTCCATTTTAACAAATTTTGGCTCAACGGTTGAAAAAGCAAGATATAATTCAACTCAAAAGAATTTTGTGCATGATAATTTTCGTTTAGAAGCATCAAAGTGCCTGTACAATTCTTACAAGTAGTATTTTAAGTCTAGAGCTACCAAAAATTTTAGAATTTCAAGTCTATTTCAGCCTTGAACGAGTGTGCCACTTTTGAAAACAAGGATGTTCACAAAGGTGAACATCACATTTTGCACAAAAAAAATTGGTTTTGGTTTGCTTCAGTTGTCCTCCTGCATTCTTTTTGTAGGCACAGACTTTGCACCGTCTCCTCTTATCAGCCCTCTGGCCAAAATGCTTCCCTAGCAGGCTCTCCTCACCCTGACACCTTGTTACTTTTGTAAAACAAACTATGCTGAAAACTTAAGCATATAAGCTTAAAAGGGGGAAAGGGAAGGAAGAGCCGGATAATCACCAAGGCTTTGTGTGGGCGGTGAGTTAAAGGACGAAGCGATATGTTTTGGTAAGTTTGAAATCAAAGAAAATTTCCTACTAGTTCACCATCTGTTGTTCCTGGATAAGTTTTATATCTATTCTGCCGGGGAAATGCAAAAATGGACTTGATTACCTGGCGTCTTAACGACATTGAACTCCAGAAACAAACTAATGAATCCCTTTAGAAAGTCGGAAAAATTTTAACTGTTGCAATGGATGGTACGCCTTAAACTTAGTAGTGTGATCCTGCCGGTCCTAGCGCACCGGAAAATATTTTTTTCCATAACAAGATTTGAGGAAAAACTTAATAAAAATGTAGAATCAACCGGGATCAAGCAAAATCAGCAAAATCCGTACTTGTTTGGCTCTTGTTGACTGTCTCAGCAATCTATGTATCGTCGACGTACTTCCAAAGATTGACGCCATTGACATTGATGTCATTTATCATGACTAAGAAGAGCCAGGGCCCCAGTTTGGTCCCCTGCGGCACTCCTTCTATAACCGATCTCCAATTTGAATAGCAATTGTGAACGAGTTTTACCATTTGTTTCCTCTGAGTGAGAAAGTTCGCGATCCAATCTAACACCCAACGTGGCATCTCTTAGTCCACAAGCTTGGCAATGAGAATTGTGCGGTCGATAACATTAAAAACTTTCCTAAAGTCGAAAAACAACACGCGCACAGTGGAACCGTTGCCGTCAGTATCCATGTACTAATTGTGGAGCATGCTGATTAGGGTATAAGCAGTGCTGGAATTCGGGTCAGTCCCATATTGGTTCCGGTCAACGATGAAATCTTCCCCAACTTTGAAAAGTATCGGTGTCAAAGAAATGGGCCTCAGATGTTTATTTACATCGTGAACAGGTAACTTCTTCGGGAGGGCTGTAATTTCCGCTTTCTCTCCTTTGGAAGGCGACGCTCCAACCGGTGCAGCCAATAAGTCCGCATTATCTTTGAGTACCCAAGAGGGGATTCCATCCGGTCCGGACGATTTGTTCGTGTTAAGCGCCGATGGTTTCTTCAGGACTGAAAACTCAGATATAGGACAAGGAGGAGGTTCTTGTAGGTGTGCGTACGCGTGCGCGTGTACATCGAGCGTGGCCAGGAAGGTAAATGCCCTCATTGGTGACAAAAATGCGTCTTTGATAACATTGGCCAAACGTTTGGGATCTTTTCCCTCATCGGCAAGGTGTTGGAGGTCTGCGATGGGGCACGAGTGTTCGATCTTAGAAAAGCCACTTAAATGTTTGATTTCCTTCCACTACTGGGCAGGCTTGTATTTCTTAGGATCTTTGACTTTGGCATCGTAGTACTTTACTCGGCACGCTTTCCGCTCCCTTTTTCACTCCGTTCCGGAGCTGATTGTACTCTGCCAGATTTTTGCTTGTCAGAGCCCTTTGCCGGCGGCGAATAGGACGTTTAAGAGAGCTATTAATCCATGGCACCTCGTTCGCTGATACCGACTTTTGTTTCAAGGGCAGGATTGCATCTATACTGGAAATGATAGCTTCTTCCATTATCTGCATTTTCTCTTCGCATGTATCTTTGTTCTCTAACCTACAATGTCGGTTAACGTTTCAGCTCCTAGTATAGGCTCAGATTGACCCTGTGACTTTCCCGCTGGTCTCTTATAATGATGATTCGTTTAGATGGTTGTATTTTGCAGCAAGACAAGAGCTGGAATTGGACATTTGTGTGCAATTTTACATTACAGTGCGACAACTCGAACCAAAGCCACTCAGATAAATTTCCATAAGCATTTTGGAGGTCTGCTTTTGACGCCGAATAACAGATTTGTGGCGATTTTCTACCGACTAAGATGATTCTTTTTCAAACTTGATATGTTTTGTACAATTATAGAGGAAATTATGTGAATTTTAAGCGAATGATGAGACATTGGTAGAGCTTCCATTGTTAAGATACTCGATTGTGATTGGATACATTTGTATAATAACGTGTCAGTTTGGGTGGCCTTTGTTCGAGTAGTCGCCCTGCAAGAACATACATGTCCTTGCCGCGTCAGTTTTCCACCTCCCATGCAGATTTAGCAGCCTCTCCGGAACTGAATGAGAGCTATTATGAACTACAGATGTTATTCCACCTAATCTTAGGCTATGACGCCTATTATCATCCAAGATGAAGCCTAGTTTCTTCAATGCACCCCTAAGAATTTCCCTACATGATGTATAGGAAATATTTCCACCCCTAGTAGCACTACTCCTATGATAAACGAGCGGTCTAAACAAATTGAGATTGCTACACACGTCGATTCCTACAACAACCGTGTATTTTCTTAACACACTAACAGTGCAGTAACGAGTTCACGTTGCACTGATATGATATTATACAAATTTACCCTCCCTATAAACGTCTGTCTTGCTTTGTGGCACAAAAATTTTTATGTACTCGCTATAAAATTCGATATGGCTGGGCACAATATTACACAATTCATTATACTGAAAAATCCGGCAAAAGCCAACGAACACAAAGCAGCTACCCTAAGATCTTTTAGGTTAGATTCCTCCTTGTTGTAGACAGTCATTATATTTCTAATAATCTGGGAAGAGAGAGGCTACTTCTTCGTAATTGGTTTGGATTTAACGCGCTTAGCTGACTCCATAATGTTCTTGCAAAATTCACTATCTTAAGGGTTTCACTCTAAGCTGGGCACGAAAGAATAAAGCCAATTTAGCGTGGCGTGTGTTTGGAATAAGATCGAAGCGCAAGAAGCTCCAGACTGGTATACTTCGAATAAATAAAGATATAACGTGTTCACGGGGAATGGAAGTTGGATACTAAGCATTTTACTCTTACTCCATTCCAAAAACTCTCTGATGATCCAGACGTAAGTTTTCGTTGTTGAATTTGATCTCGACTGTAACATCACCCTTAAAATGTCGTGAAATTAAAACTCAAAGATGATGTGGACAGAAGACGCTCCCATACTCTGCTTGAGCGAAAAACCAGGAATGTCAGATAGAAAGTATTCAAAAGTAAACTAGGGGGAGGGGTTAAACGGATGCAGCCCGTAACTCTTGAAAACAACGAAATGACCATGCGATCTCGAGGCAAGCTCCGTACAGAGAGGGTCTGAATGGGGTTAACCGACTAGCGACAAAGGGCGAAAAATACTACCGACTACCGACAAAACGAGAAAAAAATTACTGACTACCGACAGAAAAAAAATCAACCGACTACCGACATGGACTATGGGGTGCCATTACCGCCAAAATTCAGCTATCGTTACTTTCGTAAATGGTGCCTCCAATTTTTTTATGGTGCCTTCGTTTTCATAAATGGTGCCTCTGTTTTTGTAAATGATGCCTCCAATTTTGTTTATGGTGCCATCGTTTTCATAAGTGGTGCCTTCGTTTTCGTAAATGGTGCTTCAAATATTCAGCAGTCTGGGAACGACTCTCTGGTGACTTAACCGAGGAAAACTGGGGCTCAATGTCAAAATGGCGGACTCCTAAGCCTGTCTTGCGCGGTCTTGTTACTGGAGAAATTGCAAACATTTGCAACAGTTTATAGAAATATAGAATACCAGTGTATTTAAAATGTTCAAGAAATACCAAGGCAAGCACCGTTTTTGCATGTTTCCTTGAGGCTGTGTCAGAGTTTGGTCTACCATCCCGGGTACGCTCTGAAAATGTTGGAGTTTCCATGTTCATGCTTCAGTGACCACAGTGGATGCGGTTGTTCTACAGTTGTTCTACAGCAGCAAGAGGCGACACTAATAAATGACTGGTTTTACTGGGTTTCCAATTATGTTCTTTAACACTCACGAACTCGCGAAAGGTGAGTGGTTTTTTGAATTTATAAGTCACAAAATCATCCTCTAGCTCTAGCATATTTGCAAGTGAGCATAAATTTCTTCCAGTAGAAAGTTGCTGTTGAAGAATTTTGTGGCAAAAAATGCATGCTTTCAAGGAAGAAAGTGGCTGTGCGTAGAACCTAATAAGTGCATTTTATCTACATGTTTACAGTGTACTTGGTAAACAAAGGGGTGGGGGGGGTCGGATCAGTGACGTCACACTTATTAACCTCCTATATTACATGAAAAAGAACAAAAGCCCTTGGAAATAGAATTCTGGCAATCAAAGGATGCAATAAGTGCTGGCATGGCTTCCTCTTCAAAACATTCTGCAACTCCATTGCCAAATGGTTGGGCTCTTTGAAGGTGTTTAAGTTTCATGTTGCAGGGAATGGTACAAGTTTGAAATTATTACAGTTTTGTGTAAGTGATTAAAAAACATACAGTTTTGCTTACGTTACTGAAAGGTAAACTGTTCCAGATTATTTATGATGTTTTAACGAAGAAAAGTTCTTTATAACACGGGTTTGTGCATTTTTAAGAAGATATTGACTGCTTTATAGTCTTTCACATTATAACAAAATTATAGTCAATTAAAGGCACTGCCATTTAGTTTCAGTTTTTTATTAATGACCTCGAATTAAACTGTTGATTAAATTGTGATGAATCCTGCTGTTACAGTTCACTGATTTTATTTTCTGTTTCTTTACAACAATATTAGAAACTAACAGTACCCACATAGTAGGAACATGGATGGGTTTTGGTGGTATTTTTGGTAAACAGAACGTCACAAAGATCGACAACTATGTGAGAGGTACTGTGAGTAAGGTTAAGGAACGTTACCAGTTGTCTGAAACATCTGCAACGAATGGTCCACAGGGAACTGTGTCACAGAAGACTCAAATGTCTGTTTCTTTGCTGAAAAAAAGGATGGACAGACTGTATATGAACGTAATGGACGTTAATCCAGAATTTGCGGACGACATACTGCTGGAAACGCTGCTGACAACATAAGTTGAAAACCTGCATGCTGTCTCACACTTCAGGCATGAGACATTTACGGTTCTCCAGTATGCCCAGGATTTTGGTACAATCGCGAAGGAGTCTATAAAGCGTACATCCAGATGGGCAGCAAAGTACTATACGCATGACAGGTCGTACTATCCTGTCCCTCAATCTGCCGTGCCCCTTTCAGCTGTTGCAACGATGGCACCTTTGCCAAGTGAAGGAATAACACCAGGTACGGAGGAACAGATAAAAGAATGTTTAGAGAGCTACAGACCAGTTCGCCAACGGACTGTTAGGAGTGAGACAACAAAAGATAAAGCTGGTGCCTTGTCGCCTGCTGTGTACGCTGTTCAACCCACCGGGAACGAGTCTGACGAGAGACTTCGATTCCCTGAGGAAATCGATATTATTAGATCGAATTCCGTACCACAACCAGTTGTCAGTATACAATTTGTGAACGATGGGGATGTTTCTGAGATGTTCGAGGATCACAGAGAGGTACAAATTGGTGAATATGGGACACATTCTGATGACGAAGAAACCGAAAATGAAGAACATCTAGAGCTTGTCAAGAGAGCGTGTATTACCCGATCCGGCAGAGCTGTTCGTGCATTTGAGCGTCTCGACTTGTGACAGTAAGTAGTAAACGACAGTTGTCCTTATGACGCTTGCAACGGCATTATTACTTCAAGAGAGGATACTGGGACAGAGAAGCTGGGGTATATGCGCAAAAACAAACCAGAGTTAATAAGGTTTAAGGGCAATCAAATGATGCAATCTTCCAAGTTACACGCCATATGGGACTCAAAGTCTTAAAACTAGGTAAATTTTATAACAAACATTAATAATTAACTTGCATTTTTAATTATTAACTGAGATTTACCGACAACCGACAAAGATCGAAAATTTTAAACGACTACCGACAAAGATCGAAAATTTTAACCGACTACCGACAAAGTGACTGAATTTTAACCGACAACCGACAAGTGGACCCCCGCATTCAGACCCTCTACAGAAGCTTAAGACATTCAAACTTACGTCGCAACAGTCAGATGCCTACCATGTCATAACTAAATCATTCGCTCGTTAATGAAAGATGCAGTCACCTTCTAATGAGGCCTGTGCCTAGAATGTCAGAATTGATTTCTTGGCCTATAAATATCTTGTCAAGTCCCTTTCAGTGAGGACAGTGACCATGATGCCATCTAAGGCTATTTTGGATCTTCAATCAATTTAATAAATGTTAATTTTACCGTCCGTCGGTCTGGGACATTATATAGGTGAAAATAAGGGAATAACAAAATCGGACACAGTTACTATAGCTGTCGTGATTGTTTCTTTTTTTCATAAGGTTAACTGTTACCGCGGAAGATAGATAAATAATGAAAAAGAGTGTTGTCTGCTCGCTTTGCTGTTTTTCATTTTTGCCGCTAGCCATAAGTAACGGTAATAGGACTGAATGGAGTCCTATTCGGTGTGCAATCGTACAAGTGCTAACTAAATCGGACAACCGCGCAACGGGAGTTCGATTTGCTTATTACGAGTATGATTCCAGATCAGGCCTGATTACAGACCAAATTGGACTACATTAAGTCTTTATGACCAATTAATCATAAAAATCACAATTTCCGAGAAAAGAAGAACCAAATGGAAGTTATGAGAAAAAGTTTTGTCACTGTTCAAGGGAAAAAATTCTCCATTTTGAAGAAAGCGGCAATTAAGGAGTCTGTAAAACTGGTTCCGTGGTGGCTGAAACCAAGGTTGACTGTGATAGGATGACCTAAACTACTTCTTTGCATGTGATTGGTTGATTTAAACTATAACTTTGAATCTGATTGGCTTATTGAACTGTCCGATAACAAACTGTCCAATAACAACTTTGCAAGTGAATTAGTGCGGGAAATATGAGTTTTTTTAAAACCATCACAATCGAGGAAATGGTAATTTCTATGGTTAGTGAAGGTTATCAGATTCTTATCCTTAACAAAGTAATGAATCGATCGTAGGCCAAATTGATAATTCTTCTTCTTTAAGCTGTAATAATGTTAATACACCAGAAGAGTTTGGTTTAGTTTAATGAATTCATCACTAAAGATATTATACATTGCCAGGTCTAGGCTGTGACGGTGGAAAGAAACGAAATTTAATCCACACCAGCTTACGAACGGTGCTGGAACGACACGATCGCGGATTCCGACGGGTTGAAAACTATTTTTTAAGACTAATAACGATCAAATTGTATATTGCAACAGCCAGAAAAACATTAAAGAAAAAAGCACTTAATTTACAACGCCAACCCGTTTGAAACTCATTAAAATAAAATCAGGCAGGAACCAGCAAAACAGTTGTAACACATACTGTGTAGTGAATGCGAGGTGGAAAGACTGCGAGGAAAGTCAAATAATAATAATAATAACAATAATAATAGCCTTTATTTGTGGGTCAACTGTATCTAGCACTGACGTACTAATTGGGGACACTGTAAAGCACAAAGTAAATCAAATCAAATCATATTATATTAAATTAAATGAAACAGATGAAATGTTGGTTTTTGTGAAGAGGGTAAAGCCGGAGTACCCGGAGAAAAACCTCTCGGAGCAGAGTAGAGAACCAACAAACTCAGCCCACATATGTATTAGGGGTCATCTCCGCCAATATCCTGTTTCAAATTCTGTTATGAAGAACATGTATGCTGTTACTTTTTATAAAATTCTTTGCTAATAAAAATACAACCGAAATTGAACAAACAGAATAGAATTTAGGAAATCAGAACAGAAATTGAGTGAATAAAACGGAATTTAGAAAATAAAATAAAGAAAATCTTATTGAAACTAAAATAAAGAAAATCTTATTGAGCAAATGGCATCAAATACTGGGTCAACCTTTACTGAGTGAGATATACAACGAGCCTCCCATCATCTAGTACAAAACAGGAAAATCGCTCAAGGACATACTCGAGAGATCCAAACTCTAAAGGCATAGAAACTACACCGACTTGCGAACGGCGGGAGTCATGTAGGCCTGTCACAACTTTTTTTTAAACAAGTGGAATAAATTTCTTTGAGTGAGGAAATGGGTTTATACATTACTTAGCAATTATTCCACGAAATCGAGTCGTATATGAGCTAATAGCCAACGAGGCGCGTAACGCCGAGTTGGCTATAGCTCATATGCGACGAGATTGAGTGGAATAATTGTTTTATTATATCTCTAAACCCTCGCTTATGAGACACTAGAATTAGTTTATACGACAAGAATTGACTTTGTTATTGTTTTTGAACTGAACCATGTTGTCGAGCCAACATATTGTAAAGCCGATGTGTAAAAAAGTTTCAAACACGAGTCCAGCTGGTTTTTAAACATCTCTTTAATGTACTTGTCAATTTTTTTTTTCGAGTTAACAAATTAGTTTGAAAATTTTAAAGTGGAAAAAGTAGGCAGAAATAAAATAAAAACTCAGTTTACGGGCTTCACAGTTCTTTCAAAATGGCGACTGTTTGTAAGAGTTTCACTTTCGTTCGTAATAAACAATTTCGCAATATAATTTGCTCACTTACCGTCGAATAATTTCATCCCATATTTATTTGCTTCGGTAGTATTTTTTGGTGTATGATTTTTAAGCTTGACTTGAATTTCTCCCTGTCTAATTCAAGAAATCGTCCGCCGTTTTCCGTGTCAATGGTATATGAGCTGATATACTAGCAGTAGGGAACCAATCAGAGCGCGCGTTTGCTCATATACAGCGGTTGCAGATATAATTACATTATAATGTTCAACTGGCTCTTACTCAGGTTCCACTCGGTTCGTCGCAAAAACAGAGTAGAAATTGAGACATTGTCAATTTGTGTTCTGTTTCGCCAATTTCTGTTTCGTTTTGTTGGGATGCTCTAAATTCCGTTTTGTTCAACCAATTTCTGATCTGATTTCAATGTTCTTCTTAACAGAATTTGAAACAGGATATTGGCGGAGAGGACCCCTCATACATATGACGCCGGGGCCTGGAATCGAACCCGGGCCACCTTGGTGGAAGACGAGCGCTCTCACCACTGCGCCAACCCTGCTCCCCAAGTTCATCATAAAAGGGTTGCCTGGGTAGCATTTGTGCCTCTCTTTTGGTAAGAAAATAAAATATGAAACTTTTTCCCACCAATCCCACAGCATCATTTCACAGAAATGCCGCACACAGCAAGAAATTTGTGGTGCTTTTGTGAATGCTGTTAAACTTGAAGCATGTAAACAAAGCTGCTGGGCTCTGTTCCCTTCTTTGAATGCGACAGACTGTTAACAGATGCATTGGTCATGTTGTTGGTTGAGTCTGGGATCGCCTTTATCCTAAAAACTAGATAGATACAGGAAAGAAAAAGGCAAAAGATTCAATTGTATAAAGTTAAACGCGAAGACGGATGGAAAAAATTCTGAGCTGACTGAAATGCGAGTTCAGAGCTCCTTATGTAGCAGGGATGTATTCTTCTAGTTATCAAACCCAGATTTTATTTGTTTGATGCATGCAGGTTCGCTTGCCTTCAGTTGAACAGTGAACACGCCTGTGAAACAGTATAAACTGATTTGGTGACAAGAAGGCAATTTATGGATGATTACCATGTTAGACCTCAGAAACACTCAGGAAAGCCACAACATCTGAAACGTTAACAGAAACGGACCAAATCTAAACACTCAAGCAAACTCCATTCAGGCCGCAGCAACGTGATTGTTCATCTTTCACCTTTCTAATTGTAGGTTTTTGTAATTTAAGTTAGTTTCTTTATAATTTGTATTCGGCAATGATGACACGAAGTCGTACAAACGCTTCAGTGATTGGTTTACCTTTTACCTTTTCAATTCTAGGTTTTCGTTATCTTCAGTAAGTTTGTTGCTTCGAGTTTACATTCGACAATGATGAAATTAAGTCGCCAAAAAGTATGTAATGCTTCTTTTCCTTTACTTTTATAGAATAAAGCGATAATCATCCATACGTTACTATTATCAATGCTGTTCCTTTTTAAATATGCACAGATGCTGGGAACTTGCTAAGCAAGGAATCATCAGTGCCGGATCCAACAACAAACTTCGAAGCCAGACCTGCAAAGGGACCAGACGGGAAAAAATCGAATTCATTTTCGGTACTTAATTGACAAACCGCGAGATTTTTGGAAAAAGGCATTACCGGCAGTATAAATGGCCGAACCAATTTGTAGCATAACCGACAAATTTATCATGGCATAATGTTCAAGAAGCTACAAAGGCAATTAGCAGAATAACTTAACTCTACAAATGATGGCTGTTTCTGGGATCGAAGCTTGGCTTTTTTGCCAGATAATAAATGAGAGTGGTTTTTTTTTTTAAGAAAACTATCAGACAATGTTGAAATGGGTATGACAAGAATAAAATCATCTCTCTCAATTTTTGCAATCCATACACCAAAATAACACTCAAACGTTGTCGATAATTTAAAATGATCACCTTAGCCAAGATTCAAAGGTGGTGTGTTCACTAAGTTTCTAACCAGGTTTGGCAACTTATTTTAAAAACGGCTTATCCACCTTGACTAATGAGTCGTTCACTGAACAGTTGAAAGACTATTATCTTGATTTGAAGTAACCAATTAACAACAGGGTATTGGCACCTGAAGAGCAGAGTAACAAATTGCTTTAAACATTCACTAAGATTACATCAATGTTCACACTGTAGGTTTCACAACCGGTTCAGAGTGGATCCGTGCAGATACAGTTTGGGTCCGTGCAAGTTTTACACCTGTTCACACTGAGGCGGTATTCATATTTTTATGTTGTTATACTATAGCGGTCTACTATCAATAGAACACAGCGGTTAGGTGTCTTCGTCATTTTACCCATGAGGAGAAAGCACAAAACTTTGAAAATGACATCCCAGTACAAAAACTGAGCCGAACTAACCTGTTTATACTGTGCCGGTACAACTTGTGAGTGTGACGGATCAAAGGCTGTATCTGTTCCTGGAATGGGTAGAAAACTTGTCAGGATAGCAGCCACAGTGTAAATTGAAGGCTTGTCCGTTTAAATTTTATAACCGGAATGCATAGTAGATATGTTACAGTGCCTTGAGCATAGTTTAAGGGATAAAAATCCAAGAACTGTGAGTTTAATGGTAACAGGCAAACACATTTATTGAGCGACGAAATAACTGTTCAGATCTTCGTTCAGATCAAGGTTTTTAGCGCACGCTGTCTCACATGAGATGTTTGTTGCATTGATATAAATCAATGATTGTTCTACAGCAGTTGCAATGTTTTGAATTCAAAATTCAGTCCTTTCACTGATAATATAATCAATACGATTCAAGTATTGTCCCTGAAAAAGATGACCTGAACTTGAACTATCTTTCCTCTTGAAAAACGCAAAAAAGAAGCACTAACGAGAAAGTAGAAAGCGCTCACTTTCAAGGATAATGAACAAAGGAGTTAACCGAGCGCTTGGTTTGGATTTGTTCAGTTTACTGATCTTCATGAAGAACTCTTTTTAACACGCATCTGCCATTTTAAACACACTGACGTAATTTTTTTCTCTTGAAAAATCCCAGTTCTAAGAATGACGCGTATTTATTGTTTTTGGTTTCTTCTAACTGTTTTATCTTGAATTAGTTTTCCCATCCAGCAACCTGATCGATTTTATGTTCGGCTTGAAAAATTTCGGCGCAAATAAATCAATTGAATACTTGTCCATTGGAGCAGGTAGCCTTAACTCCCAGCTTTCTTTCACCTTTTACAGAGCTGAGGCTGTTTCAAACGGGAGCGGCAAAATTATTATAATTTGGTATGAATGTATTTTTGGCATTCTTTTGTTGGAACATTAGGTGAATACAAAATTAAAGCGAAGTTAGCTAAGAGCTAGCGGTACTGGGCTAAAAATATGGCATCAGGTGGAAGCTTTTGATAAATTAAGAAAAAGGGCTAAACGTGCCGTGGCACCTGTACTAATGGATTCTTTATTGTTAAGCTTCACGGCTTCGGTAATCCAGCTATCATTTGCACAATTTTTTTCCGAGATCTGAAAAAAGTTGACCAATGAATAACATTTTAGAAAACTGCTGATTAAGAATGGGTATGATGTTAAGACTCCTGGATTCTTCTTCCATATGAAATGAGCAGAGTAAATCTTCACTAATAATGAAGGTGAAAGTGCTATTTATTTCTTCGTGCTGCTAAGGTAAAATTTCCTGTCACGTTTCTAACCACAGTGCAAATGTATGATTTATATGATTTGATTATTTCCCGACTAGAATTTTAACCGATATATATATTATTTTCTCCTTTTGATTATCATGCACCAAATATTTTCCCCTAAGCGCTTAGTCAAAATTCATCACAGTCACGCGGCGATTTAATCCATGTAAGTTCGTGGAGAGATATCCTTCCTATTTCTTAGATTTGAAGCCTTCTAGGCAAGATAGCACTTTGTTTGTGATGAAGAACACTTTCACAATTTTCAAATTATTTGCCATCAATTATTGCGAGAGCCATTGTAAAAATATTTCCCTTTACTAAGCCATTCCATTCGTACTTCCATGTAACCGGGGAAGGCAGTGAAATGGAAAACAATATAAAGGCAGACATGAAAGAAAGACCATTTAGTAAACGAGGCGAACTGCATAAGTTAAACCTTAAATCAACCACAGTACACGATGTATTTTGAGAATGCTGGTATAGTGTGCCAATACCGAAATACATTGACCTCATATAAATAGATTAATAAACATAAAAACGTTAAAAGGAAAATTATTAAATTGTGACATTTTTCTCGCATAATTTCACGTCACGGCTTATCAAAAATAATGCCAGGCCATTTAGAGGTAGTTGAGAGTTTGTGCGCTTTGCTCTATGTGACGGACAATCTTGTTTATACTAATTAGCATACTTTAGGTTAGCTGACCTGTAGCAAAGTTTGGTTGGTGTAGCAAGGAAAAAGATCGTATAATACAAGTATTAAATAATATTCTTTCCTTTTTCAAAGAAACACCCAAATGGGACACTAAAGGGCTGTTATTCCAACTTTGAGATCGTGCTCTGTATTTTTTCGATCTCGATTACTAGTAAAGAAATGTCAGGATTCATTTGACGGTCTTTGCTGGGCAAGTAAATTTTAGTTATTTTTTCAATGTGGTGGTCATTGATAAATAAACGCAAAGTGAAGGATGTGTGTTTAAGGTTTCGACCTGCGTTCCTAGGCCTGTTTCCACGAAGTTTTGAGTTTTGCCGAAGGGATCCGTTCTTCTCAAGTCATTGACAAAAGTGGAGTGACGTAAAAAAAAATATAAAACTCATTTTTAACACGTTACTCTAAACATTAAGAAGAGAACAAACACCGCCATCACATGCAACTCCTCAGATCTTCAACCCAGCAAACCAAAAAAGTATTGACTTCAGTCAGGAGCCCATTGCTTCAGTAAAGAAAATTTGTCTTCGGTGCTCTGCTCAATGCACGGCTCCTCTGTCAACTACAGCCGTCAATGCAAAAGTCCTACCGCATTTAAAAATGTGTCTAGCACACCTGCAGAGTACATTTCAGCCTTACATGTTAACTGAACGTTGAATTAATTTATAGCATATCGCTATGAAAACGCTTCACGTTTTGAAGCGCAGTCAAATTAATTTGATCCAACACTGCAGTCGCAGTAAAAATAAAAAAGTAATAAAAATAAAATAATAAACAGAACCCATTAGGTGCCATAACAGATGTGAAACTTGATTAACATTTTTACTATTACAACCTATTGTACAAATGGTGTTTGTTTCCTGCCTATTCATGGAAATGTTTTACATTTGAACCGCTTTTTAAGTTGGACTAAACGGTTTCAACCACAACCGAAAACCAAAACAATTAAGGAAGTTACCAACAGAACGACGTTCTAACCGCTTCAATTGCCGGAACTGGTAAAAGCTAAGAGATGTCTTTTTTTTTAATTTGGAATATTTTTGGGCGTTTACGAGAAAGTGGAAAACATGACAACCGCTACATGCGCTTTTCAGCTCCTGAAAGCTCTATAAAAATGACAGCAGTATCTGTGGCCCTGAGTTTTCAACCGTTTATACTCGTTTCGTTTTAGCTTGAAAAGTTGACAAACCTAACCAACCAAAAAGGTTTTCCCCAAGAGAATGGAACACAATGAAAAACCGAACCAAGTTAAAACACGAAAATGCTTCATTTCAAAAATCCACCGTGACCTGATTTTTGGTATTCTAATCTATCATAATTTACACAGCAAACTTCTCTCATAAAATTTGCACAAGGGAAAAAGTTAACGTGTAACATTTAATATGGTTGCTATTACAAGCTACCAAATTGGAATTTAACTCTTGCCGTTTTTAAGTGAAGCGTTTCTTTGTGCATTTTCTTCTGGAAGAACAAACCGTTTTTTTCTGTCACTCTCAGGTTTACCGTTAAAAGTATCTTTTGTTTATTTTACTTATCATGCTCATTATCAATCCATAAGTACACTTGAAAAGGACAACTTATCCAAGAGTGCAAGAGAAAAAAGCGATACATAATTTTCTGAACTAAAACTGAGTTTCTTGTACAAAGCTTGACCAAAAGTTTGTGTGAGCTAAGGTACATACCGATTTGTACCCAATGCCGTATTTTGATTATTACGATTTCCCTTTGGTAGCTTTAAGCGATTTATGATTAATTTGATGGTAGACAAAGGTACGTGAAGTTATCAGTTGATCTAAAATATCTTACTCGACAAATAGTGTACAACTATGAAAACATGCCAATCCTGTTAAACACTGAGAAATGGTTGAAAATATAACATCTAGCAAAGTATATATGATTTTCATATTTGAGGAAATTCCAGCGAAAAATTCAAGCGGAAAACATTGTCAAAAACTAAGTTGTTACCTAAGATAACATATTTAACTTGAGGGACTCGCTATCAAAATATTGAATCACACAGTTGAAAATATGCTGTGTAATGAATTATTTTCGATAAAGCTGTGGGTTTGCTTCTTTAATAAGGAGAATTTAATATGTTGACTAGATGAGTTTTGATGACGGAAATGGGGATCGGAAGAAATAAGTGTCGTTCTTTGCATAACAATCATAATTTACTGCATTCTCATCGACAAAGTGCATCGCTTGTAAAAGGTGCCTGAAAAGTGTTGGGCCGACAGCAATAGCATTTGTTTTCAACCAAGTCTATTATTTTCCTAATAATATACATGAAAAAATTACTCGATTCTGATTGGCTGAGAGCAGTGCAGTTCAAGTGTAACACCAGTGCAAAAAGTGTAATACCAGTGCAAAAAGTGTAACACCAGTGCAAATTACACATCGATTTTCTGGATTATGATATTCTTTATTTTTAAACGAATCGCTTTGAGTTTGTAGCGTTATCAGTTGATCTTCATCAGCCAATCAGTAAATAAAGTGTCAAATCCGCGTCAAATGCTTACTTTCTGTCCGCAATGAGATCTTCCGGTACTTCTTCCAGGCGAATTTTTTCATGTTTATATTATTAATAAGTAATCATACGGCTTTTCTCGTTCAATTTG
Source organism: Ricordea florida (assembly GCA_949710005.1). Lineage (NCBI taxonomy): Eukaryota > Metazoa > Cnidaria > Anthozoa > Corallimorpharia > Ricordeidae > Ricordea > Ricordea florida. The sequence goes on along the minus strand of OX453286.1, from coordinate 16,378,568 downwards.
GAATTAATTTGTACTTGTGAGTTTTTCAAAAAGCTGAAATTGCACTCGCCGAAGCGGCTCGTGCAATTTCAGCTTTTTGAAAAACTCACTCGTGCAAATTAATTCCAAATTGAACTCGAAACCGTATGATTACCTTTACAAAGTTCACACTTCTTACCGGTTTTGTTGAAAGGTTTCAAGGATCTTAAAACAAAAATATTGCGTTTAATATTCGTTTAAAGTGACCAACTTCACCGTGGTTGTAAGAAAGGTATCAGTAAGGGGAAAATTTGCCATTTTACAGACTTTTACTTTTTTAAACGGTTGGATAAATCTTGAGGTTATCTTTAAAATTAAAAAAAGTCCACGAAAAAATATTATATCTGTCGCTAGTTATTGCGCGATAAAGATTTTTTGCACACTAATTACTTAATTGAGAGTTGACAAGTTCTGTCAAATGAATATCAATTGTCGAGGCAAGGTGTCACGTGACAACAATAACATGCTGAGTTTGACACGCGATTTCGCGCGCCATAATCAGTGCACGGATGTCTTCGAGGAACAACAAGCGATCTTGTCCTTTTTCATCGGCTAAAGAAAGGCCAAAGAAGGCAGAAAACACTTTTGACAAAAAGTGGGCCGCTAAATTAGCGGTAAGCGACAAAGGGTTTTATTACAATCAAGAAAAATTGCTGGATGGACTCGATCGCGATCACGAAAAATTTCATCACCAAACATCAAAAGATGATTTCGTGTTTACTTACCTTGGAATTCTGACTTCACACATGAAAAAGCGGTTTATTCACAGGAAAATAATTTAACGCGTGCCGTCGAGGGAAATTTGTACCTGTTCCATGTTAACTGTCACACTCCTATTGTTATATAGAAAGTTGATTCCTCTGCGGTTTCTCCATTGGTGTGATAATCTCATTACACTTGGATGCCGCCGAATTTTAGTTTTTCTCTGTTTCTTAAAAGTAAAAAATAGGCGAGTTGTACGTGCATTTCGAGTTCCAAGTCATCAGCCCCTGGACCAAATTGGCTGAAATTTGGAGACCAGGTTGTCAGAACGTTCGCCGACAAAACCGTGTCTGCGAATTCTGATTTTTTTTCTCATTAAAAAGTTATGCCTTTTTTTCGGGGGCAGTTCAATTTTTTTCCCTATTCAAACTTTATCCTCTTGTAAAAAAATAACAAACGCATGTGCCAAAAATCTGAGACACGGTTTTTGAGGTCAATGTGTGAAGAAACGGATGCCATGTTAATCGTTTTCTCCGACCTAATTTTAGCGGGCGTAGAACTTGATTTATGGGTTCGTGAAGCTTTGTTAACATATTCACATTTTCGAAAACCAGTAGATTTTTTACTGTTTAAACAGATCGGGTTATAATCTGTAGTTATTAAGCTTTCAAAAAATATACGGTTTATATGGGTTTTTGTTAAAACCAAGAGCGCTAGAGCGGACCGCGCGCGAATGGTCAAATGGGTTATACTGATACCTTAAGTCAATAGTCAATGGTATCAACTTATAAAGTAGAGCTAAACAACTTGTGTCTATCATTAAACAACCACACGGTTTCATACTAGCTACACAAGTTAAAACCTACGTTTGGTTCACGCAGTTAAATGGGCTGAGTACCGGTCAAGTAATCACTCCAAAAGTTCTTTCCTACACTGCTTGCGGAAGCCACCAAGTTTGTCTACTGATGTGCTACCTAAGGGCACTACATGCATCCTAAACAGTCACTCCTGTTTGTAACTCCAGACCAGTAAACCTACAGGGAAACAGGTAGGATTAAAGTCACGTTCGTGTTCTTGTGTTTTTTTGATCGCCAGTCGATCTCAATTAACACTGCGCTGAAATTTTACATAGTAAACATTTTTGATTTCGACTACCGCGTAAATTTAACGTTCGTCTACCCGAGCATGGGAAAGACGACCACCAGATCATATATTGCACTTTTAAAACAATCCGTTATGATTCTCTTGCTTATGGACTAATTTGCCGATTTTTTGCAAAGCCCTATAAGATTATATTTTGTGTTTGCAAAGGAGTTTGTACTGTGCTTTTTATGGACTATTTTGTCCACTGACCACTCAGCAGAGATCGATGTTGCCGTTCTGTAGGAGGGTCTCAATGGGGCCGGGACGTTTATGGCTAACGGTTAATATTTTTGACTGTTTAATATTTTTTACGGCTAACGGCTAAAATTTTTCAATATTTAGGCCTAACGGCTAATTTTTTTGCCCGTTTTACGGCTAAGGGCTGGTTCACACTTTGACATAAGCATAAGCATAAACATAAGCATAAGCATAAACATAAGCATAAGCATAAACATAAGCATAAGAAAAGTATGTGTGAACCGGGGTTACATAACCATAAGCACAAGCATAAGCATAAGCACAAGGAATGGAACGTTTTCCATTTCCTTATGCTTCTGCTTATGCTTATGTAACCCCGGTTCACACATATTTTTTTATGCTTATGTTTATGCTTATGCTTATGCTTATGTCAAAGTGTGAACCAGCCCTAACGGTTAACCCCATTAAGACCCTCCTGTAGGGCTACCTCTGTTACCTGGCCTTGATCTTATTGGTTTGCTTCTTCACATTGCCGGGGACTTTTTGCCATCCTGACTCAGAACAGTTTAGCTTTTTTTGCGTAAAATAGTAAAAATTCTCTTTTTTTGCGTCAGTCTTCAGTAAAAGGTTGAATGAAATACCATCTTTTGAGATCTGCATAAAATTTACTCCTTATCTCAAATTTATAAGCCGAACGGTTCAATTATAATTATATATTTTTCGTTCATAATATTTCACACTGCAAAGTTTTCAATTTTTTCATCTCGATTGTTACTTGTAGTTATATCGCTCTCCGAGCCATGTTGTTTTATTTGTCCTATTAAGATTGTTTTCTAGAATGAATGTCCACATTTTTAGTTCTCTTTCATGTTTCGTTTCATTTCTTTTATATTTTATCGTTCAAATTTAGGAGGACAAAAATATGCAAAAACCGGTCGTTTCCTTGATAACCAGGAAAGAGTCAACCAGAGCGAGCACGGTAAACGAAGTCTAGAAACACCTACCGTTTAACTGTACTAAGAGCCGAAGGTGCGAGGCAGAATTTTTATAGACCAATATCCACCAGAATATCAAAGAAAAATGCACTTAGTATATACCAGAAAAAATTCTTCTAAGACCAGTGTATCCAGTCAGGGTTGTGCAGGGTATTTCTGTTCACTATCCATTCAAGGTTTTGCATCGATTTTATTTCTTCAAAAATTAGTTCATACTGTCCTCCATCTCCATTTGAAAGACGATTATCCGACCCTGATTTTTGCTGGATCATTAACTCAGGACTGTGTTTAAAATGTGTTCATATTTGGTAATATAAAAGATTATCCTTATTTTGTCAGATTATTCTTATTTTGTTATAATTCATTATTGAGTTTCCTAAATTTCAGATAAACACTTTTTCGCTGCCAGCTTATTTTCGTCTTACTGTTTGTCTTTTCGCAGCAACATGGTGCAAAACTCGTCTTTCAGCATCACCCAAGATCGTTCCACGAGCTCATGTCAATCTGTACAGCAGAAGTATCTCTATTACACTGATGTCGTCGTCATCCCCTTAACATCTGTACTCGGCTTTTGGTGCTTCCTTTCTAGCGCGGTTGTAATTGCAGCCGTGTTCCGGAGCGGTTCCTTTATTCGTCCAGGGCTTTGGATTCTGTGCAACCTGACCTTAACTGACCTTGTCTTTGGTGGAACCATCCTCAGTTTTGGAATTGAGAAACTTGCAACTGGTAACTTATGTTTTAGTGCACAGCATGTTTCAAATTCTTACTGGTTCATTCCTTTTATCATCACCTCTATCGCCACCAAAGGAAACCTTGCAGTACTTACTGTTGATCGCTTCCTTGCTGTTGCTAAACCCATGCAGTACAAGTTCCTCATGACACGCGGTCGAGCTTTGACAGCCTGTTGTTTGGTGTGGCTCGTTTCGCTCTTAATTGGGCCTCAAAGGAATCTCAATCTTATGCAAATTAACGTATTTCAGCTTATATACACTTTCCTTGTCGTACTCTTTGGATTTGTCATCATTGTAGTTCAAATTCTGACAATTCGCACTCTTCGCCGACATAATAACGCAGTTGCTGCAATAACAGCAGAGACAAATCAAATTAATCCAGCTATGAACGCTGCAAACGCAGCCATTGAGCGTCAACTGACCATCACAACCAGTTATGTTGTAGCTGTGGTGGGCTTGGTTTATGTTTTGCCTGCAATTGCTTTCATCGTAAACCTAATTTTAGAGCTACAGACCTACAATTTTACATTAAGAGTTGGCGTTTTTAGTGTAATTTTATCTTCAAGTATCAACCCAATTTTGTATTATCGGGGAAACTCTCAGATAAGAAATGGGCTCTCTAAGCTTTTTAATAGCCAATGAAAGCCTTCGTTTATTATTTAATTTAACATAAACCAACTTGCATACCATCCCGACTCATGTAATCTGATTGGCTATCGTACTCATCCCTATCTCTTCACGTCAATTACACATCAAGCTCGAGGGTACAGTCGGCTGGTACGTAGTCGGCAAGAGGCGACTATCAGCAAAAGACACTCTTCTTATTGGGTTAGAATAACCCAATTGTCAGATCTTTTAGGTAAGGTTTATACATTTAACTTTATGTATTATTGCCAGGGTCTCGATCAGCTGACAGACCGTCCCCTGATTATCAATAAGATTACGCGTTTATCTGGAAGTTGTCTTCTGGGTTATCTATGTTGGATGCAAACCCAACTTACATAAAGCGGAAGTATTTACGTACAGGAAATGTCATTCAAGTTAACATTAAATCGAGGCTGTATTGCATCAGCCACCATGTATATATTTCATAGCCACGTGTAACTTCTAGTGTGTGCGAATGTCAGTGAAAGAAGAACAATAAATGTTTGGTTACAGTTGATCTTGGAGTCTTCAATCCACCGAAGAACAAATGGCCACGCTTGCAACAGGTTATGGGCCCAGCAGAAGGCTCATGTTCGACGGTGATGTTACGAAATACGAACTTTGGGAAGTAAAATTCCTGGGACTTATGAGACTTAACAAGTTGTACGATGTTCTCCTAGCCGAAGGTGAGCTAGATGACACAGAGACGGAAAAGAACATTGATGCCTTCGCTCAACTGATCCAGTACCTGGACGATCGAAGCCTGTCCTTAATTATGAGGGATGCGAGGGACGATGGCAGAAGAGCCCTCCAAATATTGAGGAACCAATACATGGGAAAAAGCAAACCACGTGTTCTTGCATTGTATACAGAACTAACTTCACTGCAGAAAGCCCAAGACGAATGCATAACAGATTATGTTCTACGTGCTGAAACAGCAGCTGCATCGCTCAAATCCGCCGGGGAGACAGTGAGCGACAGCCTTTTGATTGCCATGGTACTGAAAGGATTACCTGTGGAATACAAAACCTTTTCCGCCATTGTTTCGCAGCGCGACGACAAGATTCAGTTTCAAGAATTCAAAGTAGCCCTTAGGAGTTATGAAGAGACCGAAAGATCTCATATGCCGCCACAAATTGGAGAGGACAATGTTATGAACTGTAAACAGAAACATTCAGCATCGAACGGACATATAACATGTTACTCCTGCGGTCAACCTGGTCACAAATCAAGTGAATGTCGCATAAAGGAACAAAGGAAGAAGATTAATCACCGATGGTGCAGACACTGCAAGTCCAAGACACACAACACAGATGTTTGTCGCAAGAAGGACACAGCGAAAACCGTGAGTGACGATAAGAGGGGCGCTTCATTTGCGTTCAAAGTGACTGTAGACTCTCTTAACGTAACAAGAGAAAATTCCTTATTAGTAGATACAGGAGCTACTGCTCATATTCTCAATGATAAGTCCAAGTTTTTACATTTTGATGATGATTTCAAACCCGAAAATCATTACATAGAGTTAGCTGATGGCAGTAGGGCATGTGGTGTTGTGTCTGCCAGGGGCAGGGCACAAGTTACTCTGCATGATGTAGGGGGTGTTCCCTATGAAGTCTTTCTTGAAGACGCTTTATATATACCTAGTTATAAACAGAACATATTTTCTGTTCAATCTGCCGTTTATAGGGGAAATTCCATACACTTGACACCAGATTCTGCTGAGCTAAGTACACCAGGTGACACCAAATTTGCTATGAAGAAATATGGGAAGTTGTATTACCTCAACTATGCCGATTCCAGTAATGGTGCGCACAGTGCGGAAACTTGGCACAAAATATTGGGGCATTGCAACGTGCATGATGTTTTTAAACTAGAAAATGTTGTTGAGGGGATGAAAATAACAACAAAGCCCAAGGGTAAGCCTGAATGTGACACTTGTGTAAAGGGAAAGATGTCACAGTTTCGAAATAGAGAGCCAGATAGTCGTGCAACTGCACCTCTCGAGTTAGTACACACTGACTTAGCAGGTCCTGTCACACCAGGGTCAAGGGATGGTCACAATTATGCAATGGTTTTTGTGGACGATTTTTCTGGTGCCTTTGGGGTATATTTCCTAAAGAACAAGAGTGATGCCATCACAGCAATGAAGCAGTTCTTGGCTGATACTGCACCCTTTGGTACAGTCAAACGATTACGATCTGACAATGGGGGTGAATACGTTAGTGATCAATTCAAATCCTTATTGTTAGATAACCACATCAAACATGAACTTACAGCTCCCTATTCACCCCACCAAAACGGGACAGCTGAGAGAGCATGGCGATCGCTTTTTGATATGGCAAGGTGTCTGTTAATCGAAGCAGAGTTACCTAAACAGTTATGGACCTATGCTGTCATGACATCAGCACATATCCGCAACAGGTGTTATAATTCCAGAACAGGTAAAACACCTTATGAGTGCTTGACAGGTACCAAACCAAATTTGTCCAACATGCATGTATTTGGTTCATTGTGTCACGCTTATGTACAGAACAAAACCAAATTAGATGCTCGAGCTAAGGAAGGCATTTTTATAGGTTATGATAGGTCCAGTCCTGCATTTCTTGTTTATTACCCTGATCAAAACACCATCAAGAAAGCCAGATGTGTCAAATTCAGTGAGAGATTCGACCATAAAGAGGAAAGTGTTGAATTGTTATCTGATTCAGCTGAGTACAAAGAACCTGAAATGCAAAAGCCTGAGATTAAGGTAGAAAGTGTTAAGCGTTACCCTACCAGGGAGCATGTCAGACCAAAATACCTTGATGACTATGCAACAGGGGAGGAACTTGATCATGCAATTGATGATTTTGCAAATTTTACAGTTGACTACTGTTACACAGCTAGAAATGTTCCACAGTCATATGAATGTGCCATCACATCCCCAGAGTCTGGGAAGTGGAAAGTTGCTATGGATGAAGAGTTAAATTCACTATGGGATAATGACACATTTGAACTCACCTCCCTACCAGAGGGTCGAACTTCAGTGGGGGGAAAGTGGGTTTATACTATCAAATTAGGTCCCAATGGAGAGGAAAAGTACAAAGCCCGTTTTGTTGCAAAGGGTTACTCCCAGGCCCCAGGTATAGACTATCATGAGACATTTTCTCCAACTGCTCGTTTAACTTCGGTTCGAATGTTAATGCAATTAGCTGTTCAAAAAGGTATGGTTATCCATCAAATGGATGTTAAGACTGCTTATTTGAATGCACCTATTGACTGTGAGTTGTATGTTGAGCAACCTGAAGGTTATGAACAAAAAGGGCCCAATGGACAAAAACTTGTTTGCAAGCTAAAGAAATCATTGTATGGCTTGAAACAAAGTGGGAGAAACTGGAACAGTATGTTACATGACTATCTAACACAAGAAGAGTTTGTACAATCCTTAGTGGATCCTTGTGTTTATGTCAGGACTACTGAAAGTGGTCAAGTAATTTTAATTGTATGGGTTGATGACATAATTATTGCAGGTAGCAACACAGATGTGTTGAAAGAATTTAAAGAATGTCTTATGATGAAATTCAAAATGAAAGATCTGGGTATTCTATCATGGTTTCTAGGCATCCAATTCAAGTGTGGAAATGGGTATGTTGAAATGAACCAAACCCAGTACATAGAAAAGATTTTGTCTCGGTTCAACATGTCAGAATGCAAGCCAAAGGCAATCCCATGTGAGCTGGGTGTAACTAAGGGCAGTACAGTTAATGAAAGCAATTTTGAAAATGTAGGTTTGTATCGTGAGATTGTTGGAAGTTTGATTTACCTCATGACATGCACAAGACCTGATTTGTGTTATGTAGTCACATATCTTTCTCAGCATCTATCAAAGCCAATGAAGGCACATTATGCCATATCAAAACAAGTGCTGAGGTATCTAAAGGGTACTCAAGATAGATGCTTAAAGTTTGTAAAAGGGCCTGAAGTGAAACTAGAGGGGTACAGTGATTCAGACTGGGCAACATCCAGTGATAGACGAAGCATCAGTGGATATGCTTTTAAGTTATGTAGTGCAAGCTCACTGATATCGTGGAAGAGTGCAAAGCAGTCAGTGGTAGCACTGTCTTCTTGTGAAGCTGAGTATGTAGCATTAGCCATGGCTACCCAGGAAGCTAAATTTCTTAGGCAACTATTAGCTGATCTAGTGGGTCCCCCTTGTGAGGTTATTCGCATGTATGTAGATAATCAAGGGGCAATAGCACTGGCTAATAATCCTGTGCATCATAAGAGATCAAAGCATATTGATGTTAAATACCACTTCTTAAGATTAGAGATCCAGAATGGAAACCTCAAGCTGACATATGTACCAACAGAAAATAATGTTGCAGACATTTTTACTAAGCCTGTAACTAGGGTTAAACTTAATAGACTACTTCCATAAATGTTGTAAAGTTGTGATTGAGTGGGGGTGTTGGATGCAAACCCAACTTACATAAAGCGGAAGTATTTACGTACAGGAAATGTCATTCAAGTTAACATTAAATCGAGGCTGTATTGCATCAGCCACCATGTATATATTTCATAGCCACGTGTAACTTCTAGTGTGTGCGAATGTCAGTGAAAGAAGAACAATAAATGTTTGGTTACAGTTGATCTTGGAGTCTTCAATCCACCGAAGAACAAATGGCCACGCTTGCAACAATCTAACCTGTGATAAGAAGCGATAAGTAAAATCTTTAATAACTGCGATAAAACAGAGAATTTTAAATGAAGTATAATACTCGCTCTTTACTTAACTTAGTGGTCCTTCTCGTTTTTTAACGCCTTTTTACCATAAAAGAATCTTAAACTCGGAATCTCATTGTTAGAAATGGCGTTCTCATTCAAATCACTTCTTTTTTGTTGATTTAGGAATCAGAAGTAATGTTCCCAAGTCTTATTTTGACTGCTTGTTTTGTAAATAAAAAGATTTAATTATATGCATATTACATTGTGATTACTACAAAACGATCAAGGAGCTGTTGCCTTTTGTAATTTGTAGTTTTAATTGTCAGAGATTAATTGTCGAGTATTTTACATTGTGATCATCACTCAAGTTGCAGGGATTTATTCTTTAGGATTTTCCAACCATATTTGTTACTATTAGGTTAAGGTGTGGAGAATGACTTGTTTTTTCTTACTGATGGGTTGTATTTGTTGCATTGAAAATTCTGTGGATAGAGCCTATTTACTTTGAAATAAATGCACGTTACGTTTTGTCGTAGTGTTTTTACGAACAATTCATTTACCAGTGTACAAGTAAAATGTCAACGTTTACAAGAATCACTTCATCCGAAAAAAACTGTTACACACTCTCACCTGGTGCTCATCCAACTGGTTCAAACCGGTTGGATGACGTAATGTTCGACCCGATACTCTCCCCCTATTTGATTCACAGCTGTGGAGCAACTATAACTCATCTCCAATGTTCTGAAAAACAGTAACAGTAACGAGTTCAAGTACTACTAGTCATAATCACACTAGTCACTAGGACAGTTCATTGGCATTTTTCTTCTCCTGCAATACCTCTGATACGCTCTACTGCAGCTATGGCTGCTTGTCTTGGAGCAAATTCTCTGGCTCTGGGATTAAGCTGTGCTACTTGATTCGACTCTGTGTGTGTCACGTCGCAAGACAGCTCCATTGGACAAAGTTGTTGGATCGCCCGTTCCAGGTATGACTTTCCTGCTCTCAGTCTGGCTCCTCGGAGGACTACCTCACTTCCATTGATCAACTTGGTGACGATACCGATGTTCCACTTCCCATGATTACGCTCCTCGTTCCGTATTAGCACCACCTCGCCAACCTCGAGGGTTAGTTCCTTAGACTTGTGCTTTAGGTTGTGTCGTTCCCTTAGACTCCTTACATACTCTGCGGACCACCGCGACCATCAGTAAAACGTCCTTACAATGCCTGAGGTACCTTGCTCTCTTCCGTAATTCCACATCCTCTAACAAGTCCACTTGTTGCTCTGGAAGGACACATGATTCTCCATACATCATAACTGCTGGGGTAAGTACCGGAAGTTCAACATCTTCTTCTACATAGGTTAAGGGCCGGTTGTTGACGGCCACCTCCACGTCGAGGACCACTTCCTCTAGCTCACTAAAAGTAAGGTTTGCCCGTCCAATAACCTTGTAGAAAGCCTGCTTCACTACTCCAATTAACCATTCAAATTGTCCGCCCCACCACGGGACCCTGGCAAGATTAAACTGCCACAGCTTGTTGTGATTGGCAAGATAATCTTGGGTCATCTCATCTCTCATGATACTCCCTAGCCATTTGCTGGCAGCAACAAAGCTCCTACCATTGTCAGAATATATCTTCCTAGGTCTCCCCAGTCTCGCAATAAACCGCTTTAAACACTTTATGAAGCTTTCAGTAGTCTGGTCTGTCAGCAACTCTAAATGGACTGCTCTAGTTAGACTACATGCAAACAGGAAAAGGTGTGCTTTGCCTTGCTTCTTCTTGGAGACCTTGTACGCTATAGGACCAGCGAAATCCACTCCTATTACTTGGAAGGGATATGATCCTTCTGTACGATCAACTGGTTGGTCTGCTGGTTTTGTGACATGGAATTTCTTGCACCCATAGCAGTGATTAATGACATTCTTCTTCAGCTGCCGAAGGCGGAGTATCCAATACGTTTGTCGTACAAGCACCATAGTCTGTCTAACTCCCCCATGCAGGGTCAGGATGTGGGCATTTTGCACGATTTTTTTTGATAAGGTCACTCTGGGTGGCAGATACACCGGATAAACTCCCTGGATTCTTCCCTTGCATAAATACATCCCTTCATCACTCTTCTGAAGATTTAATCTTTTTTGGTCCTCCTGGAACTTCTCCGTCACACCGCATCTCCTTTGTTCAGGTCTTATCCACCACTTCACTGCTTTATCGGTTTCAGCTGTCGTCAAGAGACCTCTGATTCGATACAGTTTCTTGCTTCGGCAGTTCTGAGAAAACAGTCTGACCCATCCCGTAACTCTGACCGTCCGCCAAAACACATGCTTCTCCAGTAACTCATCAAGATTATCCTTTGGTTCGACTGCAACTGCAAAGATCTCCTTTGTGAGCGTAGCTTCTGCTTCTGTTTCTTTGTTAGGGTTCGTCACTATCTCTTCTGGCCACTCTTCCCGATTGAGAAGCCACTCTGGACCTGGTAACCACAAACTGGATAGTTGACCTGTCTTACAACCGCTGCTTCCTACGTCTGCCGGATTCCGTTTGGTGTCCACGTGCTTCCATTCAATGAAATCCTTGGCATTGATCTTGTGGACTTTATTAGCCACGTATTGCTTGTAAGAACTGCCCCCCGTTGATCCAGTGGAGGGCAACCTTGCTGTCACTCCAGCCATAAACTGACTTGGTTGGTCAGATAATGCATTTCGCACATTTTCTACAAGGTTTGCGGCCATATGTGCTGCTACAAGTTCCAGTCTCGGAATGGTAAGATGCGTCTTTGCCAATCTTGACTTTGCCGCAATTAAACCCTGGCTCACCCCTGAGACTTGTTGGATTACTGCATATACAACTGCTGATATCCCAGATCCACTTGTGTCGCCAAAGACATGTAGCTCAACTCCCTCAGTTGGCTCTTTAAACTTTGGTAGGCTTCGTGGCACTTCAATCATGCTTGGGAGACTCCTCACAAACTTGAACCACTCCTGCCCAATTTTGTCTGACATCTTCTCATCCCAAATTTAATGAGCTATTTTTGTTGCGGAAGCTCCCGGAATCCCAAGCTCGTGTTTCATTGGTCGGCAGCATGACCCAGTTGACAGCCGCTTTGATGAGGTGCAATAAGCCTTAAAACCTTTAGAAGTCTAAAACTCGGGCTTTATTTTTGCGTGGATTTCCTTGCTTCAAGCGAATTAATAGGGTATATAGATTTGACGGATTCTTATGAAATTTGGCCAAACTTTTCCTTGGTTATCAATGCGAAAAACGGTGTGAGGCTTTTTTGATATTCCAAATACTTCTCCTTGTACGCGCTCTCATGTGACGAAGATCGGCAAATATTTAATTCGCCAACTTCAAAATAGATTTCCTCGGCAACCAGTCGGAACATCGAAAAAGCCTCACACTCTGTTGTAGCCTATCACCTACTGATTGACATTGTGCTGTTTAATTGTTTGGTCGTACTTTCGAGCAGGAAGGCTGGTAATTCAGTTTAACAAATATTGTCAGTTTTGCGTTTGAAGGCTAGCGCGCGCTTACCATTAAATCAAATCTTTAAAAAATATATTTCTTCTGATTCTACATTTTATTAGCTTTACGATGATATACACTTTTCTATGGTTAGAGTATAAGCGGCACGCATACAAATGATTCTTCGGGAGACACCCCTGAAAGTCTACAGTAACCGTAAAATCAACAACATCAATTATAACTTGTGATCAACAACAATAATATTCATACTTCTTTGCCTCAAGTGGCATTACTAGATTATTATAACAGGAACAGTGAGGATTGCAAACTATATTTAGTTCTATATCTTCATTTACATAGTTTTTGTCCTCTTTGATTGCATTGTTAGAACAACTTATGATCAACAACAACAACAAGTTATGATCAACAATGTAACGTTTTGGGGAATAGAGAAGTGTTGTGAGTATCAGAAAACCCACATACTTCTTTGCCTTAAGTGGCATTATCAAATTATAGCAAAAGCAACAGTGAGGATGACAATTTTTTTTACCTTCATTGCATAGCCAGAACTATTTACATATGTCGTAGCAAAAACATCATGCCATCGCTATCCTTACTTAAAGCCAAAACAATACAAACTCAAAAGCTGGAGCTTCTCATTGCAAAAAAGATTAAGAAGGAATTTTTTCATTATAGAAAGTGGCAGAAAATGTTATTGTAAAATTTTAAGCTTTAAGCAGCAGATAGATATTCACGTAATTAATTAGTCAAAACAATAGATTTAGGTGCTAGTAGGCTAAAGACTTGCTTTCAATGTAATCATTTAGGTCTTGCTGACTGTGAAATGTGCTTTGTGTTATCGTGTTATCGTGAATTAGTTAGTGGTAATACGTCTGTTGTTATTGGATTGTAATGTAAGTTGCGTGGTTTGTAAAAAAAATCTGTTTGTAATGTCAATATAAAGAAAAAAAGTTGAAAAAAAAAAAATAGCCAGAAATTCCGAGCCAAAGTGGGTGGTACTTATTTCTGCTACGCACCAGCACACATGACAACCTGTCAATAACGCTAGGGTGTGATTGGTCCATCTGTTAAAGGTCAACCAAAATAGCGTAGCGCAATAAACCTCAGAGAGGGTATTTATCCGAGCTAAATGCTAATTCATCCGCTGATGCCGACTTTGTTTTACCAAAGAAAGGCTCGTCGAAAGACGTGAAAGAGTTGGAACGGTAAGTGTTTGGCTGTAGCGCATGATTTCTTTTTGACCGCAAACCAAAAAAAAAAAATGTAAAATTCCCTCCTAAAAAGCCTTATCCACCGGGCCTCTAGCCTCGTAATCACACCATGTAGGTACCAATTTTTTAAGCTTTTAATATCTTGAGCTGATGGTATCAAAATGGCAATCGTTTGGAACAGAATTTTATTCAACTACTGTTCGTGGATGCGTTCATACTTGCTTAAAGAAAGCTAAAAAAGCCGCAGAATTTTCGGGCTGTACAAAGTCTTTTTTGCCATAAATGTGGAATACCATCTTTGAACGTAAATTATTTGATTGGGATGGATCGATTCCAGCAGACGATTTCAGCTGAGTCAAGATGTGGAATGTGTCATTGACGAAGGTAGGCGCCATTTTAGTGTGCTGTAAAGGGCATTTATTCGGAATAAAATAACCAAGAAAGCCGCAACGAGTTTTTGATTTACCAAAACAAAACAATTATGCAATGAAAGTACTGATGTACGAATTTTATAAGCTGGTTTTATATGAATCCAATACTGGTCCTTCTCTTCTTCAGCAAGTTTAATATTCTAAGTGTTACGGTCCATTGCACACGCGCGGTTTGAAATTTCTGGCTATGGCCTTAATTTCTTTGTCCTCTTTGATCGCAAGAATAACTTGTGATCAACAACAACAACAATAAGTTACTATCAACAACAATAACATTCTGAGGAATAATAAAGTCTTGCGAGGACCAGAAAAGCCGCAAACTTCCTTGTTTCTGTCCGCTTGTAGTGAGTTCGCACGTCAAGAACAGATCTTTGTTTAAATCTATGGCCTAAATAGCCCATTTCCGATATATTTAGGCGCGTAAGACTGGTATCAAATAAAGGCGCGAAAGCGAGGCTTGGGGGAATAGCGCGCGAGAAATTAAAAACATACAGCGAGGAAAGTTACGAAATACTGTTTTCTTTTTAACCTTATTCTCACGTCCAGGATGGTTAAATACTGTGCTGTTGCACTTTGTACAAATGGTAGTCATAACCAGCCAAATTTATCTTATTTTCGCTTTCCGTTGGATGAGAAACTTCGCAAAAAGTGGAAAGCATTTTGTCGAAGGGCGGACAAAAAGTTTAACACTGTTGCAGATCCTAGGATTTGCTCGCAGCATTTTTTAAAAGAAGACCTCAAAAATACGCTTTCTGGAAAGACTGAAGTCATTTCGGGCGGTGTACCGAAAATATTTGATCCCAAGCAGCCCAAAGCAAAGAGCAATCTTCGTAAGGAGCGGCAACAAAAGCGGCATCGTCAAGCACAACATTCGGCAGATAATACAACAGAGGAGTTGCCAGCGAAAAGACAAAGGGAAGACGTGCAGGAAAATACAGCAGCGAACACAGGTGTATTCAACGACCACGATTACACGGTCCGCTTGGAAAACGTGAACGAGCAACACAGAAACGTGTTGTGTCAGACCGAACTTACAATGGAAGACCTCGCTAAAATGGAGCAGGGAATAAATCGGTCTTCGACTTCAACTCCAACCTCCAAGCAAGAAGTTAAAGTTGGCGCTAGTGTCCAACAAAGAAGAGAGCAAGTGGTTCAAGACGTGTTGAAAAGTGACGAATCTGTAAAATTTTACACAGGCATTCCGTCACTATCGTGTTTCATGCTTCTCTTCAATACCCTCCTTCCGTATGTGGGAAAAATGAAGTACTGGGACAAGAACAAACTTCAGAAATCCTACTACCAGGATGATCCTGAGAAGAAAAAACCAGGGCGAAAACGCGATGTTGGATTGAAAGAGGAGTTTATTCTTGTTCTGTTGCGGCTGAAACTAGGTCTTATGGAAAGGCATCTTGCGGACATGTTCGCAGTTTCTGTCAGTACAGTTAGTCGGATTTATATCACATGGGTTCGCTTTTTAGCTCTGACTTTAAAAGATTCACTACTTCGCTGGCCATCAAAAGAAGAAATTAAAACCCACATGCCTAATTCGTTTTCA
This sequence comes from Ricordea florida, assembly GCA_949710005.1. NCBI lineage: Eukaryota > Metazoa > Cnidaria > Anthozoa > Corallimorpharia > Ricordeidae > Ricordea > Ricordea florida. The sequence goes on along the minus strand of OX453286.1, from coordinate 16,362,752 downwards.
AAATACCCAGGTACACGCGTCATCATAGACTGCACTGAGTTTTTTATTGAGAAGCCTTCCTCCCCAAGTGCACAAAAGGCCACATGGAGTGATTACAAGCATCACAACACTGTTAAGTTACTGGTAGGAATAACCCCATCTGGAGCTTTTTCTTTTATCTCCAGATTGTGGTCTGGGAGCACAAGTGATCGGCGAGTTACTCAAGAAAGTGGTCTTATAGACATTCTAGAAAAGGGGGACGAAGTCATGGCGGACAGGGGTTTTACAATCAGAGATCTCCTCACAAAGAGAGGAGTGAAACTCAACATGCCCCCTTTTACTAAAGGTAACCAATTCTTTTCTTACTATCCTGAAAATGGGGATTTCTCTCTTTTTGTTTTTCATATACAGCTTCTCTCCAAATGCCAGTCACTATAAGGTATAGGCAACCACTTCCCCTGGGGTGGGGGGGGGGGTACTCCCTATAGTGTTTCAAAACACAGGGAGGCTCCACCTGAAAAGGGTAGGGATTTTATGTGTTGGGTATACAAAAGGGCAGGTGAAACAATCATTTAGGTATTTAAAAGGGTGTTTCAAAACATCTCAAAAAGACCTACCAAACAATTTATTGAAAGGGTTCTTCATGTAAAAAATTAGGTAAAGGGACAGGTATGTGAAAGGGGTACCATTTTCTAGCAAAGGTATATATATATAAGAAAGGGATGCCTTTTCTGTCGAAAATGGTGTATGAAAGGCTAAGGGTTTTAACCTTGGGGTGGAGCCTCCCTGTATAAAAATAATTTGAGTCAACCCTCAAAGGCCACTTCAAAGTTAACCCTTTAAGCTCCAATATCCACATACAAATTCTCCTGACTGATCTCCATACATTTTCTTATAGCATTTATGAGAGAATGTTTTTACAAGTTCAAAGCAATTTTATAACATTCATAACCTCTTTTCTCAACCTAGTGTTGATATTGTTTGAAGAAATTTGATGTTGGTCACTTGGGTCTTATAGGGTTAACTGCTTAATTAAGAGTTTTAATTTTTCACACAGGTAAACAGTTGTCAAGGAAGGCTCGTAAAGAAACAAGTTCAATTGCAAAAGTGAGGATACATGTTGAAAGAGCTATTGAGAGGTTGAAAGAATTCAAAGTATTTCAGGGAAACATCCCATTAACATCTTTAACGTTAATTGACCAGGAGGTCATTGTTTGTGCTTCATTGTGTAATCTCCTTCCTCCTCTAGCTAAGTAGTAGTTATAGTATCTCAAGTTTGTATTCGATTTGAAGAGCCAGAATAACTGTGTTGCTGTACAAACATTTCTGAAAACAAGGTGAACTGACATCAATTTTCCCTGGAACTACATGTATAAGAGACCTTACCGTGTCATTACCATAAAAGAGTAAATGTGCTGTTTATGTTGTTGAATTTCAGGTTAAATCGATTTTTTACTAGTTTGTTTTGTATTTTCATTGTTAATAAATTGTGGTAATATATTTGGGGCAATGAAAAATACCAATCAAACTAGTTTCAAATCACTTTTACCTGAAATTAATTTCAAACTAAACTAAAAATTTTAACAGTCATGGTAATTTTTTAAGTATTTTTTGAGTCAGTAATTCAGGAATCATGTATCTAAGGTAGAAGTCTGTTAATTTTTTCAGCATTCCTTCCCAAAATTCCTTATTAAACTGCACCTCTATAACTAGAATTCCTTTGTTTGTGTATATAATCAAATCTGCATTTTTTAAACAAGTTGTGGCAAGTTCCCCCTGTATCTGGTAATACCATCTTGTTTCAGTCTTCAGTTGGTACGTTCCATTAACTTTAGTGATGTACTCTGATGCTGCAATATGCGGAGGGAGGTTCCGTTTTGAAAACAGGCTTTTGATCTCCACGACTCTCTTACCACAGCACTCACAATATCGGATACCATCTTGGCTAGGTGTGTCATACTAGGTGTGGCCAGGATGTATTGACTACAAGTCCACTGTTTTTAACACATAGGCCTTGGTGTTTTTTGTGAGATTTTTTGATGTATAGGTCTATTGCTGCCTGTTCTTTATCATGCCCCCACTGAAATTGCACTGGAGTTCTCTCTGCTGGCAGTGGACAGTAATTGAGAAGTTCTTTTAATGTGTTATCTTTATTTGTAGATTTTCTAAGATGACATATTTTATAGAAGTTAGACGCAGTGAGTCTTCCAACGCTCTGTTTAGACCAGAATTCAGTCTCCCCTTGGCCCTTGGTTTTTTCATTGATCACGTCAGCCTGCTTCTGAGTAAGGGAAATGGCTTCAAAAAACTGTGAAACTAACTGAGTGTCAACTGATTCAGAATCACTGACTTGGATGTTGTGTAAAGAGACAAAGTTATCTCTAATGTCAGAGATAGTAAAAATTTCAACAGCCTCTACCTCTTCAACAGATTCAACATTTTCATCTAAGGTAATGAAAGATTGCAGAACATCTTCATCGACAGTTGAAGGTGGACAATGAGAAAGCACATGAAGTCCAACAGCACTACTGAAGACCTGCTGCAAACCTTCTCTTAGTTGTCTGTTCATAGTATCAACATCAGGTATAATGGACCTGGGATCAAATTTATTGATATCTGCATAAACTTTTTCATCCTTTCCATATTCACTCTTTGTTAGCTTAAGTTCTTGTAACAAACAAGAGTTGGTGTTAGAATTCGATCTTCTTACCCATTGGCACTGACTTGATGTGCAGGATTTAACATCATTTATTCGTGCTGTGTGTTCAAGGTCGAACAACACAGCGGCAATGTGACGACATGTTCCGTCTAATCTACATGCAAAGAAAAACAACAATGCAAGGAAAGGATTGTGAGGATTACTTTTGGGATGAAAAATGGCTCAAGTAATGCAAAATACAGAGTAATTAAAAATGTTTTACTCACCCTACTGACCCTACCCCCCCCCCCTCCCTGCACCACTTTCAAAGTAATTTCAAATAGCAAACTTTACTTCTGACCATTCTCACTGAGTAATATTCCATTTTTTATTATTATTTTATTAGCCACTACATTTTAACTTACATTCCATCTCCACAGGAGTTCACAATAAAGAAAAAAAAATGACTGATTATCATAAGGAAAAAAAATTAATTTCTCACCCTCCCTTACAAGGGCAAAATCCATCTTTAACTACACCAGAGTCCTCCATGATTAAAAAACCATTGTAAGTCAGTTTATTATCGTCAGTTTTTGACCTCTCCGTTGGGATTACCTTAAACTTGAATACAGTACAACTCAAGTCCTTCACACAATACATCATGCAATCTTGAACATGACCATCAGAAAATAACTTGTAGCCAAGTAACGACTTAAACGACTTGAGGTTCTCGGCAGTGTACTCCCCAGAGCCAATCAAGTACATATACAGATCAGCGAAAGTAAATGGTGGCATCTTAGAAAAGTCGTAGCTCCAGTTCTGGATATTTTCCAGGCGAGGTATTGTGCCCTTTTCAGTTCGTAGTTTACCAGCTATCACGTCTGAGATGTCTTCGTCGTCTTCATCAATCCTTTGTAATTTGATTTCACGAGCCTTTACTGCGAGTTCCACCAGTTCAGCTTTACGTTTAGTGCGTCCTTGATCAGTCACCTGAATTCCTCTGTTTGTTAAATATTCTTTTAACCAAGGAACGTTCTTTTTATCAAATTGTACTTCCATTTTCCTCGCTGTGTGTTTATAATTTTCTCGCGCGCTATTCCCCCAAGCCTCGCTTTCGCGCCTTTATTTGGTACCAGTCTTACGCGCCTAAATATATCGGAAATGGGCTATTGTAAACGCAAATATCCAAGAAAATGGTTTCTTTGTTTAATATTTCAGCCGTGAATCCATTGGTTGGATGATATCTGTAACCTGTTCAATGGACCCATTTATATCCTCAATTATTATGTTCCATAAAGAGAACACATCATGGCTGTATCTTTTCTACACCAGTGGCTTTTGTGTGCTCTTATTCAGGATTTCTGTCTCAACCGTTGCCACAAATGGGTTGGCAAAAGAGACTGCCATTTTAGTTCCCATAGCGGTTCGGTGTTTCTGAAGATAATTTTTTTCCATTAAACTGGAAAGAATTCTCCTTTAGTATAAGTCTGAGCATCTCTCTGACGAAATGGGTTGAAATAGGAGGCTTGTTGTTATGGAAACACTAGTATGCGGTGCACACGGTAGTAATTACATAAGGCCTTCCTCCTGCTGTAGGTTTTTGTACAGGCTGGTCACATCCCGCATAGACATAAGGATGGTCTTTAATAGAGCAACAGTCAAGACTTGGTTTGCAATACGCGCTAACGTTTGTTATCATCAGGATAATTAACAACTATTCACCGAAGTGGAGGTGGCTAGCCACCGACACTGAGGTGAATAGTTGTTTTAGTATATACTAAAACAGTGAGATAACTAAAACAGTAAGATAATGTACACCAGAATAAGAAATTGGCTTGGAAAATGGAGGACTTCTCAAGTGACAATCCGACGCAGCGCGGATCGCCGTAAGGAATTTTGTGTTGTAATGACTGCCGTACGTCTAGTTCTAGTGGCGTCATTTTTTCAGATGGAGTCGCAAACTCTTTGTTTATTTGAATCCATTCTGCAAAAAATATAATTCAACTCTGGTTGTCAAGTGAACAAGTGACATCAAATTTGGTTACGCAAGATTAATTTGCATTTGTAAACAAAGCCTTTCTCTTCAGTTTTTATCGATAAACTCCGGGTTTAAAACATAAGCCATTACCTCTGAACTCGGCCAAGCCAAATTTAGTCGCTTTCTTGGAGTTTTCAGGGACTGTTTGGATTATTTCTTCGCTTGTCATGGATGCAAACCGGGACGCCATATTCACACGGCGGGGCGAAAAATTCGCAAGTTGCTCGGAGGTAAATAGCACAGGATATTCGGAGTTTGACTAGCCAATCAGAGCGCACCTTCAACGCTATCCACTGTTTTAGTATATACCAAAAAACTATGATGCTACCACTAAGGCTTTTTTGAATCTTTAATCAATTTAACAAATATTTATTTCACCGTCCGTCGGCCTACCTTGGGACACTATATACGTTAGAATAAAAAATAAGAAAATCACTGCTCCATAAGGTTTACTGTTACCGCGGAAGATCGATAAATATTGGAAAAGATTGTTGTCTGATTGCTTTGTTGTTTTTCATTTTTACCGCTAGACAACTTAGTAATTGTAATAGGACTGAGTAGAGTCCAATGCAGTGTGTAATCATACGAGTGCTAATTAACAAAATCCGACAACTGCGCGAGTATGATCACAGACAGCGCCTGATTACAGACCAAATTGGACGACATGAAGTCTTATCACCAATTAATCATAAAAATCACAATTTCCGAGAAAAGAAGAACAGCCAAATGCAAGTTTTGAGAGAAAGTATTGTCATCGTTCAAGGGAAAAAAATCTCCATTTTGAAGAAAGTGGAAAGTAAGACGTCTGTAACACTGGCTCTTTGGTGGTTGAAACCAAGGTTGACTGTGATAGGTTGACTTAAACTGCTACTTTGAATGTGATTGGTTGATTTAAACTACAACTTTAAATACGATTGTCTAATTCAACTTTCCGATAACAAACTGTGAGACAACAACTTTGCAAGTGAATTACTGCGGAAAATATGAGTTTTTTAAATTATCACAATCAAGGAAATTGTCATTTTTATGGTTAGTGAAGGTTATCAAATTGTCATCCTTAACAAAACAATGAATCGATCGTAGGCCAAATTGATAATTGGATGGAAAATTATCTTTTTGTGCCAGTAACTTCTCCTTCAAGCTGTAATAATATACCCGAAGAGTTTAGTTTAGTTTAATGAATTCGTCACTAAATATTTTATACAATGCCGGGTCTAAGCTGTGATGGTGCAAAAGAAACGGCACGATCGCGGATTGCGAAGGGTTGAAAACTATTTTTCAAGACTAATAACGACCAAATTGCATATTACATCAGCCAGAAAAACAAAGAAAAAACACTTAATTTACAACGCCAACTCGTTTGAAACCCATCAAAATAAAACCAGGAAGGCACCAGCAAAACAGCTGTAACACGTATTGAATGGGTGGTGAAGAGACTGCGCGGAAACAAGTCAAGTTTATCATTATAAGGGCTGCCTGGGTAGCATTTTTTGCCTCTCTTTTGGTACGAAAATAAAATATGAAACTTTTTCCCACCAAACCTACACACCATTTGCCACAAATGCCACACACAGCAAGAGTTTTGTAGTGCTTTTGTGAATGCTGTTACCCTTGAAGCATGTAAACAAAGCTGCTGGGCTCTGTTCGATTCTTTGAATGCGACAGACTGTTAACAGATGTATTGATCATGTTGTTGGCTGTCTGGGATCACTTTTATCCTTAAAGCTATATAGATACAGGGAAAAAAGACAAAAGATTCAATGGTATACAGTTAAACAAGAAGACGGCTCGAGGAAATTCTGAACTGATTGAAATGCGAGTTTCCCGGCAGCTCTTTCTGGAGGTGGAATGTATTCCTTTAGTTACCAAAGCCAAATTTTATTTATTTGATGCATGCAGGTTCGCTTGCCTTCAGTTGAGCAGTGATCGTAACACGCCAGTGAAACAGTATAAACTGATTTGGTGATTAGAAGGCAATTCATGGATGACTACCATGTTAGACCTATGAACTGACACACTGGAAAGCCACAAAATCTGCAAGAACTGAGGAGAAAAGTCAGCAAAAACGAAGCAAATCTAGCAGATTCCATACTAAAGCAGACTCCATTCAGGCCGCACAACTTGATTGTGCATCGCTCTCCTTTCTAATTCTAGGGTTTTGTAATCTAAGTTAGTTTCTTTGCATTCGGCAATGATAACATGAAGTCGTAGAAACGCTTCAGTGATTGGTTTACTTTTTACCTTTTCAATTCTAAGTTTTCGTTACCTTCAGTAAGTTTGTTGCTTCTGGTTAACATTCGGCAATGATGAAATAAAGTCGCAAAAAAGCATGTAATGCTTCTTTTCCTTTACAGTTTGCTGCCTTTATAGAACAAAGCGGTAATCATGCATACGTTATCATTATAAATGCTGTTCCTTTTTAAATCAGCACAGGTGCTGGGAACTTGCTAAACCAGGAATCATCAGTGGATCCAACAACACAATTCGAAGCCAGACCTGCAAATTGACCAGACGGAGAAAATCGAATTTGCAGAGTAAATAAACTCTACAAATGATGAGTGTTCCTGGGATCGTAGCTTGGCTTTCCTGCCAGGTAATATGTGAGAGTGATGTGTTTTAAGTACACTATCAGACAATGTTGAAATGCTCCAGTCAACATATTAATTTAAATGGTATAGCAAATAGAATCTGAGCAGTTGTGGTCAAGATATGACATCCATGACATCCCGGTACCAAAACTAAACCGAGCTAACCTGTCCACACTGTGCCGGTACAACTTGTGAGTGTGACGGATCCAAAGCTGTATCTGCTCCTGGAATAGGTACAAAACTTGTCCGGATAGCAGCCACAGTGTAAATGGAAGGCCCTTGTCCGTTTAACTTTTATACCGAATGCAAAGTGGATCTATTACAGAGCATAGTCTAAATATAAAAATCCATGAATTGTGTGTTTAATGGTAACAGGCAAACACATTGATTGAGCGGCGAGAAAAATGTTCAGATCTTCGTTCAGATCAAGGTTTTTAACGCACACTGTCTGACATGAGATGTTTGTTGTATTGATATAAATCAATGACTGCTTTACAGCAGTTGCAATGTTTTGAGTTCAAAATCCAGTCCTTTCACTGATAATAATGAATAAAATTCAAGAATTGTCCCTGAAAAAGATGAGCCGAACTTGAACTACCTTTCCTCTTAAGAAACGCAAAAAGGAGCACTAACAACAAAGTAGAAAGCGCTCACTTTCAAGGATAACAGTGAGTAACCATAGAGTTAACCGAGCGCTCGGTTTGGATTTGTTCAGCTTACTGATTTTCATAAAGAAAGTCATTTTAACACGCGTCTGCCATTTTAAACAAACTCACGCAATCTTTTTCTCTTGAAAAATCCCAGTTCCAAGAGTGAGGCGTAATTATTTTTTATTTGGTTTCGTCTAACTGTTTTATATTTAATTAATTTTATATTTAATTTAGTAGGGTTGGCGCAGTGGTGAGAGCGCTCGCCTTCCACCAATGTGGCCCGGGTTCGATTCCCGGCCCCGGCGTCATACGTGCGCTGAGTTTGTTGGTTCTCTACTCTGCTGTGAGAGGTCTTTCTCCTTGTACTCCGGTTTTCCCCTCTCCACAAAAACCAACACTTGATTTAATTTAATATGATTTGATTTGATTTGATTTGTGCTTTACAGTGTCCCCAATTACTACGTCAGTGCTCTCTGAGATACAGTTGACACTCAAATAAAGTTCATTATTAATTAGTTTTCCCATCCAGCAACACGTTCAATTTTGTGTTCGGCTTGAAAAATTTCGGCGTAGATAAATTTGTCCATTACAGCAAGTTGCCTTAACTCCTAGCTTTCTTTCACCGTTTTCAGAGCTGAGACTGTTTTTCAAACGGAAGGGGCAATTTCTCGTAATTTGCTATGAATGTATTTTTGACATTCTTAGGTGAGTACAAAATTAAAGCGAAGTTAACCAAGCGGTACTCGGCTTACAATAAGGCAGCAGATGGTAGCTTTTGATAAATTTAAAACAATGCTAAACGTACTATGGCTCCTGTACTAATGGGTTATTTATCGTTAAGCTTCACGGCTTCAGTAATTAAGCTATCATTTGAAGAATTTTTTTCGCCATCTGAAAAAAGCTGACCAAGGAGTAACATTTTAGACAACTGCTGATTAAGAATGGGTATGATGTTAAGACTCCTGGATTCTTCTTCCATATAAAATAAACAGAGTAAATTGTCACTTTAAAATGATGAAGGTGAAATTGCTATTTAGGTGCTTTTTGCAATTATTTCAAAATTTTTCCTCTCTTGTGAAAACTTCACGCAGGCTATTAACTGTGTATATTGTCTTATTTTGTCCCAAAAATTGGATATCCGCTTAATTCCGACCAAAAGAATATGCTCTAATTTTGACAATTTTGATCGCAATAATTATTGCTAAAAATTTCCTTCATGCTGCTAAGGTAAATTTTCCTGTTACGTTTCTCGTGACTACAATGCAAATGTATGATTTATGTGATTTTATTATTTCCCGACTAAAATATTAAACGATATATATTATTTTCTCCTTTTGATTATAATGCACCAAATATTTTCCCCCAAGCACTCAGTCAAAATTCATCACATGAGGCGATTTAATCCATGTAATTTCGTAGAGAGATATCCCTTCCGTTTCTCAGATTTGAAAGCTTTCAGGCCCGATTGCGTTTCAGTCTGTGATGAAGAACGGTTTCAGAATTTTTACAATTATTTGCAATCAATTATTACGACAGCCATTGTAAAAATTTATCTCTTTACTCAGCTCTTCCATTTCGTAAAAGGCATCCATGTTACGGACGAAGGCGCGCAGTTAAATGGAAAACAATATAAAAAGCAGACATGTAAGAAAGACCATTTAATAAACGAAGCAAACTGCATAAGTTAAACCTGAAATCAAACACAGTACATGATGTATCCTGAGAATGCTGATATAGTGTGCCCACACCGAAATACATTGACCTAAATAAACATAAGTAATATAAGAACGTTTAACGGAAAATTATTTAATTGTGACATTTTTTGGCATAATTTCACGCTACGGCTTATCAAAAATAATGCGAGCAGGCCATTTAGAGGCAGTTGAGAGTTAAAAAGGATTGTGTACTTTGCTCTATGTGGCGGACAGTCTTGTTTATACTAATTAGCATAGGTTAGCTGATCTGGAGCAAAGGTTGGTTGGGGATAGCAAGGAAAAACGATCGTATAATACAGGTATTAAATAATTTTTTTTTTTTCGTTTTTAAGAAACACCCAATGGGCCTCTACAAGGCTGTTATTCCAACTTTGAGATCGTGTTCGGTTGTTTTCCAGTCTCAATTACAGCTGAGGAAATGTCAGGATTCATTTGACGTTCTTTGCTGAGCAAGCGAATTTTTGATTTTCAGTGTAGTGGTCATTGATAAATAAATGCAAAGGATATGTGTTTAAGGTTTTGATCTGCGCTCTTAGGCCTGTTTCCACGATGTTTTGAGTTTTGCCGAAGCGACCCTTCTTCTCAAGTCAGTGACTTAAGTGGAGTGATGTGAAAAAAATTGTAAAAAGCAGTTTCAACACGTTGTTCTAAACATCAAGAACAGAACAAATACCACCATCCCATTCAACCCTTCAGACCGTCAACCCAGCAAGTCCAAAAAACCGTTCAATAAAGAAGAAAATTGGTCTTCGGTGCATTGTTCAATGCACGGCTCCTCTGTCAACTACAGAGTCCAATGCAAAAATCCTACCGCATTTAAAGTTGTGTCTAGCACAGTTGCAGAGTACCTTTCAGCCTTACATGTTAACTGAACGTTTAATTACTTTATAGCATATCGCTATGAAAACGCCTCACGTTTTGAATGGCCGTCAAATCAATTTGGTCCAACACTGCAGTCGGCGTAAAAATAAAAAATAATAATAATAGTAATAATAATAATAATAATAATAATAATAAACAGAACCTATTAGAAGGTGCCATAACAGATGCGAAACTTGATTAACATTCATGCTATTACTACCTTTTGTAGAAATGGTGTTTGTTTCCTGCTCATTGATGGAAATGTTTAACATTTTAAACGCTTTTTAAGTCAGTTCCAGTTGGAGTCAATAGTTCTGAACGGTTTCAACCACAACGGAAAACCAAAACCGTTAAGGAAGTTACTAACAGAACAACTTTTTAACCGCTTCAATTGCCAGAATTGATAAAAGCTGAGAGATGTTTATTTAAATTTGGAAGATTTTTGGGCGTTTTTTTTTTTTTTACTAGAAAGTGGAAAACATGACAACCGCTACATGCGCTTCTCAGCTCCTGAAAGCTCCATAAAAATGACAGCAGTATCTGTGGCCCTGAGTTTTCAACCGTTTATACTCGTTTCGGTTTAGCTTGAAAAGTTGACAAACCTAACCAACCAAAAAAGCTTTCCCTAAGAGAATGGAACACAATGAAAAGCCGAACCAAGTTAAAACCCCGGGGGGAGTACTGCCATATATGGGCTATGTAGGTATGTGCCGCTGTGAAGGGCATGGTTTTCAAGCAGTTTACTCTAGGATAGGGTATATAAATAAGAACATTTGGGTCTAGAATAAGGTATCATTTTTCAGGAAACTGATCAATTGGTTTAAGATTTTATCTAGACTAGGGAAACAGCTACTCTAGGATAGGGGGATTTGGGGAGTTTACTCTAGTATAGGGTAGCAAAATTTAGCTGAATTAGCTCTGGTATAGGTTAAGGGTTCCAGGGTCCCAGCGGCACATCCCCACCCAGAAATTCCTAGAGTACCCCCCCCCCCCCCCGGGGTTAAAACACGAAAATGCTTCATTTCAAAAACCCACCGTGACCAGATTGTTTGGTATTCTAATCTATCATGATTTGCACAGCGAACCTCTCTCATATCATTTGCACAAGGGAAAAAGTTAACGTGTAACATTAACATGGTTGTTATTATGATCTTCCAAATTGGAATTAACTCTTGTCATGTTTAAGTGAAGCGTTACTGGGGATCGGAAGAAATAAGTGTCGTTCTTTGCATAACAATCACAATTTACTACATTCTCATCGACAAAGTGCATCGCTTGTAAAAGGTGCCTGAAAAGTGTTGGGCCGACAGCAATAGGAATTATTTTCAACCAAGTTTAGTATTTTCTAAAGTTCACACCTCTTACCGGTTTTCTTGAAAGGCTTCGAGGATCTTGAGACAAAACTCTTGCACTTAATATTCTTTTAAAGTGACCAACTTCACCTTGGTTACAAGGAACCTTAAGTCAATAGTCAATGTAATCAACTCATAAAGTAGAGCTAAACAACTTGTTTCAATCATTAACCACACGGCTTCATACTAGCTACACAAGTTAAAACCTATGTTTTGCTCACGCTGTTAATTGGGCTTATTACCGGCTAAATAATCACCCTAAAAGTTCTTTCCTACACTGCTTGCGGAAGCCACCAAGTTTGTCTACTGATATGCTACTCAAAGGCGCTACATGCATCCTAAATAGTCACTTCTGTTTGTGACACCAGGCCAGTAACCCTACAGGGAAACAGGTAGGATTAAAGTCAGGTTCGTGTTCTTGTGATTTTTGATCGCCAGTTAATTAACACTGCGCCGCAATTTTACGGAAGAATTTTTTTTTATCCACTACCGCGTAAATTTAACGTTTGTCTGCCCGTGAATTTCACTGGCTTTACGCGTAAATAAAATTACAGACAATGTATGGTGCTTTCACGTAAACGTAGAAAGTTGAACAGCATTTACGTTTACGTGAAAGGCGCGCTCATCGTCTATAATTTTATTTACTCGTGTAAAACAATTTAAATTCACGCCTGTACGTACATTAAACTTGCGCGATAGTGGAAATCCAGCCTTAGAAGTGCTTTAGTCGCTTACACTAGTTCTGTAGGAAAGCCCAGTATTTACAGCTTACGTTTCGTTTGGGAAACGGGTACGATCAAACTTCTTTGGTATTTTGTTTATCTTTATTAAATTTTTAAAAATGAATGTTAAATAATTTTTTTTTCTCCTGTTAAGAATTTGGCCACTGCTCAGAAGAAGAGCGAGATAACGTTTTTTTCCCAGAATTTTTTTTTTGAGATTTGGCATTTTGCCGAGCATGGGAAAAACGACCACAAGACCATCCCCATATTTCCCACTTATAAAACAATCTGTTGTTCTCTTGTTTAGGGCTGGTTCACACTTTGACATAACCATAAGCATAAGCATAAGCATAAGCATAAACATAAGCGTAAGAAAAATGTGTGAACCGGGGTTACATAAGCATAAGCATAAGCATAAACACAAGGAATGGAACTTTTTCCATTTTCTTATGCTTCTGCTTATGCTTATGTAACCCCGGTCCACACATATTTTTCTTATGCTTATGTTAAATGATGCTTATGCTTATGCTTATGTCAAAGTGTGAACTAGCCCTTATGAACTATTTTGACGATTTTTTGTAAAGCCCTACAATATTATATTTTGTGTTTGCAAGGGAGTTTGCACTGTTGTTTTTTATGGACTATTGGCCACTCAGAGATCGATGTTGCCGTTCTGTAGGGCTGTTACCTGAGCCTTGATCTTATTGGTTTGCTTCTTCACATTGCCGGGGACTGTTTGCCATCCTGACTCAGAACAGTTTAGCTTTTTTGCGTTAAATAGTAAAATTTATCTTTCTTAGCGTCAGCCTTCAGTCAAAGGTTACATATAATACCATCTTTTGAGAGCTGCATAATTCTTTTCTCAAATTTATAAGCCGAACTGATCCAATCATAATTTGATTATTCATTCATAATATTTCAAACTGCAAAGTTTTCAATTTTTTCTTCTTGATTGTTACTTATAGTTAAATCGCTCTCCCGAGCCATGTTGTTTCATTCGTCCAATTAAGACTTTTTTCTAGGATAGCCTGCGTAGCAGTCTTTTTCGTTTCCTACGGAAGCCTATAAGGGACATTCGAGATGCGTCTTAGTAGGAGAAGAAAAAAAATTTCTGGAGGTAAATGCGACATAAAAATGCGAAATGGGAGATAAAAAAAATGCCAGATGCGAGATAAAAATGCGAGATGCGAAATAGGGCCTTCTCCGCTTTCAAAATGGCAGACGGAGAAGCGGCTGCTGATAATATTGCCTTATAAAGCTACGTGGCTGCTTATTTTCCTCTGTTTTTAGTGTCGGTTATGATTATGGGAAATGGAGTTGCCTGTACTTATTCGTATTCTTCTTGCATGTCTTTCTCACTACGTAATCGAACTTCTATATCATCGAATACAATTAAGAGGATACGATGTTGCTGGGCATTTAGGGATAGTGCTGGTATGTAGCTGGGAAGAACAGCATCTACACGGTTCGTCAAAGTGAGAGAGACATGCAACAAGAATACCAATAAGTACAGGCAACTCCGTTTTCCATAGCCATACCGATACAAAACACAGTGGAAAATAAGCAGCCACGTAGCTTTATAAGCCAATATCATGGCCGCTTCTCGGTCTGCCATTTTGAAAGCGGAGAAGGCCCTATTTCGCATCTCGCATTTTTATCTCCCATTTTTATCTCTCATCTCGCATCTCGCAGTGTTGGTTGTGTCTCAACGTTTGAAGTATTATTGGTACCAACGACATAGACGACATAGCAATTTTCACTGCAGATTTCAAGGGTTGGACCTTCCCACTCGGAGATTTGTTTCTTTCATCGGGAGTGCGCCCTCCAAACAGTCTTTTCGTGGACTGTTTTCGTTTCTCTGGAGTTTTCTGTGATATTCTTTCCAACAAATTATACAGACCGCCCGGATTGCGGATTTTAATTCCTTGCGTTGAGATTGCAAACGCGATCTGAAAAATTTTCGTCACGTTCGATGGAAATGCCAGTCTTTTTCAAATCTTTCGTTAACCAACTGACACAATCTTTCCTGTTGGAAGGTTTGAACAGATTTTCGCTAGATAAATACCCTTCCTTTTACCGGAAGTCAATATGATTGGGTCTCGTGTGACAGTTAACGTGACATTTGACGCCCCTAGGAAGCGAAAGCAACTAGGGGCTTTTGGTAAAATGTCTGAGCTCAGCAGCAGGCCTTTCCTTTCCTTCACTGCCCCTATCCCCTGCTATTAATTGTTACCTCTGAGCCACGTGCCCTCTCGCGACTACCGCTTGCCTGAATGGAAACGGAAAAGACTGCTACGCAGGCTATTTCTAGAATGAATGTCTACCACATTTTTTGTTCTCTTCCATGTTTCGTTTCAATCCTTTTATATTTCACCGTTCCAATTTAGGAGGACAAAAATATGAAAAAAACTAGTCGTTTCCTTGATAACCGGAGAAAGAGGCAACCAGAGCTTACACTGGCAACGATGTCTAAAACAGCTATCGTTTAACCGTACTGAAAGTTAAAGGTGGAAGCCAGATTTTTTGTAGACCGACTATCCACCAGAATTGCAATGAAAACTGCACCTAGTATATACCAAAAAAAATTCTTCTAAAACCAGCGTCAGTAAGTCCAGTCAGGGTGTGCAGGGTATTTCTGTTCACTATCTATTCAAGGTTTTGCATCGACAGTTCATACTGTCCTCCGTCTCCATTTGAAAGACGATTATCCGACCCTGATTTTTTGCGGGATCATTAATTCGGGACACCACCCGATTCAATACTGTGTTTAAATGGGTTGATATTTGGTAATATAAAAGATTACTCTTATTTTGTCAGAATTCCTATATATATATATATATATACATATAATTATTCATTATCGAGTTTCCTAAATTTCAGATAAACGCTTTTTCGCAGCCAGCTTACTCTCGTCATATTGTTTTCCTTTTCGTAGCAACATGCAAAACTCGTCTTTTAGCATCACTCAAGATCGTTCCACGAGGTCATGTCAATCTACACAGCAGAAGTATCTCTATCACACTGATGTCGTCGTCCTCCCATTAACATCTGTACTCGGCTTTTGGTGTTTCGTTTCCAGCGCGGTTGTGATTGCAGCCGTGCTCCGGAGCGGCTCTTTAATTCGTCCAGGGCTTTTGTTCCTCTGCAACCTGACCTTAACTGACCTTGTCTTTGGTGGAACAATCCTCAGTTTTGGAATTGAGAAACTTGCAACTGGTAACTTGTGTTTTAGTGCACAGCATGTTTTAAATTCTTACTGGCTCATTCCTTTTAGCATTACCTATATCGCCACCAAAGGAAACCTTGCAGTACTTTCTGTTGATCGCTTCCTTGCTGTTGCTAAACCCATGCAGTACAAGTTCCTCATGACACGCGGTCGAGCTTTGACAGCCTGTTGTTTGGTGTGGCTCGTTTCGCTCTTAATTGGGCCTCAAAGGAATCTAAATCTTATGCCAATTAAGGTATTTCAGCTTATATACACTTTCCTTGTCGTACTCTTTGGATTTGTCATCATTGCGGTCCAAATTCTGACAATTCGCACTCTTCGCCGACATAATAACGCAATTGCTGCAATAACAGCAGAGACAAACCAAATTAATCCAGCTATGAACGCTGCAAACGCAGCCACTGAGCGTCAACTGACCATCACAACCAGCTATGTTGTAGCTGTGGTGGGCTTGGTTTATGTTTTGCCTGCAATTGCTTTTATCGTAAACCTAATTTTAGAGCTACAGACCTACGATTTTACATTTAGAGTTAGCGTTTTTAGTGCAATATTATCTTCAAGTATCAACCCAATATTGTATTATCGGGGAAACTCTCAGATAAGGAATGGGCTCTCTAAGCTTTTTAATTGCCAATGAAAGCCTTCGTTTATTATTTAATTTAACATAAACCAACTTGCATACCATCCCGACTCATGTAGTCTGATTGGCTATCGTACTCATCCTTATATCTTCACGTCAATTATACATCAAGCTCGAGAGTACAGTCGGCTGGTACGTAGTCGGCAAGAGGCGACTATCAGCGAAAGACACTCTTCTTATTGGGTTAGAATAACGCAATTGTCAGATCTTTTATGTAAGGTTTATACATTTAACTTTGCGTATTAATGCCAGAGTCCCGATCAGCTGACAGACCGTCCCCTGATTATCAATAAGATTGCGCGTTTATCTGAAAGTTGTCTTAAGTAAAATAATGTCGATAAGTAAAATCTTTACTAACTGCGATAAAACAGAGAAGTATATATGAGGTATACTACTTGCTCTTTACCAAACTGAGTGGTCTTTCTCGTTTCTTGACGCCTTTTCACCATAAAAAAATCTTGAACTCGGAATCTCATTGGTAGAAATGGCGTTCCTATTCAAATCACTTCTTTTTTGTTGATTAAGGAATCAGAACTAATGTTCCCAAGTCTTATTTTAATTGCTTGTTTTATAAATACAGAGATTTACTTATAACCATATTACGTTGTGATCACTACAAAACGATCATAGGGCAAACCTTTTGTAATTTAATCTGTAGTTTTACTTGTCAGGGATTTATTGTCGAGTATTTTACATTTTACATTTACATGACAAGATACCAGAGCTGGAAGAATTCCCCTTTCGAGTTGTTTGTTTTTCGTTAGTATTTTCCGACCATTTTTGTTACAAATAACAACAAATTTTACAAACTTATGAAGTAGCAGTGCACTTTACTAACAAAATCCTACACATTCTTGTAGTGTATGTCCATATTTGGTATTTCCTTATTTGGAAATGAACATGTGCTTAGAGCAAGGACGCCATCTTGAAGGATTAAAAAGTTGTTGTGTTGTCAAAAACGTGTCTCCGATTGATTTGTATACGCTACAAATCTAAGTGATTTTTCTTTTCAATGTATCAATCAGGTGCAGGCCCCTAACAACTCTGATGAGATCGAAGTCCTCTATTTACAAAAGAGGCTTACTGGAGTGCTCAGTTGTTCTTATTGGCAGCCCACGGCGTAAAAGAAGAGAATTTCATTCAAAAACCAGAATTTGTTATAATTAATTTCCTCTCTCATAGTTTACATTCCTGATAAACCGTGCAAAGGCCCCTTTCTGGTATTTTGTCAGCCTTTTAGGTGTTTGGTAGACTCTAAGACCCTGCCTGGGGAACTTATAATTTTGAAATGTTGTTTAGGAGCCCCTCCAGGGATTTGGTTGTCTGTTGTCCCTTTCTTGCTCCAAGGGCCCAGTTTGGGATCCTGTTTGTACGGTTGATTCTTTATACGTCTTTTCCCAATACTTGCCGCGTTGCTTCTTCAGTGATCATGTTCGTTTTAGCTAGTTTGGCTTCTTACATCTTAGTTCTTATCTCTCATCATCTTTTGTCAATTGTTTTCATAGCAGCGTTTTTTCAGCTTATTCAGTATTTTCCGCTTCGTTGATTTTGTTTTTTGTAGTCTATGAATTAGCACCAGTTTTTGTTCGTTTATCTTTTTGTTATTTTGAACGTCATTCGTTAGTTTTCACTTGTTATTACGTAATCGCCAACACCTCTGTATCTTATTTAAAGCTCGTTTTCTTAATCGGTCAGTGTAAAACGCAGACTGCGGACTGCAGACTGCAGACTGCAGACTGCAGACTGCAGAACGGGGGTAAAATGCAGACCAGGGGTAAAATGCAGACTGCAGACTGCAGACCAGAGGTAAAATGCAGACTGAGGGTAAAATAACGAAACACGAACCACAAACAATTAGCGCCAATTTATAAAGACATTTAACACTGAACTTACGTTTATTTGTCCTGAATATGCCTCCTTGACATCCGTAATCTGTTTAGAAATAAGTTAAACCATCAGCTCATGGGCGCAGTTCATAGATTATGCAAATAATGCGAGGAATGAAGCAAAAAACACAATTACCATAACATCATCGTCTTCGCTGTCCGACATGTCCGACATGTTTCCACTTCAGAGTCACGTGATTTCCCTTGTAACCCAGTTCCAGGTCATCTCAGTTAACAAAATGGCTTGGTGGATCGTGTTTCGTTATTTTACCCTCAGTCTGCATTTTACCCCTGGTCTGCAGTCTGCAGTCTGTATTTTACCCCTGGTCTGCATTTTACCCCCGGTCTTCATTTTACCTCCGGTCTGCAGTCTGCAGTCCGCAGTCTGCGTTTTACACTGACCGTTTTCTTAATAAAAACTTGTAGTAACGGAAGAAGGTGTCTGACCGAAACGTTTTTATTAAATTTTTGACTTTTTTACCGTCAGAAGATTTTTGATCATGAATTGAAGCGTTGATGTCTTTTATCTTTACATCCATGTTGCTTCTAAGAATAGTTTTTTGTAACAATTTTCATGGCATCAGTTTTTCGTAGTGTGTACATAGATCAGAGCAATTTCATTGAACTAGTTCTTCAGCCGCCTTGTTCACCGTCATAGTTCAAGTTTGTTACATCTTCTCTGTTGAATTTCTTGTTCATTTCATGTCACTGTTAAGTTATTCAATGTTAAGATTTGTAACCGTGTTTTGTTTTCTAGTTATCGTATTCTAGTCGTTGTAATAAACTTAAGTTGCAAGAGCACTTAATAATAATAATAATAATAATAATAATAATAATAATCAACTTTATTTGTAGAGGGTAGCACACAACGGTAGTCAATGAAAAACCAGTGGCCCTTAATAAATATATACAGCATAAAAAGATGACGTGTATTAAAGCTAAAAATAAAAAAGACTCTCGAGTACTCAATGACAGTATAATATATATAAACTAAAATTATGAGACACTCAAAAATATTAAAAAGCAGAGCACTGAATCAAGTCTAACAATTAAAACAAGAAAATAAAGATTTAGATGATAAAACGGTCAAATACCTTGTAACTGTCATTAGTATATACTAAAACAGTTGGTAGCGTTGAAGGTGCGCTCTGATTGGCTAGTCAAACTCCGAATATCCTGTGCTATTTAGCTCCGAGCAACTTGCAAATTTTTCGCTCCGCCGCGCGAACATGGCGGCCCGGTTTGTATGTATGACAGGCGAAGAAATCATCCAAATTAACAACGAAGCAGTCCCTGGAAACTCCAAGAAAGCGACTAACTTTGGCTTGGCCGTGTTCAGAGGTAATGGCTTATGTTTTTAACCCGGAGTTTAGCGGTAAAAAGCAACGATAAAGGTTTTGTTTACAAATGCAAATTAATCTTGCATAACCAAATTTGATGTCGCTTGTGAACTTGAGAACCAAAGTTGAATTATATTTTTTACTGAATGGTTTCAAATACAGAAAGGGTTTGCAATTCCATTTGATGAAATGTCGCCACTAGAACTAAACAAAATTTTTTCTCTCAGCGAGAAAACGAGACGTACGGCAGTAGTTACAACAAAAAATCCCTAACGGCGATCGGCGCTGCCTTGGATTGTCATTTGAGACACTGTTTTAGTATATAGTAAAACAACTATTCACCTCAGTGTCGGTGGCTAGTGGTGGATATTTACCTCGCCGCTTCGCGGCTCGGTAAATATCCACCACTAGCCACCTCCACTTCGGTGAATAGTTGTTAATTAGTATAAATACTCAGGTGATTATACAAAATCGCGCGCTCTGATTCGTTCCCTATCTCGGATTATCAGCCGATAATCACCTCGATGAACAAAATGGCTGCCAGTCGTTAGCGCGCTTTGATGAAATAAATTTTTTTGTCTTGTAAAATGCTTTTCTTTTCTGTTTTGAAATAATCACCTGCTTATTTATACTAAAACAATTATTTGCCTCAGGCTCAGTGATTCTCGGTGAATATTTACCGAGAATCACTTCGCCTTCGGCGAATAATTGTTAATTAGTTTAAATACTCAGGTGATTATACAAAATCGCGCGCTCTGATTGGTTTGCTATCTCAGATTATCAGCCGATAATCACCTCGACGAACAAAATAGCTGCCAGTCGTTCGCGCGCTTTTGATGCTCGTTCTTCCATTTAATTCACGTCTGCATTTCTAACAAGCATCTGGGTAAGATAAGCTGAGCACTCCCCAAAAATCCGTTTATATACAAATATTGACTTTTGATTCATTTTTCGCTTCTTGGTGAAATGGAACCCCATCTAATTGAGTTAGAATACGTGATGGACCATCACACCGGGGACTACGTCCCCTACTCTTTGCTAACAGTGCCGGTGTGGGTTCTTAAACGTCCCACACCAGTACTGTGAGACGGGACCCACGGTGAATCGTCCTTGTCCGAGAAGACTAGAAAATCTTACCATTTGTAGATGTCATTACAAAGGCAGCACTTGTCTCCTCCCTTAACACACAATTTGATAGAAATTTCAAATTGAAATAAACAAAAAAAAATTCACAAATACGACAAGAGATAAAAATGTAACAAAAATCGTACATTTAAACGACTTGAGTGATTTTAAATTCAATTTAAGCGATGAAATTTCGAGGAATGCAAGCATCTTCGTTTTGCACTTCCATCGCTGCTTGTATGTTTATAACTGCGTGAATGGATCTCCTCAGTCAAAAACTGTTTTAAAAACTACTGTTTTAAGAACTTTCTTATAAGTGACCACTTATCAAATTTACTATAAAATCAAAGCAACCGCTCAATGAAGCTATCAAATGTTAATCTAACAGTGAATCTACCTTATCATCATCGTATGTTTAGACGTGATTGTAAATCCAGAAGAACACCAATACGAAGTTTGGAACGTCTGAGGAACACGAACAAAAAGGTTAGAGAATGTTTCTACGGACGTATACGCTCAAGTATAACAGAGTCCTCTAAACAGGCCTTCTGATAGGGTGCGATAAAAAAATGCAAATTATGCGAAATTTGCAGGGCAGATTATGCGATTACAGAGGCCAATTATGCGATAAATAATGAAGATTGTGCGATTTTTTGTGAGCAATTTTAAGCTTGTTTTATAAGGTTTCAGGATAAGAAAAACACTTTTTTGCTGCTCTTAATACATTTTGAATGCGTTTCTGCTTTATATGAAACAATTTTATTGTGTAAAACACAAAGCTAAACTCAACCTTGTTCCCAGGGTCCTCTCCCACTCGGCCCCCGAGTAGGAGAGAACCCTGGGAACGAGGTGGAGCTAAACTGAAACACGATGCTGACGTCTGTTGACACACGTGCAGTGCAAACCTAACATTGTCTGTGATAAAAAAAAATAATGTAAGAATACTCAACGCATCGGCGAAATATTCCTAGCTAGCACTGCCTTACGTTGTGGAGTATATTCCCGTTTCAAGTGATTTTTTAGGCTAAGTAGAACCTGAGATAAATAAATATTTTAGTGATCTGTTCAATTCATAGCGCCGCATAATTAGTTCAAGGCGATAAAAATATCATTGTCGGCACGCATGTAAACAAAGCACTGATAAGGATCAGGAGCCCAGGATCGGGGTAATGGGCTCCTGCAAGGATAGAAATAATACCAAAATACTCGATGCATCCCGTTTCAAGCAATTTCTAAGACCCGGAAGATCCCGAGATATTGTTTCTTGAGGAAATTGCGAACCGAATTTTACAAGTTTGTTCAATTCTCAATAGTTTTCTGTGGTTCTGAAAACTTGCTAATAGCATGCTGAAAAGTATTTTGTTAAGCAAAAAACAAGGAATAAAGTTTTCTTCGATTCTAATACGATACGATAAGTGTTTCCACGACTCAATTACGAGAAATACGAGTTCAATTAAAAAATGCCGGAAAGGCTCAGAGCAATTTTCAAAGCGCTCCATCGCTTCAAATTTTGTGTGTTCTCTAACTGTTTTGCATAACTTTCTTTTGTTTTTGTGTGCGGGTTATCTGCAAGTGCGTGTTCTGACGATTCCCTTTTTCCTTTTGGCAAAAATCACCCGTGGGGGTAGTCCGCCGTGCGGGTAAACGGCCGGAAATTACAGCCATTGAGATTGGCTAATCTGAAATAGGGGCGTGTTTGTGTTACACCAATGGGCGACTCTTTAAGAATGAGACTCGTACCAGGTCCTTGACATTCAAAATAACGCCTTAACTTCGAATGAATACGAAATCGAAGGTGAAAGAGTCTTGTTAGCCTTTTTCCAAGGTAAATCATCTTGAAAATGGTGTATTTTTGCAGGAATTCCAAAGAAACTTGTTGATTCATGCTTTATTTTATGAACATTGTGCGTTATTTTTTGAATTATGGGATTTTTCGTGAATTGTGCGATCGGATGCGATTTGAGGTCGATTGTGCGAAATCGCACCATCGCGTAATATCAGAAGGCCTGTCTAAAGTGAATTGTCATGTGAATGTTGGAAAACAGTAAAAGAAAAAGAGGTTTTTGTCTAACTGCTCTGGAAGAGTTCATCAATTTGACAAACCAGGGAATCAGGAAGGCACGTCTTCACGCAGACATGCTGTGTCTAGTTGCAATATATTACCTAAGATTTTTTTTTATGCCCCGATGTCTTTAAATTAAAATTACTCTGACAATGCTTTTAAGGGTAATTTTTGTATCAACTTAGACCTCTAATTTTAATGCTATAATGTTATGTATTCTTCCAGGTCGTCAGATGGTGATGGAAACGCCTAACAGGGAGAAAGAATAGGAACAGAGATGGTGCAGTAACTTCTTTTTTTCTTCTTTTCGTTCCCTTTTTCGCGTTAGTTAAATAGGTTTTAGTTGTTTCAATCTAACTGAAAAATTTTCCAGAAGAAAAATGATTACCTCGCTGACAATCAAAGAACAGTAAATTCGATTGTTTTGGCCATCCTTAAGTATATGCCCAGATTGATGTACTCTGAATAAGTCAAGGAACTCACGCGTCGAGACCCTTATAATGATAACACCGCAATATTTTGAATTCGATAATTAATAATCTACATAACAGTTAAACCGTATGCTAGTGTTAGTAAAAGCATGTTGTCATATTTCTTCTCTCGCTTGGATCGATTCGTGAATATATGATAATTCTGGACTTAGCTCTCTACACCTTTGCCATAACAAAAATTAAATCTTTGCTTCATAAAAGAGAACTCATTGTTTTAAAATCCCACGGCAGTTTTAAAAAATTATAATGTGTATTCCTTGTTTTTGGTTTCTTTTCTTCTGCATTACACTTAAATCAGTTTTCGAATCGGGCAGCATAATCAATTTTCTACAAGGAAAAATTCGCATCGATAAATCAGGTGAGGTTTCTGTTTGTTTTTTTTTTTTTTGTTGTTGTTGTTGTTGTTTCTGTATGGCTTGCCCCCGTTCTGTTTTTAAGCTTGAAACAAATCGCCTTTTTCCCAACCAAATGGATTAATTTTGGGGGAGGCTGTTACATGGCGCTGACTGCTATCACGATTATCATAATGCAGCTAATTACACTGCGTTTCGTTTTTAAACACAATTCTACTGTTGCTGAAATGAACTCGAATACAGCCAATGCTGCAACCGCTGCTATGGAGCGCACATTGACGATAGCTACCAGTTATGTAGTGGTTTTTTTGCTTGCAGTAATGATTCCTGTCTCTTTAGTGACAGGAGTTGCACCAATTTTGGATTTCCTGTTTTCCTGCCTTCCTGGGCTCGTGTAGTCATAAGAGCAACAAAACAAAGGAACCAAACTGGACATTCAAATCTTTCTCTGTGAGTGCCAGGTGATTTTTTTCTCATCGTTTGCAAGTGTGACTAACCACCCAATTTACCACGTCAGAATCTGTTCTTTCCTTTATTATGAAGTTCTAATAGCGTTCGGTTGGGGTGTCTGTAACTTACCCTTACTTGCACATATTAAGGCTCCCCTCATCCGGGCACCTTGTTATTATGTAAAGCAAACCATGCTGATAACTTAAGAATACAAGTTTAAAAGGGGGGAAAGGGAGGGAAGAGCTGGATAATCACCAAGGCTTTGTGTTGGCGGTGAGTTAAAGGACGAAGCGGTATGTTTTGGTAAGTTTGAAATCAGAGAAGATTTCCTATTTATGGTCCATCTGTTGTTCCTAGATAACTTTTATGTCTATCCCGCCGGGGAAATGCAAGAATGGACTTGATTGCCCGGCGTCTTAACGACATAGAACACCAGGGAGAAAACTAATAAATTACTTTAGAAAGTAAGAAAAATTTTAACTGGTGCAGTGGACGGTACGCTTTAAAATTGATTAAGTTATTAGCTAATTACTCGGGCTTCCGGAGTAATTAGCTAATCGCTGGTTCGAACCCCGGCCGGACCAACACTCATGGTCTTAAAATAATTGAGTAGAAAGTGCTGCCTTTGTAATGACATCTGCAAATAGTTATACTTCCTAGTCTTCTCGGATAAGGACGATAAACCGTAGGCCCCGTCTCACAACTCTTTATAATTAATTTGTAAATGTGGGACGTAAAAGAACCCATGTCACTGTTCGAAAAGAGTAGGGCGTGGTCCCGGTGTCATGGTCTAGCTGACTCATGCTGTCATTAGTCTGAATGTAATGCGCATACGGTTATTCATATAGAATATGCGCAATAGAAATGTATTATTATTATTATTATTATTATTATTATTATTATTATTATTATCAATTCCCCTCATTGAATTCGTTTCGGCCAGATTTAGTTCGGCGTCTGAATCAATTCAGCCTGAATTAATTAATTTAGATCCGCCTAAATTTCAATTCGATTCGACGCGACTGAGGTACGGCTTCATGTGGCCGAAACAAATTTAATGAGCGGGGAATTGAGACAAGATTAATGACTGATTAAATACTGATTAAATGTGGAGTCTGGCAGTAACCACCAAACAAGTGGTCATCATGTCTACTCACCAGAGACAGCTGGCGTTAAAAAAGTCAGAACCACATAGTTCCAAGTTAAAAATAAAAGTTATTTACTGAAAAACAACCCGAGACAGATCTAGCCTGACACTATTCAATTTTTCTTTTATTCTCTTCATGCATTCACATTCACATTCATATCTTCATCGGTAGTCAATACCCTCCAAAATGGAATCATCAACCGCTGCCTTCAACTTGAACTGCTTTTGATTGCCTCTGAACCTTAGTTGACCACCTCCTTTTCGATCTCTTTTGCCTTGGTTTTCAATAGATTTTTCCAGTTAATCTTTAAACAACGAGAATACCGCACTCGCAACGGTTCCCTGGCCTTGATTTTCACTATTTGCTTCCCCGGATCGGGGCGCTTGAGGCGAGGATGCGCTCGATCTTTGATCCAAACTCATCGAGAAGCCAAGACTTTTTATGAACTGTAGTATTAAACTGCGTCGATAGCTAGCTTGTGTGAATACGCAACGGTCGAACAGAATATAAATACATGGAGTAAACCAGTCGCAAGCCTTACGCAAGTAGTGCGTCAGGCGCCCTGGTGTGAAAAGGTATTGAATGTAACTTCTGTGGTTAAACTTTCCTCTAGTTACAAAATAATGGTGAACCAGGTAAAGGCACTTGGAAACTCTGTCCGGCCACCTTAAATGGTGTGGTTGATAGAATGACAGTCTCTCATAGTTGCGTTCTAATTCCGTCTTACTGATGTACCTAATAAACAATGGCGTTTGTAAACGGGCGTTGATAAAAGCCGGAACATGGACCATTCCGGAACATGCCGGAACATCCCGGAACATGAAAAAAATTTTTAAATTTTTTAAAAAAATAATAGCAAGAAATAAATAAGAAAATAAGGGGCGTCGATAAAAATAAGATAATAGGTGTTTTGTCACTTCAGGATGCTCTTTCAAGGTTGCTTTTATTGCGAGAGTGCTAAAACTACGAATTTCTGTAGTTGTTCACGTTTACAATAAAGTGTGCCATAATAGTAGAGTGTGCCATAATAGTCCGAATGAGGAAAGATAACGCATATGCATGGTTATACATCATAGTAACTGATTGATTTGTTTGCGTAGCAGGCGAGCATGCACATCATCTGACGGCAATGTGTATTGGAGAACAAGCAGGTTACGTCCGGCAGAAGTTTAAATCATTAATTCTCGAGTACTCTACACTAGTTTAGACAACCAAATAAACCATGTGAAATCGTCTACGTATGAAACAAATATGAAAACTTGCCTATACTGGTCAGAGTCCCATATTTTCCTGCCGCTCGCCGCCATCTTAGTTACCAAGAGGATAAAGCTTCATTCTCTCGTGATTCCGACAAAATATTGTTTTCTTATACTCGGAGAAGATACCAGATTCATTTTCTTTCTTTATTTTTCGTTTTTATTTTGCTTCGTTATTTTTCCTTTTGCTTCTATTTTTTTATATCCCTTCCTATCAATTTATATATACGTGTTTAGTTCATCTCTTTTTTTATTTTGTTCTCTTTTTTTCATAGGCGTTCTATATTTTTTATATTCGTTCCGAGTGGGAGTTTTTATTTTCTTTCTAATTAGTATGCAACATATGACCGCGCTGCACTTTTCCGCCAGTTCAAAAACAAAATGGCGGATGGAACTTTAAGAGATGGCAACGAAAGAGGCCTTTACAACTTTGTAGAGTCTCTTCGCACACTGCTGATTGTTATTCAGAATTTGAACACACAAGATGCCTCCGTTAATTACTTTGAACAAGCTAACTTGCGCCTGGAAGATGCAGCCTTAACTTTACAGTTGCTATTGCACAGTGTATGGCAAAATGAGAACTCTGTCCTTCAAGATTTCAAGACAATAATACAAGCTGTTTTGACAAAAGTAAGCTTTGTTTCTCGTGTCATGACAAAGTATAAGGAAGGAAATTCCACTGAAGCCACGCTGTTAAATTCATTCGCTTGTCCTACCACTAAACTCACAGGTGCAGGATATAATACTAAAATAATAATAATAATAATAATAATAATAATAATAATAATAATAATAATTTACATTTATATAGCGCAAACCTCTATATGAATATATTCGGTTGCGCTTTACAATATTATTATATTAAATTATGTTAAAGGTGACTAAAGCATGAGAAACTATTAAAACCTACAATAAAGAGTATTAAAACTACAAGTAAATAAATAAAAATAAATAAATAATAGTAATAAAAACCTATTATAAATGCCAACTATTAAATCTATTTGAAAGCTAAATTGAAATCAAAGCCTCTGTGAGCCACGACTGAATTTTTTTTACCAATATGTGCATGTTATTTTCATTTTTTGAGTATGTATGGGCAGCAGGTGTTTCAGAATAGTGTAATATTCAGCTCACTAGCTAATAGGGTAGGCTCGATTTGCAGCCGCTTTTCGGGAAAATGAGCCCGGGTTCGTCCCGTATGGGTTATTTTCAAAATTTCTGACGAGCCTTTCGTCCCTTTAATATGGGACGGGGAGCCATGGTCGGAAAGATCTTTTGCTCCATTTTTGTTATTATGCAACATTTTTGACCAGGGGATTATCAGTTCGAAACCAGATTATGTGGTAGATAAACTTGTTTATCGTAGTTGAAAATTCCGGCGTTATCTTTGCAATAGGAAATTATGTTATGCGAGGAATCTTCTAAAAAAGCTAGTGTCAGTTTCATTTATCGAGCGTTTGCATGCGTTACAAGCAGCTGTAACGCATGGAAATATCGCATGTTGCATCGCTTTTGCGGCTCCTAATTTCCACTTTTTCGGCGGTCAAGGACCTTCCACACATAATTTTCAGCCGCATTTTGTTTCTTTGCTTTTCTATTCCTTGTTAAACCTTAAAAAATAGCCTTATTACGGCCGCCTTGCTACACTCTTACTTCTTATATCAAAATGTTTACAGCTGATGGACCAACCAACCAACCAACCGACCAACCAACCAACCAACCAACCAACCAACCAACCAACCAACCAACCAACCAACCGACCATGTGAGTGAAGTCGGGCTACCCACAATACTCCTTCATTGAAAATTCAGTCGTAAAAATGAGTTTTAACAGCAGTCTTAAAAGTGTCCAATGTCTTCATGTTGCGAATTGCCGAAGGTAATGCATTCCAGAGATAAGGTGCAGCTGACTGGAATGCACGATCGCCAAGGGTTGGGTGGGTCTTAATGCCTGGTAACTCGAGGAATATAGACTCATTTGACCTTAGAGAGTACCTGGATTGCTTTTTGATAGTAATGAAATCAATTAGATAATTAGGAGCTTGACCATATAAGCACTTAAATGTCAAAAGTAGAATCTTAAACTTTATACGGTAACCTATTGGAAGCCAATGAAGTAGGAAAAGCAATGGTGTAACATGGCAGAATCTAGGTGTTCCGGTGACCAACCGAGCCGCGGCATTCTGTATCCGTTGGAGTTTCATGATATGTGAATTCGGCAGGCCATATTGTAGACTGTTACAATAATGTATTCTACTGGTGATAAAAGCATGAACTAATGATTCGGTGACTGAAAGACTTAAATATTTCCTAAGATCTACGCATGTTATAAAGACTAGACACTTTCGGGAGCGTTCACTCGGGCTACATTTTATAATACGGCTAAATGTGAATGTCAGTTTACGCCTAAGTTTTGTATATATTGTATACTATATGGCTGGTTCCACGACCGCAAAAAACCAACTAGACAGTATATCGCACCGAAATTCTTGTCGACGTCGTGTTTAGCCTGAGCGATTGTATCGGAAAGATGTCTAAGGTTTTACAGAAATTTCAGTAATAATTGTGTTTGTTTACTTATCCGATTAATGTTGTGCAATCAGCTTTCTTGGTTCCCACGGTAGAAAAACAATTGTGAAAACTGATGCCAGTTATCGAAAGTGAAAAAGCGATATGTGGGAAAAACAACAATATTACACCTCAATCGGATATACTGTTCTTCCGATTTAGCCTTTTTGGCCCTGTTCCCGCTAATGTCTTTCCACAGAACACGCAGGCAAGAAAAAAAGTTGAGTTTGGATAAGAAAAGAATCCAGACATGGTTTTGAAAAGAGGCCCGAGGGAATTCGGGCTGACAAACATAGTCTCCGAGTTAATAGCTTTGTTAGCCGTTTTGCGGTCATAATTACCAAGAACTTTATTATAAACAAACAACAAGTTAAATAGATTTTAGAAACAGTCTTAAATAACATTGTGTCTAGCAATCCTTTGTAACGTCAACCGTTTCACCTGCAAGCGTAATCTAACTTTGAGCGTTATCAAGCTCTTGTTGTCAAGTCTTTGTCTTGCAACTACTTTCCACGCGACCACGCATGAGACAGACCGTAATTGATAAAACTTCATTTAAAATTTAAATTAGATGAAAAAAATCCTTAAAACCTCCTTTATTCGCCTAATGTTGTCTTGAACAAATTGTTGACTCGAGGCATCCAACGACGCGTCTGTCTTGTCGCTGTAAAAATTCGTGTATTAACTTCAGCTTTTGGATCCCAATGACAACAGTAGCTGACAATACAGCAGTTAGTAGTACTCATGTGCATAACATTGGCTTTCAAAGATAGTTCAGAGTTTATCGCAGCTTCATAGTTTGCTTTCATGGCTATCATTTAGTTCTCTTTGAGTTCGCGGAACGACGTGGCCGAAAAGTGCTCACTGTTGTAGTTTTGGGTAGGTCTACCGCGAACGGCGTCTGCGTTTGTAAAAGCGATGTGAGCATTCCAAGGAGAAACCCGAACAAAAGCAGGGCACACACTGCATCTTTCGCATCCAACATCGACGGTGCAATAACTTGATGACCCCGTGCGCAGCTTTGTTTTCATAATAGCAATACCCAAAGGCCTCTGCGGGTAGTCCGATTTGCGACTTTGTCGATAGACTGATAGACCGAAAAGGTAAACCTAGACTCGGGCTACCTGTGGTAGTAGCCCGAGTAATAATAAAAAGCGGATGAGCAAGTTTTGTTGATGTGACTTAGCATATTCATTTTAGAATCAAACCAGGTTCCTAGGTTTCGAACTTCACAAGATGGAGCAATTTGGGAGTCCCCAACCGATAAGGTACTAATGTTACTGACTTTCTGAAGTTGTTGTAGTGTTCCAATCAGAAGACATTCTGCCTTATCGGAATTCAGTCTTAACTTATCCGAATGCATCCATTGACTGATGTCAGCAATACATGATTCCATGGCAGTTATAGCAGCGGTCTCCTCCAGATCATTTCCTGATCTAAACGCGATGTACAGTTGCGTGTCATCTGCATAACAATGGGAATTAGGAAGATGTTACGGAAGCCTGTAAGGGACATTCGAGATGCGAGTTAGTAGGAGAAGAAAAAAATTTCTGGAGGTAAATGCGACATAAAAATGCGAGATGCGAGATAAAAAATGCGACATGCGAGATAAAAAATGCGACATGCGAGATAAAAATGCGACATGCGAGATAAAAAATGCGAGATGCGAGATAAAAAATGCGAGATGCGAGATAAAAAATGCGAGATGCGAGATAAAAAATGCGACATGCGAGATAAAAAATGCGACATGCGAGATAAAAATGCGAGATGCGAGATAAAAAATGCGAGATGCGAGATAAAAAATGCGACATGCGAGATAAAAAATGCGACATGCGAGATAAAAAATGCGAGATGCGAGATAAAAAATGCGACATGCGAGATAAAAATGCGAGATGCGAGATAGGACTTGTTCATAGGACTTTCTTCGCCTTCAGCTTCAAAATGGCAGACTGAGAAGCGGCTGGTGATAATATTGACTTATGTACGGAAGCCTGTAAGGGACATTCGAGATGCGAGTTAGTAGGAGAAGAAAAAAAATTTCTGGAGGTAAATGCGACATAAAAATGCGAGATGCGAGATAAAAAATGCGAGATGCGAGATAAAAAATGCGAGATGCGAGATAAAAATGCGAGATGCGAGATAAAAATGCGAGATGCGAGATAAAAAAATGCGAGATGCGAGATAAAAAATGCGTGATGCGAGATAAAAAATGCGAGATGCGAGATAAAAATGCGAGATGCGAGATAAAAATGCGAGATGCGAGATAAAAAATGCGAGATGCGAGATAAAAAATGCGAGATGCGAGATAAAAAATGCGAGATGCGAGATAAAAAATGCGAGATGCGAGATAAAAAATGCGAGATGCGAGATAAAAAATGCGAGATAAAAATGCGAGATGCGAGATAGGACTTGTTCATAGGGCTTTCTTCGCCTTCAAAATGGCAGACTGAGAAGCGGCTGGTGATAATATTGACTTATGAGCTACTACGCGGCTGCTTATTTTCCTCTGTGTTTTGTGTCTGTTATGGTTATGGAAAATAAAGTTGCCTGTACTTATTGGTATTCTTGTTGCATGTCTTTCTCACTACGTAATCGAACTTCTATATCATCGAATACAATCAAGAGGATACGATCTTGCTGGGCATTTAGGGATAGTGCTGGTATGTAGCTGGGAAGAACAGCATTTACACAGTTCGTCAAGTGTGAAAGACATGCAACAAAAATACCAATAAGTACAGGCAACTCCATTTTCCATAACCATAACCGACACAAAACACAGAGGAAAATAAGCAGCCACGCAGCTATATAAGCCAATATTATCAGCAGCCGCTTCTCCATCTGCCAGTTTGAAAGCGAAGGCCCTATTTCGCATCTCGCATTTTTATCTCGCATTTTTTATCTCGCATCTCGCATTTTTATCTCGCATTTTTTATCTCGCATGTCGCATTTTTATCTCGCATTTTTTATCTCGCATCTCGCATTTTTATGTCGCATTTACCTCCAAAATTTTTTTTCTTCTCTTACTAACTCGCATCACGAATGTCCCTTACAGGCTTCCGTAAGATGTGACTCGACGATCTTAAAAAGTTTGCTAGCATAGAGGGAAAACAATAATGGCCCGAGACAGCTGCCTTGTGGAACTACAAATTTAAGATTAAAACTACTCGATAGAACTCCGTCTATATAGATGCGCTGGGTTCTGTTAGAAAGGTACGATTCAATCCAATTAAGTGCAGAGCCTGAAATTCCAAAGTCAAACTGGAGGCGATCTAAGAGAATCCGATGGTCCACGGTAACAAACGCGGCGCTTAAATCAAGAAGCAATAACAACGTGACCTTCTGATTTTCCATGTTCATCAGAATGTCATTCTTGACTTTAAGCAGGGCAGTTTCTGTGCTATGGTGCCGTCGATAGGCTGATTGCAATGAAGGAAAAAGATCATACTCATTTGATAATGATAATAATAATAATAATAATAATAATAATAATAATAATGAATATTTAGTCATCGCCAGTCATCTCCATCGAAAGAGAGCAGATCGAATTCTTACGCGAACTGGATTTCTCCTGGGTAAAAATCGCTAGTTTGTTAGGTACAGCGAAAGTACTTTACGTCGACGAAGTTGAATTTGAATGATGACAGCAAAAACTGGACTGCATTGTCAGGTGAGTAGTAACTTACAGCCTGAGGTTATCTATACTAGAATTAGCTTATTTGGTTTTAAACTTATATCAGTGTGCTTTGATAAGGCTGTCTGCGAAGAAAGGGAGTTCAACATCGGATATAAGATATAGTCTCGTGTAAAATAAATCTTAGAAGCCGCACCCTTAGGCAAAGTATTTTAGGTTTCCCAAAGTCCCATCTCATTCAATGATGTACGATATTTTAAACTTTGAAATTAATCTATAACTTCTTTTCAGATTTATCCCCTGATGAGTGGGCAACCACGAAACAGGCTTGTAGGGATAAACCTGTAGTTTGTTTGTGTGTTTTTTTTCTCCCGCAACAACTATATATATATATATATATATATATATATATATATATATATATATATATATGTTATGATGCTTCGAGCCAACAGGGATGCCACACGCCAGAAGGATCCAAAAGGATTCGTAGTCCAAACCTCGAGTAATGAAATTTGTAGGCAATTGTGGAAAACGAGGACGGACAACTTCGAGCGAAAAAAAAAAATATATATATATATACAGTAAAAAATCTAAAAAAAGTTTAAAAATTTAATAAAAATAGACGTTTCGGTCAATGACCTTCATCAGTTGCAGTGCCCCATATATATATATATATATATATATATAGTTGTGTAGAAAAGAAGGTTTGCCAACGATGACGCTAGTGAGAAGGATCCCAAAGGATACGCGACGCTTACACTCGGTGGATTTAGTAGGAATGAAAGAGGAACAGCGAACTTCTCACATGAGGTTTAATACTGTAGACGTTTCGCCCATTCGGGCTTCTTCAGTACAGTATGTTAACAAGATTAAAAAGATTACAAATACTTGGAATCTTCCGATGAATGTACTTTTATAAATAAACAGTAATGGCTTTTAGGGATTTACTATGATGGGATTTATCAAAATCACATCAATGTAAATTAATTGAATATACACATTCATGTTTTGTTATAATTTTCCATGATGGTTTATAAGCATATACCATTATACAAAATCAAGGTAACACAGCATGGGTTTATCAATATATACATTCGTGTTTTGTAACTTTCCATCATGGTTTATTAACATTTACCATTTTGGAATATCAAGGTAACACACAATGGGTTTATCAAAATATACATTCATGTTTTGTTGTAATTTTCCATGATGGTTTATAAGCATTATACCATTATACAAAATCAAGGTAACACAGCATGGGTTTATCAATATACACATTCATGTTTTGTAACTTTCCATCCTGGTTCATTTATATTTGCCATTATGGAATGTCAAGATAACACAACATGGGTTTATCAATATAGTCACATTCATGTTTTGTAACTTTCCATCATGGTTTATTAACATTTACCATTACTGAATGTCAAGATAACACAGCATGGGTTTTTGGAGAGGAGAAACACATTTTTACCAACATTCCATTGTGCTTTACTGCTGCTAGTATTTTATCTTCATCAAGGTAAGTAATGTTTTATACTTTTTGGCAAGTGAAACCTAAAAAGCCTTTTTTTTAATTACATCTGCCCGTTGAACATGCTTTAAATCCTTTGCAGCATTTATGTGGACAATTTCGTTTTCAAGCAGATACGTTGCATTACAATCTGGGCTGCCTTTTCTTTCTCCAGGTTTTGGCACTCCCCTGCAGGTTTCAACCCATACTTTTTAATGCAAGAGATGAGCTGTTTTTTGCCACATCTTTGAATCCTATGGCATTAAAGGCCACTTGGACAATAACTTTAGCTGTGGCCATGGGTACTTGTGCCTGTGGATTATGAAAAAAACATTTTTTAACCAAAGCACAGCAATAATAGCATTTAATGCTCCAGATATCCTCTTTTTCATTAGTATCTTAGGAGGATATAATTTAGCATGCAATATTTCTTGTTGAATGTCAGTAAGCTTTCATGCAGCCAGTCTATTTTAAATATTCTCATGCTAAGAATGTGATAATTGAAAGCAAAGGCACTCCATGAACATTCAAGCCTTGCACTCTATCTCATACTTGTGCTGCAATCTGATCAAAGGTCTCTAATCTTGTGTTTAAGTGCCATTTATACCCATGAAAGCTGAAAACACAGTTTATAAGTGAATGTACAAAAAATGAAATCTTTATACCTTTAAGTTTTCCTGAGTTGATGTTCCCACAACAGGTTCTGCACTGGCATCTTCCTCACAAGTACTGCCATTTCCACTTTCATCAAGATCTAATTCACCATCTCCTACTTGAACTAGTGCTGCTGGATCTTCATCTGACTGATCTGCTAAGATCACAGTATTGCCGCTATCTGAGGAATCACTGCCAGTAGCACTATTTGTTTCTTCACTTTCTGGCTGTTTTCTTTTGAGTTTTCTTTTGTCCATCTAGGAAGAGAATACATGCAGATTATATATATAGTTGTAGAGAGGTTTAGACTACATACATTGTACAAGGAAAACTTGTCAACTGTTGAGTTTGAACTCAATAACATACCAGTGATGAAAAATATAACAGAGAATTCAACAATCACCTGAGTGTAGTCATGGCCATTTCGATGCCTTCTCCTCCTTTCATTGATGACATCCAGGATATGCTGTCTTATGCTTTCTTTTTCAAAGCCTGCAGGTTCATAAGAACATGTAGGAGCAATCTCAGCAACAAGTTTGTCAAGTTCTTCTTTAGCAGCCGAGTCTTTCTTGAAGTTAGGCATTTCATTTCCAGGCCATTTTGCAATCGCTGCTTCTGACACAGCTTTTCTCCTGGCAGATGAATTGGTAAAAACAAAGAAATCAATTTAAAATTGTACTTTTTGCAACCAGTAAAGTACAAGAAATCTTCAATCCTTTGGACAGAAATGTAACATTGGATTCATATTTGGTTAAGAGTTTAGCTGCAAAGCAGTCAATCCTTGATGTCACATGAAACCTTTTATGAAATAAGAACAGTCGACTGATCGAACATTCAAAACTGGGATTGACAAGTGTTTGGAGTTAATAGGAATGTTAATTTTAGTGCGAATTGACTGGGTGCATGATATGTACTAAAGAAAATCAGCAATAAACCTGAATCTATTAGGCCTTACTTTGGTCCAATGACATGGATTTCACCTCAAACACAGTGGGTTTTTTGCTGCGCCTGTAAGCAGCGACTGGAACGTCGTCAAGCTAAGTGGACAAACTAACTCTTTCAGAAGCAGTTGGTCCCCAACTGTCGCTAATCCACATGCTTCATACTGAGCTCTTGAACCCTCTCTGGAGAGAAGTTTTAACGCCTTGCCATCTATTTTCTGTTCTGTAGGATTAGAAAGAAGACCAAACATAAATCGATATAAATATGACGAAACGATGGCATTTCAGAGCCTACTGTTAAGAAAAAAGTCCTGTATCACAAACATTCGCAGGTTGAGAACGGCAAGAGTTTTGAGGAGAATTTTGGCGCCAAAACTTTTACCAAAATGCCAAAAGATGAATGAAACAATAGAAGATTCTTTTGAGCGTTTAGTCTAAAGATTTATTTCACAGAATAAACAAAAAATTGTAAGGTTTAATTTATAAGCTCATCTGGGCACTTTACTTATCAGCAAATGCAAGAAGCACAGAGAGAAACTGATGATTACCCTCCCTTCGTTTGTTGGTGATGCATGATAAAGCTTACGTTCTTGTTGTGAAAATTCTCAATATTCAACGATCTGCTAAGCAGTGGAACACTTTTTCCAATAAAAAAGGTTATAGGGCACAAAGCCCTGCTTTCGTTTGACAAAGCCTGAACAAAATCAAAACACACCTCTGAATTTCTCAGATACGTCTTCATCGTATTTATCGCGTATCTTCTCAGCAACTTGGTCGATGGTCTACTTAGAAGAATCCATTGAAGAATCACTGGACTTAGAAGAATCCATAATTATAACCTAATATCTCCGTTTTTCACACAATCACAGAGCAGAAGAGAGCAGAAACACAAAAGAGCAAGGCAAAGAACTGCTAGCACCAGGTCAAGAATATCCACAGCCCGGGAAAATGACGCGAAATCCGTTAAAATTTCAGACGCGGCAACCATCATGCCAAATATGGACATAATCGTTCCCAGTCTCTTTTCGGTTTTACAGCGGAAAGAGGGCCATTTGGCGGGAAATTCGTGAAAGAAGTTCAGTTTCATTATTTTATCAATAGAAATATTTGGGTTTTAGTACTTTCATTAAATTGTTAATGCATGCATAGACTACTACTATTTGTGTTTTCAAGTTTATTTCCATTAATGGGATATTATCAACTTGAATGTATTTGAATATTTTCCCATCAACGGTTTCTCTATAAACTACTGTCATGGGATTTGAAATACACATAACTGGTGTTTTCAAGTTGATTTCCATTAATGGGATTTCTTCATTTCACATAATGGCATTTGCTGCCAAATTCACACGAATGTATTTGAATATTTTCCCATCAATGGGTTTTCTTTAAACTACCATCATGAGATTTCAAATACACATTACTGGTGTTTTCAAGTTGATTTCCATTAATGGGATTTCATCATTTCACGTAATGGCATTTGCTGCCAAATTCACACAAATGTATTTGAATATTTTCCCATCAATGGGTTTTCTGTAAACCACTGTCATGGGATTTCAAATACACATTAATGGTGTTTTCAAGTTGATTTCCATTAATGGGATTTCATCATTTCACGTAATGGCATTTGCTGCCAAATTCACACAAATGTATTTGAATATTTTCCCACCAGTGGGTTTTCTATAAACTACTGTCATTTCAAATACACATTCAATTTGTTTTCAAGTTGATTTCCATTAATGGGATTTCAATATTAAACATGATGGAACGTGCTGCCAAATTCACATGAATGTATTTGAATATTTTCACATCAATGGGTTTTCTATAAACTACTGTCATGGGTTTCAAATACACATTAATGGTGTTTTCAAGTTGATTTCCATTAATGGGATTTCATCATTTCACGCAATCAGGCATTTGCTGCCAAATGCACACGAATGTATTTGAATATTTTCCCATAAATGGGTTTTCTATAAACTACTGTCATGGGATTTCAAATACACATTCTATTTGTTTTCATGTTAATTCCCATTAATGGGATTTCAATATTTTACATGATGGAATGTGCTGCCAAATTCAAATGAATGTATTTGAATATTTTCCCATCAATGGTTTCTGTAAAAAATACTGTCATGGGATTTCAAATAAACATTACTGGTGTTAACAAAGTTGATTTCCATCAGTGGGATTTTATGAACTTACATGCAAAAGGCTTAATTTACATTAATGGAAACTGTTTACTCCATTACTTCTTCGTAAAAATCCCATTAATGGGAATTTAGTAAGGATGTGAATTAGCTAATTACCATTATGGGTTTTAAAATTAACTTTAATGGCTTTTTGTAAAATTTTCCTGTGTATGAGGTCGTATAAAGCTTTAGAGAAACTTACTTTTTTCTTTGAAGATTCAAGATCTTCTAATCGCGCTACTCTCTCCTCGTCCCTAAAGTAGGATAATATTTATATTTGTTACCTTTTCTCACAAACATCTTGCAATACCATTTTGAGAACCAGCGTTTAAACGTCTTCCAGAATTCAAGAGCCAATGAAAACCGGAGAAGCATACAGTATTTTCCCTAAAATATGCAAATTTAGGGAAACTACAACCATTCACTGCTCAATGTTCCAATGGTATTAATACATGTGCATTTGATTATGTTGTTCGAGGATGGAGATGGCACATTCAAGTGATTCTTCCAAACACAGCTTCCAGAGTTATCGTTGCAGTGAAAAAATAAGGAATTCCAAAACCTTCTCAGCGGAATGAAAAAGTGCATCGCGGTCATGCGATCACGTGTTGCATACTAATTAGAAAGAAAATAAAAAATCCCACTCGGAACGAAAAATATATGGAATAAATACAGAAAATATAGAACACATATAAAATAAGGAGAACAAAATAAAAAAGAGATGAGCTAAACACGTATATATAAATTAATAGAAAGGGATATAAGAAATATAGAAGCAAAATAAAAAATAAAGAAGCAAAATAAAAAAATATACAGAAAGGAAATTAAAAACATGGCACAGAAATGTAATGGCTGTATTGTATATTAAGGTTGTTTGAATATTGACTGGAAAGGCGCGCCATACATGAATACGTAGCCTCCTTCGCAGTCGCTTTCAGGCTCGTCACGCAATGCTCCTCCCCAAAAACGGCTGCCTCAAACCAACATACATTCCTTTCCCGAAATGCACCAATCACAGTACAGCTTTCATTTTCTGGTGGAGGTCCGCGCCAAAACTGTTCAGCCAATCATCTAGTCCCTTAAATTTTTAACGTGACGTGCTCTTAAAAGCAGAAAATCAGGAAGCAAGGCCACATCTGTGTTGTTGTGTCTCCATTACTTAGTCTAGTGGACGCTCAGGTGGCTTATCTGAGAGATAAAGGACTAACGGCGGCGAGCATTAGCTCTTGTACGGAAGACGAGGCAGCATCAATAGAGAAAGGTAAGGTTCTGTGGCCTTTGGCTCCCAGAAGCATAGATCAGAAACGATCGATAGAGAACCATGCTTGGAAACTCTGTGCATTCGGATAAACAGGAGCTGAATGAGCGAGCGGCGTACGATAAGAAGCTCAAGCGGCAGGATCGAAGTAAACATGTAAAGCTTCCCCAGAGAACCGGAAACCCATGAGACGATTTCCCACGGGTGTTGAGGGAGGGTAAGACCACAATGATAATGAAAGGAGTTAGCGGTGTCTTGCACAATACTCCTTGCAACTTCCGTCACAGGCCCGTAACGAATTGTTGCTGCAAACGCGAGATGTCACGCTATCTCTGTTATTCAGTACAATCACGTACCAGAACACAGCGTATAAGGAATATAAGGTATCTTTTTCGTCTCTATATTTTACAATTGTGGTGAAATTGCTTTTCTTCGTTTCAGATGCCTGTCAGACAGTAGAGCTGCTAGTAGTTTCTAAGTTAATTCACATTTATTTTTATTTTCATATATTGCCTTGGCAAAACAAAGCGAACTTTCCAGACTCTGTTTTTAAGAATTTAACTAACTTTCACAAATTTATTTATCTAGTCCTGTGACTCCAGTGTTTTTTATCCAGTCTTTCTCCCTCGCCTGACGAAAAACTACACTCCTAAGAGCCGATTATATTGCATGAAGCTGAACTAATGAATCATTTAATATTAATAGATGTCATATATGTTTAATTGATTTATTTGTAGTAAAATGTATCAGAGAGTGAAATAGCATAGTCTACTCCGAGGCAGCTAGCATGAAAAAACTGTTCACAGCGGTCACAGCTTCTTTGCATAGCTTGTAGCTTGCATACTTCGGTGTTGCGGTCACTGAAAACGGAAGACATGAATAAAACGATTGACTTCGGCCAAGAAAAGAGAGAATTTACTTAATCCAATTCATAGAAACCAAAGGGAAAAATCTATTTAAATAACACATATGCGGATCGAGCAGGTTTACTTATAAATTAAGTATTCCACCAGTACTCCTACTGATCGTACATTGATGTATTGTTATCAGCTGATTAAAATCCGTCCTTTCGGCTCGTGTGCTGATTACAATAAAGCTGCGGTAATGGTATCGAATATGATTATTTATAGATTTCTAAGATTGTTACCTTAAAAGATCCATGAATACAGTGTCTCATCTCAGAGCATCTTAGTATCTAAGTTAAATTCATCTCTTATCTCGAAAGAAACAAAATGCACTCTAAAGAATAATAAAAATGAACAATAGCATAAAACCGAAATAAAGAACCCCTAATTACATTACTTATAGTCTGTTTTCTCGCTTTCAATTGTAATGAAGTTTTACGTTAATTATCTTGTGCCTTTTTTAATGGGATCACGACTTCGGCTCTAAGTATTGACATGATCGCATTTTTTTTCCCTCCACTGAAACTTTAAACGTCCCCTAAACATGACGAGTTCTCTAACACAGTAATAACACAATACTTAAAAGATTCCTAAACAAATAAACCTTTGAATAAAGTTGAAATGTAGGCTTACCTTCTTGTGAAAAGCGCTTGTGATTCTTTCCCTTCAAATGCGTCTCGGCTCGAATGAAGGAAGTTGAAAGATATCTATCAAGAACATCATTCAAGCTGTCGGCGTTACCAGTGTATGTTGCGAAACAATAGCCGCCAGAAAATTGAACAGCGTCGAAATTTTCATGCAAAAATTTGCTTTCTTTCTCAGTTATGATCTCGCTATTGACAGAGGAAGCCATTGTCGAATCGACCACGAACACCATGTGGACGATTTTCGCGCCAGAATGCGAAAATGTGACATATTAAAGACCGCCAATTGTTTGGCATTTATTGGATCAGGGTTTGGAACGTTCTCCCCATCTCAGGCCCCCCATTTCAGACCCCCCACCTCAGGCCCCCATCTCAACCCACCATCTCAGGCCCCCCACCTCAGACCCTCCATCTCAGACCCCCCATCTCAGGCCCCACGCTTGTCGTGTCAGACTACAATTTCAGGCCCCACGCTTTTCGCGTGAGACTACAATATCAGGCCCCAAACATGACACCTACAATCTCAGACCCCACGCTTTTCGTGTGAGACTACAATATCAGGCCCCGACAATGTCAGTTATTTCGTTTTTCGCGCAATACTACAATATCGGGTCTGATATGGTAGGTCGGGGTCTCGTATTGTATGTTGGGGTCTGATATGGGGGGCCTGATATGGTAGGCCACGTTCCAACTCTAATAGATTTATTGACTGGAGGTTACGTGTCGTTTTCTCAATACTTATGTTACATATCGCCGACTCCTCAATTATCATCGCGGTCTTACCTCCCTCAACGCCCGTGAGAAATCGTCTCCCGTTTAGGGACTTAATAAACTCGCACGTCTGTAACGCTGTTCGCCAAATCGTCGCTGTTTTCCCTCAGCTGCTCAGTATTCCTAAATGTACTTAGTAGTTCTTGTTTGATTTCTTATATATTATTGGTCCAGAAAAAAAACGCGACACATTGGGAAAGGAATGTATCGGTTTGAAGCAGCCGCGTGGGTGCGGGGAGCGTTGCGTGATCATGACTTCGGCCCAAGCGGCTGAAAAAACGGCCAACCATATCGGCCAGGTTACCAAGGTTATGCTGTCCAAAATGGCGAACGGAAAAAGGTTTAATTTTGACCGCATTCTCTGTGTCGTTGGAGTAGTCGTGAGTATAAATGTCGTCTCTATCCTGGGAACATCTTTGCTAAATCTCGTCGAGAGAACCCGATACAAGCTAATTCTCATTCAGAGTTTGTTAACTGTGCAATCGGTGATGTTTTTTACCGCCAGATATCTCTTTATTCGATTATGTTCTCCGCTGTATAACTCTTCTTCTACCCTGAATTTCGCTCTTTTTGCGTTCGTTCTCTCTGTTTTGATGTTAGCGCAAGGAAGTATTGTTTTAGGGACTATCTTTTCGGGTATGGAGCCGCACTGGATTTCTATGTTGACCTACTCCTGTCTGGGGCTGTTCATTCTACTAACTACAGTAACTGTTACTGCCGATTTGGTAACGTGGATGTCTGGTGTTCTAAGTGTCTCAAATAAATCGAGGTCGAACTCTGCGCGGTCACAAGTTATGGTGGTCGTATTTGTTTCGGTGGTGTTGTCAGTGGTAGCGCTGCAGAATGGTGTGAGTGAGCCTCTTGTAAAGAAGGTAAAAATACCTCTAAAGAACCTTGCCCCAGAGGCGGACGGGTTTACTATTGTCCATCTGCCAGATTTGCACGTTGGTCCTACAGTTGGCAAGACAATGCTCGATAAAGCTGTGAGAACAACAAATCAGCTGAATCCAGATGTTATTGCCATAACTGGAGATCTGGTGGATTCCACTGTGTATCAGATTCGTCAGGCTGTTAAGCCACTGTTAAAGTTGAGGGCTAGATATGGCGTTTATTTTGTAACAGGTATTTATTGATAGACTGCAGGGCACTTATTTACAGGTGTACTATCACTGGATATCTTTAAAGTTTTTTTTGTTGTTGTATGTCTCATTCTACAAAGTATTCTGTCACATGGCCATGATAATGGGATGGAAGTGGCCCTAGAAGTTGTATTTGCTCCCAATGAGTGTTGTGAAGAATTGATGACACTAATGATTATAATAATAATTAATGAAAACCTTTATTTACAACTCAAAGGATCTATTTACACTTTATTTAGTGACAAAATAAAATTGAAAATAATGACAATAAATTGACAATTATTTACCAGCATTTATGATAATACAGCTTGGTATTTTAACAATCCTGTCATTGATAACACTTGATGAAATCATCATTTTATTCTTTATATTTTATTTACTGATATTTATTATTGACTTTTTTTCTGAAAGGCAATCATGAGTATTATACTGGTGATGTGGATGGCTGGTTGAGGGAGCTAGAATACCTTGGTGTAACACCACTACATAATTCACATGTGATGTTAACACACCCCAGCAATCCCCATATCCAGCTGTGCCTTGCTGGAGTTGATGATACAGAAGGTGGATTTTTTAGGTTAGTCAAGTTCCAAGAATACATTAACCTACAAACTTAAGGTTTGGGATGATTTAAAGGGCTTTGATACAGGCTTTTGCCAACAAACATTGATCCAGACCATTTTAAACATTGTTTCAAATTGATAATGCCCTCATTTTACATGTATTTGCTGCTGTTTTGGTTGGGATTGACATAAATGTTTCAAGTAGGCTTATAAGTTTTGCTTTTTCTTATATCTAAATTCAGGTACTAGTGATCAGGTAGCTGTACTGTATTATTGGAATTTTGTAGCAAACAGTCAGTGCTGGTTAATTAGTTTTCTTGCTAGTTATATTTCTTAGAATAAACATCTAAAGTGAAGGAAAAAATAAAAGGAAAAAAAAAATTCAGGGACTTCTAAATAATATTAAATTGCAGTCCCCATGCTGGAGCTGAATGTATTGTAGGGCTGAGCCATCAAATATCAACTCAGGGCAGTTTTACTTTCATTTCTAGCAGACTGTTTAAAACAAAGTTACCTTACAGACTCTTACATGCAGACAACCAACTTTTTACAGCTTTTTGACCTTAACTTTGAAATGAACTTCGTTTAGGTTCAAGAGGGAAGGAGCTTAAACATTTTTTTAATAAAGATTAATAAATAAATGCACCTTTTCAAAATATTGTTTAATGATTTTATTAATATCCTAGCACACAGTTTATAATAACTTGCAAAATTCT
Organism: Ricordea florida; assembly: GCA_949710005.1. Taxonomy (NCBI): domain Eukaryota; kingdom Metazoa; phylum Cnidaria; class Anthozoa; order Corallimorpharia; family Ricordeidae; genus Ricordea; species Ricordea florida. The sequence goes on along the minus strand of OX453286.1, from coordinate 16,318,741 downwards.
TGATTAATTTTTTTTTTCATCCAAAATTAATATTTGTAAAGCTCATACTTTTGAAAACTTTGTGGAATTTTTGCTTTATAAACTGTATAATAAATAGCAACAATCATCACCATAGTGGAAATTAAAGTAATAATTGAAATAAATAATTTTGTAATTAGCTATCATAATTATATTTATTATTATGATAGGTACCAATCAGGGAGGGCGGTGGTGAAGGGGAATAATATGGTGTTCATTATTCCTGTTGAGGGAATTTTTGTTATTCCATTATTCAGCCAAAAAAAAAAAACAAACAAACAAACAAAAAAATAATAATAATAAATGCACACACACACACACAAGTCTGGACAATGTAATCAATTATTCCAAAAAGAAGCCAGTATTCCATTATTCCAACAAGAAAACTTTCTGTTATTTTTGTTCCATTATTTCTCTTCATTCCTTGAAAACAAATAGAATGATTATGACCACTGTTTATAAGAATGAAATATAGAATAGAAAAACAGAGTAATCACAGTGTACTGTCTGCTAGGAAAATGGCTTATGGAGGGTTTAAATACAATAATGATGATTCTTTTACAACACACAGATCAGGAGATCATGGAACAGACATAGAAAAGGCTTTGAAAGGAGTCAACAGCAGCTCTCCAATTGTTCTGCTTGCCCACCGACCAAGAGTCGCTAAAATGGCTTTTGAATATCAGACTGAACACCATATTGGTCTGGTAATCACTGGTCATACACATGGTGGCCAGTTATTTCCCATTCATTTATGGCATCTTATTTTAGAACCATACTTTGCTGGACTGTATAAGCACAAGTCAGGGTCATATGTTTACGTATCCAGTGGAGTTCATTATTGGGGAATGCCAATGAGACTTTGGTCAAAGGCAGAAATAACCCATTTAACTTTGACTAGTGAACCAGAACATATTGGTTCATGATGGTGTTACCAGGTGATGGGGTTACTATGGACTTGATAGTGCCAGGGCCGGGCTAAAAATTGGTGGCCACACGGTCGCCAGTGGCGAGTTAAAACTGACCAGGGCTACCAACAGTTAAGGTTTGAACACCCGATGTGCGACTATGCTACAGAACTTCGAAAAGTTGCAATGCAAATTGTGCGAAGTACAAAACTCAATATGTAGTTTAATTGGACTACCCCTCTCTTCGTTTCTTTTGCTGGACTCTAAGATCATCCATTTAGTGAATTTCTGGTTCTGAAGTGGAAATTCCGATCCGTTTTAACAGTGATTCCACGAGCGATCCACATTCACAACGAGAGGAAATCAAGGGCTACTTGATTTTGGTATGGGCCACTAAGAATTCCGGGAAACTGACCCGACTTGCCACCAAGCACTGGAGTTAACTTTTAGCCCTGCTAGGAATGTATGCTATGGGTTTATTAGGCACAAAATGCACAGCTGTTCAAATGCATATTTCACGGTTGTATATAACATAGAGCACTTTCTTGCATCCTAGCTCAAAACACAAAAATATGAAGTTGTACAAAACAAATACATGTCGATCATAAATTAGGGCAAGTAATTTAACATGCTTCAACGAAGAGAGAATTGCAGAACTGTGCGAAAAACAAAACATGCTATTTCTGTTTTATACTCTGATAAAGCATGGGTTTTTGACCAATCAGAGCGCCCGTAAGAACGTAGCTATATTATAAATGTAGATAATTCAAACGATATGATTAGATAATATAAATACTAAATCATCATTGAAAAGCTGTTTTGCGTTATTAAAATATACACTTACATTAACCCTGGGTTTCAATTAATTAAGCTTCAAGTGCACAAAGTAAAAACAAGGGAAAAACAGTTGATAATTCTCAAGTCGTCGTGGTCGCTAACGAGAGCTCATCACTACCACTATGTCACTACCGAGTTAAGCAGCAGTTCAAACAGGATTCCACAAAGGTGGTCATAACTGGAGCTCAGGTCGCTTGAGAGAATGGTCAAAAGGAGAGCTTCGACTGAACAAAGAAAAAAAAAATGAATATTAGCTTTTAGTACACACCAACTCAACAACCTTGGCATTCTGAGCAATCTGATTGGCTCTCTCTCCACCGCGGAAAATTCAACATTATCCACCCCCAGGAGGTGAATAATGCTGGGGTATTGTTATTGATGTTACATTGCCACTGTTCTTCCATTGCACTTGTTACACGTGTTTATTTTGCCAGCGAGACTCCTAATGTAAAGACAGAATTAAAGGCGATGTCATTAATTGTCTCTTAAGGAGGAGGGCAAATGTAATTTAAATGGTAGCGCTCTAATTTTTTCAAGAGTGCTTTTAAGCACAGGGTTACGCGTTTTAATCGTTTAATAGTTTTCACTTCCCCGAGTCACGCAACTGAACTAAATGTCTGCTGATAAGCGGTGGTATTGGCTGATCCATTTACGTGTGAAAGTAGATCTCTAGTCATACCATGATCCAGTGCTCGGATTGCAGGAGACATGTTGAGTGCGTCAACTGAACTGAGCCACTTTGGGCAAAAAATACTTTTCCTAAACAAAGTAGGGTTCTTCCTGTCTTGCTAAAGCGTTAAAAATGGAGAAAAGGGAATTGCCCACATTGTATATGAACTTGACGTGTATCGTTCTACCACATACGGACTTAAAGATAATCTCTCGCATTTTCATTGGTTGGAAGTTCCAGATAAACGTTAAGTCAATATACTGTCTCTACCCTATTTGGAAAAATTCACCCGTGATGCCAACGTAGTGTAAAATTCCCTGACATTTTCTTATCTTTCGAGAGCTCGAAAAGAAGTCCAAATAATGGATGTGTTAACAGATTCAACGAATTTATGCCAAGAGAGAATGTCTCCTGCAGTGCGAGCCGGATTATCAAATGGAGCAGGTCACCTGCATATAATTGGGTTGAGCTGTCAGGAATCGAATGTTGCTCAGGAATATTGGAGCCTGCATGATTTCACTCTGTAATTTCCATTTTCAATTTGTATTGTTTATCGTTGGCAGGTGATTTACTGTATCAACGATGAGTTGCAAAACTATTTTGGAAGATGGAACTTGCAACAATGGGAGCAAAGTTGCCGAGTTCTTCAATGCTAATTGCTTGTTTCTAGATTCCCCTGTTAATTCCACAGCAATGTTGAACAGCTTCAAGATACTTACTTGTGTTTCCAGTTCGATTCTAGCGATGCCCATTGCGGTAATGAATGGTTTAGTTATAGTGACAATATGGAGAAACCGCAGTCTTTGGTCGCCTTCTAATGTCCTACTTGTGAGTCTCGCTGTCGCAGACTTAATGAACGGTTTATTAACTCAACCTTTGGCAGTTATTCACGTGGCTGGCGAGTTAAAAGAGAGCATACAGCTATTTTGCATCCCCGGTGTTGTTATGGAAACCCTAGCATGGTTTGCCAGCGGTGTTTCAGGAACAACTGTTCTTGCTCTGAGCATCGACAGATTCTGTGCCGTTTACATGCATCTTCGTTACGCGGAGATAATCACTCTTGGTCGGGTTTCAATATCTGTGGTATTGACTTGGATTGTGTTTGCTCTAATTGCGGCGACTCGTTTTGTTGGAGTCACTAACCGATCTTTCATCACAGCCAATCTAGTTATAATACTTCTCTGCCTCATGACATTATTGTGGATCTACTACAGAATATTCAGGGTAGTCAATCGCCACAGAACGCAAATAAGCGAAGCACAGTCAACATCAGACACGTTGAACTATGACCACCTAAGAGGGTTACAAGTTTTGAATGCCAAGAAATCAGTAATGACAGTATTGTATATTGTGGGTTTGTTCTGGTTGTGTTATCTTCCATTTTCATGTGTTCTAATCACGTACCTTATTACAGGCCTCACTCCTTCTGTAAGGACTGCATACTGCGTGGGAGCAACGATAGTGTTTGCTAATTCAGCGATTAATCCTGTACTTTACTGCTGGAGGTTAACGGACCTTCGACAAGCTTTGATGAGACTATTCAAAACTACGGAGGCTTAGAACTGTTATTATATCTTTTTGCTATCATCATCATTTGCCCGCCTACCAGTTAGCTCAGTTGGTAGAGCACTGGACTACCGTGCGGGAGGTTGTGGGTTCAAACCCTGGCCGGACCAACACTCAGGGTCTTAAAATAACTGAGGAGAAAGTGCTGCCTTTGCAATGACATCTACTAAAGAATTAGATTATGAGCTTGAGATTTCTATCGCGTGATAGTTGACGATAGCGCACCCCGAGTCAACTATCACGCATAGAAATCGAGAGCGAATAATCTAATTGTTTTAGTATAAATCTACTAGTCGGTCAAAACTTTGTCCTTTCTGGAACAGCCTCGACCTGTAAACTGTCTAAGTCTTCTTCACGGAAACTTCGAAAACGTGAAGAAGCGGCCGCCATTTTGTTAGCAAGGGCACACCGCTACGCTACTCACTACCTATCACAGAATAGATAGTGGGTAGCGTAGCCAATCATAGCGCGGCATTTGTGATAGAACGCTGGTAGATTTATACTAAAAACGGTTAGACTTTCTAGTCTTCTCGGATAGGGACGATAAAATGTCCCGTCTCACCAGACCTGTTTCTTGTAATCTGTGAGACGTTAGAGAACCCACACACTGTTCGAAAAGAGTAGGGGAAGTCGTTTCCGGTGTAGTGGTCTACCTGATCATATTGTTGATAGTGTAATATTATAGTCGAGGGCCGTACGTTAGAAAACTCTTATAGGGTTAACGCGTCACCCTCGTTAAATAAAGATAAGATCAACGGCAGAGATAGTACCAGTTCGTAAAAGTCCAGTTTTGGAAAAATTCAAGTTCCCCAAACCAAATTCATTGCTAGGGTATTTTCATTTTGCGTTCACACTGCAGTTTGTTCTATAGTTTTTTTTTTTTTTTTGGCGGTAGGAGTCGAGTTCAAGATCGCTGGAGATCACTTCTCCAAGAAACGTCACTTTTTACCATTTACTTTCTTTCTGTGAGACCCACGTGATTACTTTTAAGACTGAAGTGAGCTCCAAAGCAGATTTTGTAGTTATAAAACACCAGTGGAGGTTAAACCGGCGTTGTTCTACATTGAATGATGCAAATTTTATTGAACTGTACATGTGAGTGTTCTTTGAAGTCCACTGCTTTCGAATTATAGCATTGAATGCATTTACAGTTGAAACGGTAATTTTTGGTTCCACAAAAGTCTAACCCAGCATGGCAAGTCCTAAGAAATGTCACCAAATGTTTTTGATCTACAAGCTTTACATATTAGCCTGTTAGGGCTTGCCTTTACAACGTGTGGCAAAAGAAAAAAAAATATATATATATATATGAAACAAATTGGTATAAACTTTCCATTTACACCATGTAGCACCTACTGTTTTAAGCTTTTACGCTTGCGAGATCCCGTTAATCCAGTCTTAGACAATAACTGTTTGAGCGATTAACCATGAATTAGCGCTATTCAGCTAACGATAACTGCGACTTGAAAAGTTGGACTTGGCTTATTCCATTCCGGACAAGAAGTGTATTCGACAGACCAAGGGTTTTGGGGTTGTAACGTCGGCAACTACAACTTCCTGTCCATCAAGGAGACCAATATCTACAATAAACGATAAAATTGTGTGTTATGGGAGAACTCGAACTCCATGAATTCACACTCAGAGACATTCTCTAAAAACTTGCTCAGATTAGCATTACGCAAATAATCGGTTTCTTCAGTAAATATATCACATAGTGGTGCAAGTAACTGCGAAACGTTTGACGACCACGTATAACAATTACAGCGGTTTCGATTTATTCTCGAAAGTAAATTCGCGATCGCTTTCGTTTTACATTGCTGCGATAAGTTGGGTTTAAAATTCTAACCTATTTCACCAACCAATCACAAGCGAAATTTAAACCAACCGCTGCTAACGCCGGTGCATTTTCCTACGCTTGGTGCTAACGACATGAATATTTGTTCTCATTCCTTATTGGTTCATTGTACCGAGCGCAACTCATGCGATCGGCCAAGGCAATCAGTCTAAATTTGGTTTTATGACAGTCAATTGAAAACAGATGAAGATGAAGCCAACACACAGGGCGTCAATGTGGTGCAATGTTCCATGGGCATTTTGTTCGCCTCCCAATTTGTGACTAAAATAGAGGGGACGCAAGGGTTTGCAGTGATGCTATTTTTGGTGGGGTCTGGCGATAACTTTTATTTGAAAGCACAGTATTGCGATATAGCGGTATTGTAAGACCAAGCGTTTTCAGTATTTTGGTAAATCTCGATGCGGTCTTGCGGTATTTTTACTTTTGTTCCTGGCATTTGGACCCACCGTTACGTTCTTATCTATAAAGCAAAGAGTGTGTTCTATGAAACTGGCTCTCTAGAACACACAATATCACATTCTTCTTCTTCTTCGTCTTTAGGTTTTCCCGCTATCAGTTGATAACATACATGTCTCGTTAAATTGATTATTTTGGTGGTACATACAATGACAACTTGGTATGACCCAAGGAGAACGATCGGAGTGCGCGAAACTCTTCCCGAGCTCGTGTCTTGTTTTAAGCATATGTATTGTCTTAAATGCGCCTGTTGTTGTAAACGCGGCGAGACTTGACAAGTTTTTTCTGGTTTGTATTGTACCCAATGACGGGATCACAGTGCGGTAAATAGCACTTCACCTTCACATAATGCAAGCGCAATACATGTGCCCTAAATTCATTCTCTTATTTCACAGTGAGTGAAGATTGTATATGGAACAGTTTATCACCTGATGAGATCGTCAAGGGGGAACAAAGGAATGGACGTTTCGAGTCAAAGCGAGTGATGCAAAAGCCTTTCTCTTATTTCGTGGTGGCATCAATCTACACTATCAACATGGTGGATACTGACTTTATGAAAATCCAGCCCAAATGAAGAAGGAAACATACGTTAACTATATTTAAATATGATTTTCCCTTGCAATACGTGTGTGAACATATTCAATATAACACGCGCACTGTAACGCAGACAATTATTATTCTTATTGACCCTTCATGAAAACGCATAACACCATTATTTCAAATTCATAACAGAGTCAGAAGTAACGAAAATTTAAGTTTCACCTTTAAGCTTCTTTGCTAGATTTTCTCTAGTTCTCTCTTCAATTGATTTTACCGACTAAAACAGAGGAAAGGTGATCAGTATTAGCTTATTTTCGGAAACACGTAAAGGTTTTAAAATAAACTACATCACAAGAGAAAAGAAATCACCTATCAACATGACGCAACAACACACATTCACACAAAGAACTCAAATACATCTAGACAACACGCCATGAAAAATTAACACAACAAATGAAGTCGATACATAAACAGCTCATCATCCCAGGTCACTACGGTTCTACAGTTCACAAAATGGAAACACTGCAATAATCGCTTTGATGGTAAGTATGTTAGCCTACACTAAGTATGTTAGCCGACCAGTTAGCTCAGTTGGTTGAGCACTGGACTATCGTGCGGGAGGTCGTGGGTTCGAACCTCGGCCGGACCATCACTCAGGGTCTTTAAATTATTTGAGGAGAATGTGCTGCCTTTGTAATGACATCTACAAATGGTTGACTTTCTAGTCTTCTCGGATAAGGACGATAAACCGTAGGTCTCGTCTCACAACCCTTGGTTGTAATAACTTCGTGGGACGTTAAAGAACCCACACGCTGTTCGCAAAGAGTAGGGGACGTAGTTCCCGGTGTTGTGGTATGGCCTTTGTGAATGTAATTTCACACACGTACGTATTATGAACGAGCTTATATAGCTCCTAGGCGTTACGTGTATAAATAAAGTATTGATTGATTTCCATCCAATACAGTCTCTACATTACCTGTATGTATAAAGTCTTGTTTTTGCCATTGATAATGGTTGTAAGACCAGGGGCTTTCATTTGACTATAAAATATAAAATCAGTAATGAAGGTAAGAATTGAAAAGTATTTACTGAAAGATAAAAAATAGATCGGCCTTAAGCCCGAGTTGTTCTTTAAGCTTTGAACCGAAATGTGTTGAAAGCTCAGATATACTAACTCTTGTCGACGACTGCAAGCTACAAAAGGATTTGTTTGTCAGTGTCAGTGAACGCAATTACCAAGCAATTTATATTTTTCGCTTTTTTTTAACATTTATTATTTTCATTTTACTTACAAACATACAGTTACAAACATACAAAAACATGCATACAAACAAAAACAGCCAATGTTTACAATAAAACACACTGCAGTACTAACCTACTTTATAGATTCTATTATTAACAGTTGCTTTCTAATGCTCACAGATCAAGCTGACTATATGAATGCACGACAAAACATTCACCACAATACTGAGGAAGACATTTCTAATGCATTTTATCTATACTTTTCCAATTTTTGATTGTGTCTGGCTGGAAATGTTTTTATTTGATTTCACTGTTTGTAACTCAAGGGATTCGCTCTCCTATTTACAGAATGTGCATAATGGTAAGGTCGTCAATCCAATTTTGCTAAGAAATGAATTCGTAGCTAAGTATCTGTTAAAGATTTTAAACTGAAATTCTCGAGATTTTGTATCCGTAAGAACCTTGAATGGGAATCTATATATCTCATTCCAAGTCAAGCACGTACTCTAATATTGTTCCATAAATTTCACTTGTGCAGTTGGAGTGGTCTCACACATGAATAGTAATTCCTTACAAACGTTTTTCGAGAGAGCTTTATCGATTCGCACATGTTCGTCCTTTAAACTTATAGTCTAATATCGTCCGTTAAAACAAAATCTTTCCCACTTCAAAGAATTGAGTCACGGCGTTGGTAGGGCGTCACAAACTTGCATCAAATAGAACACTTCGGGTGAAAAATTTAATTATATATTCTGCTTAAGAATGACTTCATGCTTAGAATTTACAACATCTTCAAGCGTGATTATTGCTTTTTTAAATAAGCTGTTATGAAACACCGATTTTCCTTCAATTAAAATGCGTTTGTTATTCCATATTATGTACTCACTCTGGCAGTAGTATCCAAGAGTGGAATGTTCACTCCCGTTACCGCAGAGTGTTAAGAGAAGACTTGTAAACATTCTTCATAGAATTGAGGTACTTTGATAGGAAGTTTCTTAAAGTTAAACGCACAACTTAAGCGACATTGGTTCTTCTTCTCCTTGGGCTAAATCACTCAGATAGGCCATTAAAGTTAACACCACCTCGACTGTGTTGGATTTGTCTCGGACCAACACTGGTTCTTCTCCTGCTGCTGCTAAATAACTCAGCGAGGCCATAAAAGTCAACACCACTCTGACTGTGTTGGATTTGTCTTTAAACAACATCGTCTCTTCTCCTGCTTCTGTTAAATAACTCAGCGAGTCCAACACCACCATGACTGTGTTGGATTTGTCTTTAACCGACATTGGTTCTTCTACTGCTTTATTAAAATCACTCAGCGAGGTCCTTAAGATCAACACCACCCAAACTGTGTTGAATTTGTCTTTAAACAGCATTGTCTCTTCTCCCGCTTCTCTTAAATCACTCAGCGAGGTCAATAAAGTCAACACCACCCTGACTGAGTTGAATTTGTTTCAGAAAAACATTGGTTCTTCTCCTGCTTCGGTTAAATCACTCAGCTAGGCCATTAAAGTCAACACCACCCTGACTGTGTTGGATTTGTTTCAGAACAACATTGGTTCTTCTCCTGCTTCTCTTAAATGACTCAGCGAGACCATTAAAGTCAACACCACCCTGACTGAGTTGAATTTGTTTCAGAAAAACATTGGTTCTTCTCCTGCTTCGGTTAAATCACTCAACGAGGTCATTAAAGTCAACACCACTCTGATTGTGTTGAATTTGTCTTTAAACAGGATTGGTTCTTCTTCTGCTTCTGGTAAATCACTTAGTCAGGTTATTAAAGTCAACAACACCCTGACTGTGTTGAATTTGTCTTTAAACGACATTGGTTCTTCTCCTGCTTCTGCTAAATCACTCAGCGAGGCCATTAAAGTCAACAACACCTCAACTGTGTTGGATTCGTCTCGGAACAACATTGGTTCTTCTCCTGCTTCTGTTAAATAACTCAGCGAGGCCATTAAAGTCAACACCACCCTGACTGAGTTGAATTTGTTTCAGAACAACATTGGTTCTTCTCCTGCTTCGGTTAAATCACTCAACGAGACCATTAAAGTCAACAACACCCTGATTGTGTTGAATTTGTCTTTAAACAGGATTGGTTCTTCTCCTGCTTCTGGTAAATCACTTAGTCAGGTTATTAAAGTCAACAACACCCTGACTATGTTAAATTTATCTTTAAACGACATTGGTTCTTCTCCTGCTTCTGCTAAATCACTCAGCGAGGCCATTAAAGTCAACACCACCCTGACTGTGTTGGATTTGTTTCAGAACAACATTGGTTCTTCTCCTGCTTCTCTTAAATGACTCAACGAGGCCATTAAAGTCAACACCACCCTGACTGAGTTGAATTTGTTTCAGAAAAACATTGGTTCTTCTCCTGCTTCGGTTAAATCACTCAACGAGGTCATTAAAGTCAACACCACTCTGATCGTGTTGAATTTGTCTTTAAAGAGGATTGGCTCTTCTTCTGTTTCTGGTAAATCACTTAGTCAGGTTATTAAAGTCAACAACACCCTGACTGTGTTGAATTTGTCTTTAAACGACATTGGTTCTTCTCCTGCTTCTGCTAAATCACTCAGCTAGGCCATTAAAGTCAACACCACCTCAACTGTGTTGGATTCGTCTCGAAACAACATTGGTTCTTCTCCTGCTTCTGTTAAATAACTCAGCGAGGCCATTAAAGTCAATACCACCCTGACTGAGTTGAATTTGTTTCAGAACAACATTGGTTCTTCTCCTGCTTCTCTTAAATGACTCAACGAGGCCATTAAAGTCAACACCACCCTGACTGAGTTGAATTTGTTTCAGAAAAACCACCCTGACTGAGTTGAATTTGTTTCAGAACAACATTGGTTCTTCTCCTGCTTCGGTTAAATCACTCAACGAGGCCATTAAAGTCAACAACACCCTGATTGTGTTGAATTTGTCTTTAAACAGGATTGGTTCTTCTCCTGCTTCTGCTAAATCACTCAGCGAGACCATTAAAGTCAACGCCACCTCAACTGTGTTGGATTTGTCTCGGAACAGCATTGGTTCTTCTACTGCTTTATTTAAATCACTCAGCGAGGCCATTAAGGTCAACACCACCCTGACTGAGTTGAATTTGTTTTTAGACAACATTGGTTCTTCTCTTGCTTCTCCTAAATGACTCAGCGAGGCCATTAAAGTCAACACCACTCTGATTGAGTTGAATTTGTTCCAGAACAACATTGGTTCTTCTCCTGCTTCTGTTAAATCATTCAACGAGGCCATTAAAGTCAACACCACTACGATTGTGTTGAATTTGTCTTTAAACAAGATTGGTTCTTCTCCTGCTTCTAATAAATCACTCAGCCAGGTTATTAAAGTCAACACCACCCTAACTGTGTTGAATTTGTCTTTAAACAAGATTGGTTTTTCTCCTGCTTCTGCTAAATGACTGGGCTAGGCCATTAAAAGTCAACACCACCTCCACTGTTTTGGATTTGTTTTTAAACAACATTGGTTCTTCTCCAGCTTCTGTTAAATCACTCAGCGAGGCCATTTAAGTCAAAACCACCCTAACTGAGTTGAATTTGTTTCAGAATAACATTGGTTCTTCTCCTGCTTCTGATAAATCACTCAGCGACGCCATTAAAGTCAACACCTTCCTGACTGTGTTGGAATTGTTTCAGAACAACATTGGTTCTTCTCCTGCTTCTGTTAAATCACTCAGCGAGCCCATTTTAGTCAACACCACCCTGACTGTGTTGAATTTGTCTTTAAAGAAGATTGGTTCCTCTCTTGCTTCTGATAAATCACTCAGCGAGGTTATTTAAAAAAGTTAACACCGGCCTGACTGTGTTGGATTTGTCATTATAACTCATTTCCGACGAGCTCACTGTCATGGGGTCTTATAAGACCTATGATTAAGAAAATTCGCCAAAATATTGTGTTACTTCTTATTGCTTCCAAATTTGGCACACAGAAAGTAAATGATCGCACCCAGTCACCTAGTGAATTTTAGCTTGTACATGTTGTAGTTCAATTTTTTTCCGGCTTGGTTCAAATTTTATTTTTCTTTGTTTTCTGGTATGGTAATGTATGATAATGAGTTTGAAACAAAGGAAAATAAAATTTGAACCAAGGATAAAATTGAACTTCAACATATACTTTAGTTACGGATACATTCTGTTTGAGAACGTGAGAGGGGGGGGGGGATGGGGAGGGTTTTTTTATATCGTTTGAAGTCATCTTATGATAGACATCCCCATATGCATATAGCTCCCTGAAACTTTGAAAAACAAACTTGTAAAAATGGCTTATAGAAATAAAATCGTATTAAATTCTGTATTTGTTAGCTTTTCAAGCAGATTTTCAAGAAGTGATGCTTTTAACTTTGTTCAGCAATTGGCTGGCATCTTGGTTAATAATAATAATAATAATAAAAATCACAGTATCATCGGAAAGAGACTATGCACACCATTAAAGACGATGGGAGAAAGGAGAGGCCCCAGAATGCTTCCTTGACGAACTCCAATGTAAACAGGATTTGGTTCATGAAGCTCACCACCAAACTGAACAATCTGCTGGCGAAGGAATACGTAATCAGTAAACCATTGTAGTTCCATATCGTAAACGCCATAACGGGACAGTTTTCTTAAAGAACGGAATGACTGATGGTATCAAACGCCTTTGATAAGTCAATGAAAACTGCTCCTGTTGCCTTACTACTATCGGCCTCCTTTCTTATGAGATCTGTGAAGTAAGTAACAGCTCGGTTCCGTTGAGCGATTCAGACAGAAACCAAACTGGTATTCAAAAAGGAGACTTTGACGCTCCAGATGAGCCATTAGCTGCTTGTAGACTATGTTCTCCAAGATCTTTGGCAATGTAGGGAGAATTGAAATAGGTCTATAAGTGTCTATTTCAGCTAGAGAGCAAGATTTGTAGAGGGTAATCACCTTTGTCACTTTCCACTCACTAGGCACAACTCCAGTTTCGAGAGAGAAATTGATAATAAACGTCAAAGGCTTAGTCAAAACAAGAGCAGCGTCTTCCAGCAATCCCGGGGGAAAATCATCCAGGCCAAACACTTTTTTCAGTTCTTTAAGAATTTCCGATTCTTTCACAGCTTTAAAAGTAAACTGACTTTCCGTAACTTGATTGGGAAGATTTTCTTCGGCAGGTTTGCTCCAAACAAAGTCACGAAGAACGCTTTGATTTGCTTTTCAGATTTCTAGCAATGGTACTGAAATATTCACAAAAGCTGTTTGCAATAAAGTTTTTTTCAGTTGACTTTGATCCATTTATCATAAACGCCAAACCTTGTTCAGAAGGTAACTTAGTAGGATAGAGTTTCTTGATGGCTGACCAAAAATTAACAGGACAGTCAGCACAGCCTTTGTTTCTTTAAAATATAGGGAGCATGTTTGTCGATATATCGCCACAGAATGTCTCGAAAAAAGGCTCACGCTTTATTTACGCAGATAGATTAGTAAACGTCTTCAAAATTCGCAGAATTAAGCTCTTCAAAAAAGCTTAGGGTCTTAGCAAAATTTCGGCAAGTAATGATTCGCGGATTGAACTTAACATTGTTCAGCTTGTGTACAAATCCGATAAGTTCATGATCGCTCAAACCAGCTGGGATCACTTTCACCGACGGGAGGTTATGAGGTTCGTTGCTGCGAATAACATCAGTTAGGGTGTTGGACTCTCGCGTGTTCTCGTGGGGCTGGTAATAAGTTGTTTTAGACCAAAGGAGGTGAGAATGGATTTAATTTCTTTGTGATCCGAGGATACCAAAAAGTTACAGTTAATGTCCCCTGAGAGAACACATTCTTTGTTTTCAGCTGACACCGTCGAAAGCATAGATTCAAATTTGCAATTGAAATCTACGCAGAGATGTTTAGAAGAATCCGGAGAGCGGTAAATAATTCCAATTAAAAAACCTTTAGTTTTAGGAAGTGACATCTCAATCCAGATGCATTCAATATCCTCTTGTTCGAGATCCATTCGTCTTTGAAATGGAATAGATGACCAGATGACCAGAACCCCTTGACTTTGCAATAAACGTCTAACCTTCAAATTGGACCTCGGCTTCGCTTTCGGGAAATAAATGTGTTTCGCTGACCGAAAAATGTGTATATTCCTAAAGCCATCCAGGAATTGGCAGATGATACTTTTGTTTGCCGATAAAACTCTAATGTTTTGCACGCTGAGTTCAGGATCATGTCCATGATGATCATCTTTTGATCATGGTCAGCGCCATCTTGGGTGTTGTTGTTAAAAGGACAAGAACTGCAGATGACTCCACTGTCATCGGGGCAGAAACATTTCAGGTGAAACTTCAAATGACATTGCGAGGAAGACATCCTGCTTTGATTTTTCTTTAAAGCCTTCGAGCACGAGCCACATCTGTCGATCGGTCCAAGGCAAGTTTCAATATCGCCTGATAGTAGAGGCAGGAGCTGAATTAACGACGTTCGCCACGTTCGAAGCCCAGCTCCATTTATTCGGCGGTAGGACCAAAGCGAAGAGTAGATAAAGGTTTCTTGTAGACCATGGCTTTGTTCCAAATCGTAAAGCACGTTTGAGCTGCAGAAGGCCTGCTTTTTGATGTTGAAAATGGCAAAAACGAACAGAGCGAAATAACACGCAACCGCCCGTAACGACGCCATCCTTTACCCTTTATAAGGATTAAGTTTATAAGGATTTACATGCAAATTGTATGCATAAATTATATAAATTAGGCAAAATGCTAATTTTTTTGGAAATATTATGGCCAACTAGAATGTGAATTATACATCTTTAGAAAGCCTATTTTGTAGCCTTTAAAATGAGGTATATCTTTGATCACTGCTGTAAATATCTGTAGAGATATTATATAAAAATGAAATGTCCGTCAATTTGCTTGATTTTTGGACCGTCGGAAATGAGTTAAGACTTATTTACCACCAACTTGCTTAAGATAATGTGAAAAAATTTCCGACTACTTTACTGCTCCTCAACAAACTTCCTGCAGCACATAATTCGCTGTGACTTCATGATGTCTTCCACATCACATATCAAGGCTGACCGTTTGACTTTGTCCTTTCCTTTCCAAATAAAATTAAATAAAATTTTGTTTGCTTCCTAGATTACATCTTTGTGTACATTAACTAAACCGGTTCTATACATAAATATGGGAACGATGAATGTTTCTATGATTTGTCACTTAAGATCTTGAAAGTCTTCACAACAGTGATATCTCTGTCAGCGCAGGCTCTTAGCGTCGGCATCGCCGGCTTGTTGTTTCCCAAAATCATTACTTCTGTTTTCTGGCAATTAACTTTTAGCCCAGAGCATGAGGTGAAGCTATTCACAGTTTCTAGCAAAGCATCGAATGAAGTGTGATTCCTCAAAAAAGCTGTCAAGTCATCAGCAAATATCTCTAATATCTCTAATTTTGATCTCACTAGGATGCCCTGAATTTCTTTATTAAGATGTATATTAATAGCTAGAATTTCTAAACATATGATGAATAGATATGGAGACAATGGGTCTCCCTGTTTAACACCTTTAAGAACTTTAAATCGGGCTGTTGCAAAACCGTTGTTCATTACTATGCTAAGAATGTTTTCATAGAAAGTTTGTATCAAGCGAATCATTGTTGGACCAAGATTGAAAACAGAGAGCGCTTTAAGCAAGAGGCACGATTTACTTAGTCAAAAGCCTTCTGGAAATCAATAGCTACTAATAATTCTTGGGTTTTATTCCTTTTTGTATATTCTAAGATACCATCTATTGTTCTCACGGCATCCAGTAGCGATCTTCCCGTAACATAGGCATTCTGATTAAAATGTATTATTTCAGGCAACAACTTCTGAAGTCTTGTTGCGATTGCCTTCGAACCAATTTTCGTGTCAACATTTGATGTTATAAAAGGGGGGTGCTGGCACATTTTTCATTACGATTTCATTATGATTAAAAAAAATAGCGCGGGGCTGGCACATTTTCATTACATTATCAAATATTTAACAAAGTAGATGTCGGTTGTTCGGGTGGGCGGGTACCTCTGTGAAGTTGTTAAGTTTCTGATAATCAATAATGAGTGTAGGTAGATTGTCGATACCAAGCCGATACCAAGCCGATACCAAGCCGATACAAAGCTGTTATTGACTAGAGCACAAAGCCGATACAAAAACTATATGAAATTGGTGATGGCTGGGATCCGGCACATTTTATGAAACTGATACTAAGCCTATGTGAAACCTATAAAATTTGATGCAGGGATTTGGCACATTTTAAAAAATGATTTTTCAAAAGAAATAAAATACTTATTTAAAAAGAAGAATTAATATACAAAAATGGAACAACAATTACGAAGATTAAATGTGCCGCAACTAAAAACTTTAGTTAGATGGTATAATATTCCAGGCCGATCTGGGTTTAATAAAAGGGAACTTATTGGCGCATTGATTAATATACCCGAAATAACTAATAATATTCAAGAAATAACTAATAATATTGCAGGAATTGTTGGGGAGCTACGTAATACACCAATGAGGTCAATAAACCAACCAAATTTACCTCTTCCAATTCCGAATATTGTACCCCCACAAATAAGACCAGCAAACCAGCCAAATTTACCACCTTTAACTATTCCTCAACCAATGCCTGGCACACCACCCGGGTCACCAGATAGATTTAGACCGGGAACGCCTCCACAAAATATTAATAAACCCAAACCGAAAAATACAAAAACAAAACAAACTCCTTTTTTAGGAAATGTATTAAACAAGTTTTGGAATTTTGTAAAACCATATATTCCAAAAAAGGTAAAAAATAAAACAGAAGAATTAGCTAAAAAATTTATAGAAAGATATAAAAAAGTAAATAAGCCCAAAGAAATAAAACCACCAAAAAGAGATTATGAGAAGGAGGGAGCAAGACCAAAAACAAAAAGAAATGAGAATGTGGAAGATTTTACACCGAGGGAATATGAATCAGCCATTAATGGTAATTATATAAGCTATAGGATTGAAGGAAATGAAAAGAATGATGAAAAAACATTCTTACATAAAATAAAACCAAAAGTTATAGATTTAATTAGAAAGAGAATTGAATCAAAAAAATCATTAAAGACTAAATTTATATTTTCATGTATGTTCAAGAAAAAAAATCTTAGCACTGGGGAAATTGAATATTGTGTCACTCCATTTCCTTCTGAAAAATCAGAAATTGTTCTCGAGGCAACAGATTTATCAGAATTATTTGATAGATTAGCAAATCAACAACTTGTATTATTTGAAAATTTTATAAATAATGGATCTGGTTGGGTATTCGAACGTGTACTATTTTTTGACATTTTCATAGATCGTTTTGTTCCACTTTTAGGCGGATCTTATATTCCATTACCAAAAGAATTGTTAAACAGGAATGCTATTATTAACCTTAAGAATTATGATGAAGAATGTTTCAAGTGGTGTGTATCACGAGCAGTTTATCCAACCGATAAAAATCCACAAAGAATAACTAAAGAATTGATAGAACAATCTAAGAATTTTAATTGGAATGGAATTAATTTCCCAAGTACAATGCAAGATGTTGTTAATTTTGAAAACCAAAATGATTATGATATTGCTATATATGGATATGATGAGAAAATAGGGGTATATCCTATAAAAAGAAGTAGTAAACGAGGATTTAAATTGATTAGATTACTTTTATTAACAGAAGAAAATAAAGATGAAGAACCAAATAAACACTTTGTTTTAATAAAGAATATTAGTGCACTTATACGCAAGCAAGTTACTAAACGTAAATGTAAGTTGTACTTTTGTGATAATTGTTTGCATCATTTTCACTTAAAAAGATCATTAGAAAAGCATGAAGGATATTGTTATTTATACAATGAAGCAAGGATTGATATGCTAAAAAATAAAGATGGAAGTCCATGTTTTCTTTCTTTTAGAAATTTTGTTAAAAAAATGAAGATACCTTTTGTAGCATATGCCGACTTTGAGTGTACTTTGAATAAAATAAAACAAACAGGCCAGCTTGACAAAAATAAAAGTTATACTAATAAATATCAGTTGCACAAACCGGTTGCGTTTGGTTGCTATATTAAGAGTTTTAATGAAAAAATATGTAAATCCAGATTTTATAGATATACTGCTGAATCGCCAGAAGATGATGTAGCGCAGAAATTTGTGGAATATATAGAAGAAGAATTTAAGAAAATTTATAAGGATTGCATAAGTTATAATAAAAAAAGATTCAAAAAATTTAATAAGAAAATGATGACAGAAGTTGACGAAATAAATTATGAAAATGCTACTAACTGCCATATCTGTGAGAAAGAATTGGGTGAAGATAAGGTAATAGATCATTGCCATCTTACAGGAAAGTATAGAGGCGCGGCACATAAGGAATGTAATTTAAATTATAAGATTCCAAAATTCTTTCCTGTTATAATTCACAATCTTTCGGGGTATGATTCTCATTTATTTATTAATAATCTTGCAAAAACAGAAGGTAAAATAAAACTTATACCTAATAATGAGGAAAAGTATATTTCTTTCTCAAAAGAGATTGTGGTTGATACCTACAAAGATAAAAAAAGTGGTGAGATGAAAGATGTTAATAGAGATATAAGGTTCATAGATTCATTAAAATTTATGCAATCCAGCCTTGATAATTTATCTAGTAATCTTACTAAATGTGGGAAGTGTGATGTTTGTAAAGGTGAAATAAAAGGGAGGTGTCTTAATCCAACATATAAAAACCTAAATGAAACTACAAAGTATTTTGAAGGTGAAGAATTAAAGTTATTATTGAGAAAGGGGGTATTTCCATATGATTATCTTGATGATTTTGATAAATTAAACGAAACCCAACTTCCGCCAAAGGAAGATTTTTACTCAAAACTTAGAGATAAAGATATTTCAGATGAAGATTATGAACATGCAAAAAAGGTATGGAAAAACTTTGATATGAAAACAATGCGGGATTATCTTAATTTATATCTCATGTCAGATGTACTCCTATTAGCTGATGTATTTGAAAACTTTAGAGATGTTTGTCAAAGTAATTATGGTTTGGATCCTGCTTGGTATTATACAGCACCCGGTCTTGCTTGGGATGCAATGTTAAAGTTAACCAAAATTGAATTGGAGATGGTAAATGACATTGATATGCTAATTATGATTGAGAAAGGTGTTAGAGGGGGTATATCTCAGATATCAAACAGATATGCTAAAGCTAACAACCCATACATGGGTAAATATGATCCTAACATACAAACAAATTATATAGAATATCTTGACGCAAACAACTTATATGGTGGGGCAATGAGTGAATCGCTCCCAACTCATGATTTAAAATGGATGAGTGAAAAAGAATTAACAAATTGGAGAAATATACCATGTATAGTAGAGGTTGATTTAAAATATCCGCGGAATCTTCATGATTTACATAGTGACTACCCGCTTGCCCCGGAAAGAATTAAGGTTAATAGGGTTGAGAAATTAATACCAAATCTAAACAATAAGAATAATTATGTTGTTCATCATGAAACACTAAAAAAATATGAAAGTCTTGGATTAGAAGTAACAAAGATTCATAGAGGAATTAAATTTGAAGAGTCAAAATGGTTAAAACCTTACATAGATTTGAATACTAAATTGAGAGAACAAGCGAAAAACGATTTTGAAAAAGATTTCTTCAAACTTATGAACAACTCTGTATTTGGTAAAACAATGGAAAATCTTAGAAAAAGGGTAGATATAAGATTGGTTACTAATGAGAAAGAAGCAAGAAAATTAATATCAAAAGCTAACTATAATCGTAGAACTATTTTTTCTGAAAATCTTATGGCTGTTCATATGAATAAAACGAATATAAAATACAATAAACCTATTTACTTAGGAATGTGTATTTTAGATATAAGCAAGTCAATGATGTATGACTTTCATTATAATTATATTAAACCAAAATATGGTGAAAAAGCTAAATTACTTATGACAGATACAGATAGTCTTGTATATGATATAGAAACTGATGATTTCTATAAGGATATAAGCCCCGATGTTAGTGAAATGTTTGACACTAGCAATTATCCAAAAAATAATCGATTAGGAATTAAAGCGGGAGTAAACAAAAAAGTAATTGGTAAGTTTAAAGATGAAACCGGCGGTAAAATAATAACCGAATTTGTTGGTCTACGAGCTAAGCTATACTCTTTCAAAACAGATGATGGTAAAGAGATAAAAAAGGATAAAGGAATTAAAAAATCAGTTGTAGAAAAAAGTATAAGATTTGATGATTACAAGGAATGTTTAGAAAATAAAGTAAATCAGATGAGGGAGATGCAAGTAATAAGAAGTTATAAACATTTTGTTTATACTGAAACT
Source organism: Ricordea florida (assembly GCA_949710005.1). Lineage (NCBI taxonomy): Eukaryota > Metazoa > Cnidaria > Anthozoa > Corallimorpharia > Ricordeidae > Ricordea > Ricordea florida. Next base: position 16,298,296 of record OX453286.1, on the reverse strand, counting down.
GTTAATAAAGTTGCACTATCAGCCGATGATGATAAGAGAATAATTTGTAAAGATGGAAAACATACTCTCCCATATGGTCATTATCTTACCAAAACAGAATCTGGTGGAAGTTCTGTATCATAAGGAATAACCTGCAATTCTTCTCTAACAAATCCCCGTCGAGGCCCATTCACTAAATAATATAAAACCGGCTGATTAGGTGTAATCATACTTTTAGAAATATTGTAAATTTTTATACTCCAAATAGGATCTGTAGCGCGTCTTTTTTCACCACCCTCAAGTTCACCAGGAAATAATAAATATCTAACTTTAACACTAGGAGGTAATCTAATCTCATCAAGACCAACAACTCGGTGATAATTTTTAGGTTCAATATCAACCTCTTTCATTTTTATAGCCTCATCAGGCTCTTTACCGGTTATTCTCGTTTTTGTATTATTCAAAGTTTTTAGAATAGCTGGTAATCTTTTCACCCATACCCTTGATCGCCCATCACTAATCATTTCCTGCGCATATTGATGACTAAATAATCTTTCTCCCAATATTCTGTTTGCGTTTTCCACAAATGCTTGGGCTCTATGATTACCAGCTTCACTTCTTTGTATTCTTACATTATGGTAATTCATGAGTTTACTAACTTCACCCATAAATTCTTTTCCAGGATCAACCATTAATGTTTTAGGGTATTTTAACCTTCTAGAATATATTTTTGTAAAAGCTTCTGATATCTCTAGACTTTCTTTTGAAGTTAATGGTTCCGCATCTTTATATCTCGAGGCGATATCAACCACAACTAACGCATATTTATATGTTTTTCTTCCAACTCTATCGTGCGGCAAAAATAATAAATCTGCTTGGTGAATCTGATTTGGTTTATTCACCGTCCAATGGGGTCTAGGTATATATTTTGGGGCTGGGAGATAGATTTGCCATATTGCCTGTTTTTGCAGCCATTGTTTTGCCGCATTTTCACCTACTTTCGCTTTCTCAGCCAATTTTGGAATCGCGGAATATCCTTTCCAATACCCCCTAGCTGAATAATATATTTTTGACATCATTTAAAAATTAACAAAGTATCTTATAAATTAAAATGGTGGAGGAAACAAAATTTAGTGAATATCAAATTAATCTTATGAAAAAAATTATTAGAAAAAAAATTCTATATATGGAAGATGGCGATAAAATTTTTAATATTATGATTTTAATCCCCGATGCGAGAGAGGGCTTATTAAAAAATATCGAAAAATTAAAGAATAATAGTGTGAAGGGGTTTAAAGGTTAGACAAAGTATCTTATAAATTACAATGACGTCAGAAAAAATTAATCCAAACAGAATTCCACGAGAACCCTTTGGTTTGAAGGCAGAATCAACATTAAATAGAATTACTCTAAACCCATCCACAGCCAGCCCCGGCGAAACATTATATATAAATATTCCAAAACTTTCTGAGAATTTAGTAATTGTGCCTGGAAGTGTATCTCTTTTGTTTGATTTAGATGTCGAGGGCCATAAAAATAATACTGTTGTTAATAATGTGGGAAGGAATCTTGTATCTAGATTAAAAGTTCTTTTTGGAGGTGAAACATTACAGGATACCCAAAGATATGATCTATTTCAAACATATCGTGATTTATTTTTAACTAAAGAAGAGCGAGAAGATAGATTAAAACAAGGTATTTCAGAAGAAAATATGAGAAAACTTAGAACAAATGCAGGTGATAAGGTAGACACAAATGCAAAGGAAGTAACTCTTGCTGTAATTCATAATACCAAGTATAGAATACCAATAGATCACCCAGTTTTAAAAGATCATGGGGTTTTTTATCCAAAAGCATTAGAAAATCATTTAATATTTGAGATTACATTAGCCTCACTTCATGATATTATTAAATATTCAGATAAAACTAAAGCGCCATCATATTCAATCAAAAACTTGGAGTTAGAATATTCTTCAATTTCAAGCGAATACTTGGCGCGCGAAGCACAATCAGCATATCAAGTTGGTAAAGGATTCTTTTATGAAAATATTACTTTACACAAAACTTTTACATTTAAAGTAGCCGCCGATGAGGTTATTAATCAACATATTAATTTACCAAGAAGATCAATGACTGGAATATTATTTTTGTTTACTCTACCATATGTCGGAGGATTAAGAGATTCTGAAAAATTTTATAATCCTGGTATAACTTCTGTTAATATAGATGTTGATGGTGTACCAAATCGAATATACTCTAGGGGGATGATTCCATCTGATCTTTGGGAATCCGTGAAAAAACGCTTTCATAGAGATGATGGTTTACAAATTTCATTAAAAGAAGAAGATTTTTACGCGGATAAGTTTGCTCTTTGGGTTGATACTAGAACTCATCCAGATAATAGTATTCATGGCGGAGGACTAGCTCTAAATAATACACATGATGGTGTAAAAATAGAAATTAAAAGGAAGATAAAAAATACCGCAGAAACAGTAACTTGTTATATGTTTGTTGTTTCTGATGCAATGATGGAAATAATGAATTCAAGTTTGAGATCAATTAAGTACTGACCGAAGGGAAGAATCTAAAAACATAATGTTATGATACAAAAATCATGGAAGATTTACGAGATAAAATCCCATTTCATTGTATAATAACAGGACCAACAAATTGTGGGAAAACAAAGTACCTAATTGAACAGCTCCGCGGACCATTCCGAAAAGTTTTTGAATATATTGTTTTAATTTGTCCAACTTATTCTAAAAATAAAACATATCATAATTTTGCTCGTGGGGACAAGAGATTCTTTGTATTATCACCAGATGCAAGTAATCTCGATGAGATTAATGAATTGTTAAATGATTGCCAAATTTTATTCTCCGGGGCAAACACATTAATAATTTTAGATGATTGCGCTGTATCCACCGATCTGAAGAAAAGATCGAATAAATTTATAGATTTAGCTTTCTCCGGAAGGCATCATGGATTATCAATGTGGGTTCTAACTCAACAATTAACATCAATAGCAAAACCATTCCGAGAAAATGTAGCCTGCGTTGTTACTTTTCATAATCCATCGCAGAAAGGTATGAAAATGTTTTTTGAAGATTATGGCGGTGATTTGGATTATGAATTAGGTAAAAAGTTTGTTCAACTCCTAAAAACTGAAAAATATTCTAGGTTATGTTTGAGTTTGCGTTACCCATTTAATTGCTATTTAGAGATACCCGAGGTGATTTAACAAATATGACAAACGTTGAAGATTATATTGAAGAAAAAACTGAAGTAAAGACCGAGGTAAATGATAATGATGAACTTGAAATAAAACAAGAATCTCTCGCAATTCTTGCAGCGCTCGGAACAACAAAGGAATATTTAGGGGTTGAAATGAGCTTGGGCGACATAAAAAAATTATCGGAACGCGATGTAGAAAAATATTTTAATCGATACCAAGCGGTAATGGGTAAGAAAATTAACGGTGGATTGGTAGATTCATCCCTTCAATTAGTTTCCAAACTTATTTCATATTTAGTTCCGGTTGATGATATAGAAGCTCTTTGTTCTGATTTGAAGAATGATGATTTGGTTAATCGTGAATTAACAAACTTTGTAGGTCTCTTAGCATTAAAAGGTGGAAGATTGGTAGCACTTGCTAGCGGATTATTCCAGATTGTTAAGCACGTTAAATTCAACAAAAATCAACAATTTTCAAGAGAAGAAACAGTAAATTCTAACAAAACTGATCAGGAAACTAAGCAATCTACTGAAGGTATTGATACAGTATATTAAACAGATCTAAAAACTTATTTGCAGCATCTAAATAACAATGACTGAACAATCTGAAGTAGAAGTTGAACAAATTACGGCGGATCCCGCACCTGAAAATAAAGATACTAAAAAGAGGGAGAAAGATCCAAAAAAAGTAGCGGCTGGTAAAAAATTAGCTGAATATAATAAAAAAGCAAAAGAAGCATTAGCTAGGGAAATGAAACGCGAAGAAAAAATAAAACAGGAAGAAGAGCAAAATGAAAATACATATAGTGAAGCGAAATCATGGCTGCCAGAGTTATCTTTTACTACTGTTTTATCTGTTGTTGGATTAGGTTTTACAGCATTTGATCTTTTTATGAGATATAAGGAAAAAGCTAGGGTTGAATATTCTAATAGGATACCTGATTTATCACAAGTTCCCCAATTACCACAACCAAAAAAGATACCATTTTCTATAACCCCAAAATCTTTAGGAATGGAATAATTATAAATTATTTTTTACTACATAAAGTTATTTAAAAGTTTCTTAATGATGTAGTAAAAAAAATGTCAAGCGAAAATAAACTTGTGAAAACTATAACTGATTCGGCGGTACTTATCGGATTGGGGGCTGGAGTTGGATATGTAGCTAAAAAAATGATGAAAGAATCATTTTTGAATGACCCATCCTCAAATATTACAAATTATGCAAAATGGGTTGCTGTATTATCAGGAAGTATGTATCTAAAAACTTATTTAGAGGATCAAAAGATTTTACCAAAATAAAATGGCAGCAATAGCGATGATGATTGGTGGGGCTATATTGAATGCAACAGCATTTGTTGGGGGAAATTATCTTGCAAAAAGTCTTTCAGGACATAATGTAGATGCAGAAAAAATACGACACGATAAAGCATTGGAAAAATATCAAAGAGATTACGCTGAATATCAGGAAAAAAGACAAAAAATGCTTGATTGGAAAATGAAGAAAAAAGATGAAAAATATCAAGCATCAAAAAATATGTCGGCTACAAACCAAGCTTTTGAATTGTATAGTCAAATGCAAGAGCCAAAATTCTCTGATTATTACAGACCAAGCGATGAACAAAAAACAGGAGAAATGGTATATGTTGGGGCTGGAATGTTAGGTTTAGGTTACGCGGTAAGTAAATTCTTATGAATTATTATTTGTTATGTAACCAGTAATTTGGTTATATAACACAAGTATATTTATTATTGTTTACAAAATACTCCCATCATCAGAATCTTCATCCATTTCTTCAGCCGCAGATTTACTATCTGAAATAGTTAAACCTCTAAATTTAGTTAATCTTTTCATTTCTCTGTTTGGTTCTATAACTGCTTCATAAAGTTTTACTTGGAGCGAAATACGAGCCCCAATAAATATTGATTCGATTTTTATTACACCTTCTTCAACGCGACAACCTTTATTTAATAATTTTAATGGATCAATTAACTTATCATTTTTAGAGTTATAAAATTTGGTTAAAATTTGGTCTTGTTTTTTATCCCAAATTAATTTTGCATATAAAGTTGGACCTCTATCTGGAACTCTAGCCATTGAAGATTTTTCCAACTTCCAATATAGAGGATTTAAACCGCCTTTTTGTTTTTCAAGCTCATTTCTTTCCAACTCAAATTTGCCAATTTTTACTCTATTAATAAGCAAATGATCAATGCAATTGTCAACTATATCATTGAATAAATCAATCCATTTTTCCTCTTCAGGTGTTGGTTTACTTCCACTCCATAAACATAAGGGAAATGTATATTCTGTAATTACACCTGTTTGGTTTGTGTTTGTAGAAACACCAAAAGAATATAAATTACCGGTTGGAATAACAAGTTCTCCTTCTGTTCCATCATCATTTTTTGTAAAAATTTTAATTCTTTTAAATTCAACCTTTGGTTTACTTCCAGGAATTTCACCAACAATTGGTTTAGAAAAGATCATGCTTACTCTAGGTTTATAAGTATTAATATCTATTAATTGTGTAGTTTCGTTCATCATTTTATTTTTTTATATATTTTTTTAATCTTTTAAATCAGTTTTACTTTTGTTTTTCAATCTAAAGATTTCTTACTGATGAGTAAAAAAAATCATGGAAGAAGATATACCATTAGAAGATTTATCAAAAGGATCTGATGATGATACAATTTATCAAAGCCCAAATACATCTACATCTATTGATAGAGATTATCCCGGTTATGATGATTATAACCAATCAAGAGATAGAGCTCAATGGGATATACCACCAGAACGAAGTAACCTGGGAGAAAGAGATGAGGAATATGACAGAAGGCGAGAGGCGAGTCAAGAACTAAAACGTTATTTACCAGACTTCAATCTCAATGATGCGTCATTTAATGTAAGATTTGGGGGAGATGGTAGTATAGAAGGAAAATTAAGTATTGCTGGTAATAATGTGTGGCATACAATAGTTGATAAAGATGGAAATCTTAAGCTTGAAGATTTGCCAAAAACAATGAGAAAAGAACTAGGTGTTGATTATGAAACAATGCTGGAAAAATATAATAATACCACGTCAGAATTGAAAAAATCCATTGAAGCAAATAAGGAATTAGATAAAACATTGAAAGGATTGGAATCAACCTTAGAAGTATATCCGCTGGAGATTGAACGATATGAAGAAAGAGAAAAAGAACTTAGGGAATTCATTGAGAGACAACAGGTAGAAAAAGCAGAAAATAAAAGTCTTTTCGATCAAACCGTTAAACAGAATATAGAATTAAAAATACAAGCAGAGAAACTTTGGGATGAAACAAAATTATACAAAGAAGAAATAGATAAACATAAGAAGGGTAAATCAAATGAATCAAAATTAAAACAAAGTAATGAACGATTAAAATCTGAGATTGATAAATTAAGAGAACAGATTAGAAATAAAACAATTTCAGACGTAGAACAATTATCAAATATTGATGCCCGAAAAGATGAAATACTTAAAAATTTGCCATTACGAGAGCGACTAAAGTATATATTCAAAAAGTATGGTTTTACAGTTTTTGCTGTTATGAGTGCTGTAGGCGTCATTATTGGGGTTATAGTTTCTAATCTTTCAAAGGGTTTATCTGCTTTGGGTAGGGGTGTGGGTAATGGTTTGAAAACTCTTGGTAAAAAACTGGGCGAAATATTGCCAGGAATGGTGGGAGCAATAGTTAGCTTTCTTTTCAAAACAGCTGGTGAGGTTATTGGGTTTTTAGGTAAGAATGCTTGGCTTTTGATAATGGCTGTGGTTCTATATTTTGTGGAAAGTATAAAAAAGAAGAGAAAGTAGATCTAAAGATATCATTTTGAGTAGTAAAATACAATATGGATGAATACAATAGAATTTACCCTGTATTACCCAATAATACAGATCCTATTAATTTCAGACTACAAAAATCAAGCGAAGTATTACAAAATCTTGAGAAAGAAATTAAACATTACGAAGAAGTAAGGAAAAAATATAATAGGGCGAGAACCATATGTACAAAAATTAGTGTTTTTGGTGGAATGATTTCAGTTATCCTATCTGCGAGTGGTTTGAGTACATCTCTTACTGGTTTTGGCGCTATTGTTGGTGTGCCTTTGGGAGTTGTGGGCGGAGTTTTTGGAGGATTGTCGGTTGGATTTGGAATTGCATCAAAAAAACTTTCTCATAAAGTTAGCAAACACGAACAAACCGCCGCAATTGCAAAATCAAAATTAAACACCATTAATGATTTGGTTTCAAAAGCTTTAAAAGATAATGTTATATCCGATCAAGAATTTTCTATAATTTTAGCGGAGCTGGAAAAGTTTCAAAAACTAAAACAAGAAATTCGACAAAAATTTAGAAAAGACTCGGAAAAAAACTTAGATATGTCTGTGATAAGAAGAGAAGTGCGCGAAAATCTATTAAAAGAACTAACAAATCCAGGTCATTAAAAATTTCATATGAGAGAACCGATGTTGGTTGTAATTGTTTTGCAGGAATTAGAAATGAGGTTAATTGATAATACTTTACATTTTATTCTAGATCTAAAGACCGGATTATCTGAAACACAAAGAATAAAATGTTATTAGACGATTTCAAGACTCGATACCCAAACGTCAACCTTGATAAATTTACATTTATTAATGATTCATATGGGGGATATATTAAATGGAAAGTTAATGGAACAACAGTTATGTCTAATGATGATCCTACTGGAAAAACATGGACCGATGATCTTCCTACTAATTTGAAAACATTATTATGTAAAGATTTGGGATTACAAAATAGTTCCTTTCCAGAAAGTTTATCATCTGCAAAAAACAAAACATATCCAATACCCGGTATTAAATTCGATGAATCTGCAAAAAATGTAACAAAAATGTTAATTATTTTAGATATATATGTTTCAGATAAAGATAAATTCACTGCATCAATGAAAAATGTATTTAAAAATCAGACTGTAGGACTTACTAGTGGTAAAGAAGCTAGATCTTGGTTGAATAAACCAAATATTAATCACTGGCCTCAGCAATTAAACATGGCGGTTTGGTGTGCAACATCAGGATGCGGTGTAAGTTTAAATGATAGTTTAAATTACCCAAAAGTTATTAGAAGTTTTTTTATATTTCACATTTACTTTACAATAAGAAGAATATTATGAATTATCTGTACCATTACCCGGCGAACAAACTTTTTCTTTAAAAAATAATCCATACAACAAAAATGCTTATAATCGTTTATGCGCAGAATTTGGCTTAAGCAATAATCAAGATTATAGAGGATTAAATAAACCTTTGGCTGATTTTAGATGGAAAGGAGGAGCAAACCATGGGGTTGGAGATGTATTCATTGATTATGGGAAAGGATATGTACCACCCGGAAGCGCTAGTGGGCAAGCGATAGGTGGTGGAAATCAAAATGTCAGAATTGTAAGGGGTTATGATCCTGATGCAAATATTTGGCCAAGCAGCGCAAATAGATTTTCCGATGATGGTGGTAAAAAAATAGATGGGAATTTAATATCTATGCTTCGAAATGATTACTTTGTTGATTTTCAATATGCATGGTTTGTACCAGAATCTGGATATGGATTAACAAATGCTGGATTAGGGAGAATAAATAGATCGGTTGAAGCTTTTGTTTATTGCGTTTTGGGAGCCCAAGTTAATACTAGGAATTCAATTATTGGTAATGGGGGAAGAGCATTTGAAACCCAGCAAGAATTTATAGATTTATTTGAAAGCTCTGTGATTGAAAATGATATCGCAAATTCAAATCAAAGATATCAAATGGCGGTTCAAGAATCAAAAGTACGGCTTGATTTGGCTATAGCTCCTGATGTTTTGTTGATGCCAAGCAATTTAATTATAAATACAGAAAGCGTTATTGGATACAATAATAATCTGAAAATAGCAACAGAAAATATGAAATTTGGGGTAAATAATTCAATAAATGTTAGTACAAAAAATGTTGGAATAACTCATAGTTTGGGAACATCAAAGGTTTTATTAAATACCAATCCTCAACCAAGGAATCCTAAATTAAAAAATATTGATGAATCAAAAAATAGCGATGAAGTTAGTAATATAGAAACATCTTCTCATCAAAATAATCTTATTGTTTTAATATTTGCTGGAGGATTATTATCTTGGTTTTTATTTCGATAAAAATTAATCTAAACATATACCTTCTAAATGAAAAATGTTTAGCATTACAATGTATGATTCAGAAACTCGGGTTTATTTAGATCCGCCGCTGAAACACGTTAGTGAATTACAACTTTTAGATTGTAATATTAAAACAAAAAGATCAATAACTTTAAGAAATCGAGAAAAAATAACTGATGAACAAGATAAGCCTTTAGTAATATTTAATCCGGGAATATATTCCATAAATGATATAAAAATATTAATTGAGCTCAACGAAAAGGCTAAAGATATAACAATTATTATCGGAGATAATTTTGCTTACATAATCAACAATAAATCAATTAACATTAAATTTAGTCAGGGTTTGCAAAATTCTTTAGGGGTGCCAGAGATTATATTTAAAATAAGTCAAATAGATATAACTATAAAAGAACCTTTGAGACTTTTATGCAGCATAGTTGATAATAGAATGTCATACGCGAATAAAGGTAACCTTGTAAAAATACAACCATCACAATTGTTAGCAAACATTCCATCAAAAGATTACCCATCTATTCCAATTAGAAAATATGATAGCTTGATTAATCACTTTGATTTAACCATTTTAGACACTGATTGGAAAAGGTTTTATCTAAATGGACAATCTGTAACTTTTAGTTTAAGATTTAAATAATTTTTTGTTATGTAACCATTTATTGGGTTATATAACATAATTTTCAACATTCTTTACAATGATACTTTTGTTTATTATGTATACATATTTGTGATCCGCCGCATTCTTTACAAAAACTTTTTTGTTTGTTGTGTATACATATTTGGGAGCCATCACATAATATGCAGTAAGACTTTCTTTTCCTATGAATACATATTTGTGATCCAACACACTCTTTACATTGATACTTTATTTTTTCATGAATGCATATTTG